>CM059432.1:80350956-80705956 GCA_030390025.1 Squalus acanthias
TGTGTATTTCTTTGTGTCACATAACAGGAGGAAGGTAATCTGCACAGGAGAAGGCCTCCATAATTGCAAGCCCTTGGGTCCCTTCAAAGAGGCCATGCTAGACATCATTGGTGATCATTGCCAATGGCCTACCCCAAGCTCTATTTTGATCATGATGCTTTTTTTCTCTTGTGCTCTCTCTGCTTCCTTACTCATTAACATATTGGTATGAACTTATAGCATCACAGCATATTGCCATGCAAGAACTGTTTGAAGGGACACTTTGCATTGTAACATATGTTCCTCTTCAGTTTCAGTGCCAGTGGCAGAGTACAAGCCAGCACCTCACTGAGGAAGTACTTAGAAGAAGCAATAACATAGGATAGAAAAGATGCACACCATACACTATCACAAAGTGAAACACCAGGTCAAGAAACTCTAAACTCACATACATATAATCATAAATAGGAGCAGAAATTGGTTGTACTTCATTTCAACTTTGTCCAGAGAGTTTATTTGTGATGGCGGAGAATAAGGTAGAAGCACAGCAAAGGATGGACATTCATGGTAGTAGAGATAGCATGAAGTGTAAATGTATGAATCACTTATTTTATGCCATCTATGGGCAGCAAATCGGCTAAATTCCAGATGATGTCCATGCTAGTATTCTAAGTTTAGACTCGTCCTTAGATATTCTCTCAGGTACAGTGGTCACTCCCGCAAGTGGTCTGAGCATCTTAAATTTAGAAGTGTGTCCGTACTGCACAATATCTGCATAATCAAAATCATGAGGGGTCTGGACAGAGTAGATAGAGGGAAACTGTTCCCATTGGCAGAAGGGTTAAGAATCAGAGGACACAGATTTAAGGTGATTGGCAAAAGAACCAAAGGCGACATAAGAAAAAACTTTTTTACTCAGCGAGTGGTTAAGATCTGGAATACACTGCCTGAAAGGGTGGCGGAGGCAGATTCAATCACGGCTTTCAAAAGGGAGTTGGATAAGTATCTGAAGGAAAGAAATTTGCAGGGCTATGGGGAAAGGGCGGGGGAGTGGGACTAGCTGAAGTGTTCTTGCAGAGAGCCAGCACGGGCTCAACGGGCCGAATGGCCTTCTTCCGTGCTGTAAACATTCTATGATTCTATATAACTCCGGGACGTAACAATAGGACTCCCTTGTGATCGGAACTGGATGTGTGTCTTTTGCACATTCCCCCATGTGCACCTCTTCAATATTTTTGAGAAAGTACTTGATAGGACAAGGCCAGATACAAATTGTTAAGCTGCTTTATTTCACAGACAACAAGTGAACATATAGAGCAGCAATTATGATCAGACTCACTTAATTCAATCTCAATACAATTTGAATTTTGCATAATAATATAAATGAACACACCACACTTCCTTAAATCAGTGAGTCATTTTGCTTGGTTTAAACAAAATAACTTCTAACTACTTTCCTTCATCTTAACTTTCTGAGTTTAGGTGAAGGTCTGACCTAGCAGCTTTTTGTTTAAAAATATGACTTGTATGACACTTATGACCCTATCTGTTTGTATTTTTACCTCCCTGTGTTCACAATAAAGAGAGGGTCTGTGCCAGACAATCCCCGCTAATCACCTGGGACCAGGGACTTCCCAATACAGTGGGTATGAGGTGTTTATTGATAACGGAGACAGGCTAACAAATTACTTATTGTCTCAGTCTTTGGGGAAACAACTACAATACCGAACTCATTAGCATTTTAACCACCTCTTTTCTTCGTACTTTTAAAAAAAATGTTTAATTACACTTTGCTTTAAAAACGCAACATTTAAATAAAACTCTTTCCAAAATGCTACCTATAGGAAAAATGATCAGAAATCTAAAAACCTGGCAGCTAGCCTGAAAGGAGACAAAGGCATAAGAGCTGGGGAATGTGGTGACGTTGGTGACAGTACCATTCCTGTGGTGGATATTTTCTGAAGATATCTATAGAATCATAGAATAGTACAGCCCAGAAGGAGGCCATTCGGCCCATCGAGTCTTTCGAAGAGCAATCCAGTTAGTCCCACTACCCCGCTCTTTCCCCATATCCTTGCAATTTGTTCTCCTTAAAGTTTTTATCCAATTGCCTTTTGAAGGCTACTTTGAATCTGTATCCACCACCCTATCAGGCAGTGCATTCCAAATCCTAACCACTCGTTGCGTAAAAAAGTTTTTCCTCATGTCGCCTCTGGTTCTTTTGCCAATCACCTTAAATCTGTGCTCTCTGGTTATTAACCCTTCATCCATTGGGAGCAGTTTCTCTTTATTTACTCTATCGAAACCCTTCATAATTTTAAATACCTCTATCAAATCTCTTAGCCTTCTCTGCTCTAAGGAGAACAATCCCAGCTTCTCCAGTCTATCCGTGTAACTGTATTCCCTCATCCCTGGAGCCATTCTAGTAAATCTTCTGTTCCCTCTCCAAAACCTTCACATCCTTCCTAAAATATAGTGCCCAGAATTGCACTAAATGCTCCAGCTGGGGCTGAACTAGTGTTTTATATAGGTTTATATATGATCTCTATAGCTAATGGCATGGCTCTGCAACTGGCTCCCTGCTGACTTGGAGCTTGTGGATGCAGTCCTCCTAGGTTATTGCTAGGTAGATGTGCCAGGGTTTGCAGACATGGTTGGCTTTGTTGTCAGCTGATTTCCCTCTCATGGCAACTTTCATCTTGTATCATTTCAACTGTTAAGTACTGTGATTTAAAAGCAAACTCCTTCACTAATTTTAAATTGACTTGCCAAAAATGCATCTGAGCCTCTTAAGAGCTCCCTTCCACATAATGCTTAACTTTAACATCCATTGTGAATGGACTGAATTAACGCTGAGCAGGACTTTCGGCTGAAGGTTGTGAATCTTTACTTTTACAAAAAGGCCCTTATTTGTATGCCGAGCACATGTTTTATGAAGTTCTTGAGCATTATGTGTGACAGCACCATACACCAGCATAAAGATTGGCTGGAAATTTGCATGGGAGAGGTTTTCAAGTGGCGATCGGGTGCGATTGTGGAATGCGAGATTTCCCGTCTCTGCACACTCGATTCCTGAATATTCTCACCGGTTGGAAATTTTAACCCTTGGTGATTTCAATACTTTTGGCAGTCTTGGACTCTTTTTCTCTTTTTTTTCTTCAGTCTGTCTTCCGTATGTTTCCTGCTGTGTCTATTTGACAAGTTCCTTTTCTGATTTACTAAATTTGTGACTTTTTAAAGCTAGGCACACAATTGGGAGCACTCTTACCTCCGAGTGTCATCATATTTGGCCCCCACCACAAATCTCCCTCACTTGCCACTAAATCCATCCCATTCCCTGGCCACCCTCTCAGGCTGAACTAGACGATTCAGTGTCTTGGCATCCTGTTCAATCCTGAGCTGAGTTTTAAACCCCACATCCTATTCATCGACACAGACTGCTCCATCACCGGCACAACATTGCCGGCCTTTGCCCCTACCTCAACCCTTTCATTACTGAAAGCTTTATTTAACTCCCAGATTTGACTACTGTAATGCTCTCTTTGCTGTCCTCCCATCCTCCACCCTCTGTAAACTCCAACTTCTCCAAGGCTGTGCTGCATGTATCCTGTCCCGCACTAAGTTCCACCACTCCCGTTCTTGCTGAGTTCCCTCTCCCATAACATCATAAATTCAAAATCTTTGTGATTATATATTAGATCCCTCCATGGCCTTGCCCCAACAGATCTCTGCAATTTCCTCCCGCCCTATATCCATTCCTGAATATTTGTTCCTCTGACACTGGCCTTTTGTGCATCCTCTCTCCCTTCACCTCACTATTGATGGTCGAGCTTTTGGCCATCTTAATCCAACTCTCTGGAAATCCCTACTTTTATCCTTTCACCTCTGCACCTCCACCTCCATCTCCATCTTTAAAAACTCTGCAAAACCCATCTCATGGACTAAGCTTTCAGTTAGTTCACCTAATCTCTACTTTCTTGGATTAGCATCCTTTTTACCAACAGCTATTTGTTAAGTGTGATATTAACTGTGCCGTATAACTGCAAGTTGTTTTCGTTGAGTCAGAAGGTTATGGTTTAAGCTCTACCCCAAGGCCTCATCACATAATCTAAGTTGACGGCTCGCTGCAGTACTGATAGAATATTGCATTGTAGGATGTGCTATTTTTCAAATGAGATTTTAAGCTAAGTTCCAGTATGCCTGTACAAGTAGACATAAAAGACCCTATGGCACTATTTGTAGAAGAGCAGGGAGTACACCTGGTGTTGTGGCCATCATTTGTTCCTCAACCAACAGCATCTGGGGCCCAAAGTTGGAGCAGAGTGCCGTGGGAGCTGGGGTCTGAAGGTGGAGCGGAGTGCAGTGAGAGCTGGGGTCTGAAGGTGGAGCGGAGTGCAGTGAGAGCTGGGGTCTGAAGGTGGAGCAGAGTGCAGTGAGAGCTGGGGTCTGAAGGTGGAGCGGAGTGCAGTGAGAGCTGGGGTCTGAAGGTGGAGCAGAGTGCAGTGAGAGCTGGGGTCTGAAGGTGGAGCGGAGTGCAGTGGGAGCTGGGGTCTGAAGGTGGAGCGGAGTGCAGTGAGAGCTGGGGTCTGAAGGTGGAGCGGAGTGCAGTGAGAGCTGGGGTCTGAAGGTGGAGCGGAGTGCAGTGGGAGCTGGGGTCTGAAGGTGGAGCGGAGTGCAGTGGGAGCTGGGGTCTGGAGGTGGAGCGGAGTGCAGTGGGAGCTGGGGTCTGGAGGTGGAGCGGAGTGCAGTGGGAGCTGGGGTCTGGAGGTGGAGCGGAGTGCAGTGGGAGCTGGGGTCTGAAGGTGGAGCAGAGTGCAGTGAGACCCGGGGTCTGAAGGTGGAGCGGAGTGCAGTGGGAGCTGGGGTCTGAAGGTGGAGCAGAGTGCAGTGGGAGCTGGGGTCTGAAGGTGGAGCAGAGTGCAGTGAGAGCTGGGGTCTGAAGGTGGAGCGGAGTGCAGTGAGAGCTGGGGTCTGAAGGTGGAGCGGAGTGCAGTGAGAGCTGGGGTCTGAAGTGGAGCAGAGTGCAGTGGGAGCTGGGGTCTGAAGGTGGAGCGGAGTGCAGTGAGAGCTGGGGTCTGAAGGTGGAGCGGAGTGCAGTGAGAGCTGGGGTCTGAAGTGGAGCAGAGTGCAGTGGGAGCTGGGGTCTGAAGGTGGAGCGGAGTGCAGTGGGAGCTGGGGTCTGAAGGTGGAGCGGAGTGCAGTGAGAGCTGGGGTCTGAAGGTGGAGCAGAGTGCAGTGAGAGCTGGGGTCTGAAGTGGAGCAGAGTGCAGTGGGAGCTGGGGTCTGAAGGTGGAGCGGAGTGCAGTGGGAGCTGGGGTCTGAAGGTGGAGCGGAGTGCAGTGGGAGCTGGGGTCTGGAGGTGGAGCGGAGTGCAGTGAGAGCTGGGGTCTGAAGGTGGAGCGGAGTGCAGTGAGAGCTGGGGTCTGAAGGTGGAGCGGAGTGCAGTGGGAGCTGGGGTCTGAAGGTGGAGTGGAGTGCAGTGAGAGCTGGGGTCTGAAGGTGGAGCGGAGTGCAGTGAGAGCTGGGGTCTGAAGGTGGAGCAGAGTGCAGTGGGAGCTGGGGTCTGAAGGTGGAGTGGAGTGCAGTGAGAGCTGGGGTCTGAAGGTGGAGCAGAGTGCAGTGAGAGCTGGGGTCTGAAGGTGGAGCAGAGTGCAGTGGGAGCTGGGGTCTGAAGGTGGAGTGGAGTGCAGTGAGAGCTGGGGTCTGAAGGTGGAGCAGAGTGCAGTGAGAGCTGGGGTCTGAAGGTGGAGCGGAGTGCAGTGAGAGCTGGGGTCTGAAGGTGGAGCGGAGTGCAGTGAGAGCTGGGGTCTGAAGGTGGAGTGGAGTGCAGTGAGAGCTGGGGTCTGAAGGTGGAGTGGAGGGGAATGCAGCCAGGTCAGAAGCTGGTTGGGGCTGGAGAAACTGTTTTGAGTACTTTTGTCTAAATTTAGCATGATTTTGGTTTCATTAATTCTGCTATAGTACAGAAGGAGTTTAAAACCAACTTCGCCCACAGATAGCATATCTTTCCTCATAACTGAGACCTTTGCCACCTGGGATCAACCTTGTGGCTCTTCGTTGCACTGCCTCCAACATTTGAATGTCTCCCATGTGTCTCAGTGACACAGCTGGATACAATAATCAAGATGTAGTTTGATCACACCCTCCTCTGGCTTATATTCAATAGTTTTGGCTATGCAGTTCAACACTCGATTAGCTTCATGATTTGCTACTCTGCACAACTGGACATGTTTAGCATTGACTCTGTTGAGACTCCTAGATCTCATTTATTAGCTATTTCAACACCATTCATGGAGTATGTGTATTGCTTATTTTTCCTTCCTATGCGCAGTACCTTGAATTAAATTTCATCTGCCATTGATCGACCCGTGTACATATTTTGAGCTAATTTCTCTGATTCTACTCCCCTTCAGCAGTTTGATATCATCAGAAAATTTGACCACTTTGCATTAAGTTTCTGAGTTCATATTATTTCTATAAATGAAAAACCGTAGTGGTCTCAACATTGATTCTTGGGCACTTCACCCACTACTTCCCACACCCATCCCGCATAACTCCTCTGATGAATACTCATTGGCTGAACCACACTGTTCGCAATCTTGGTGTCATATTTGACCCTGAAATGAGCTATCGACCACATATCCACAGCATAACAAAGACCGCTTACTTCCACCTCCGTAACATTGCCCGTCTCCGCTCTTGCCTCAGCTGATCTGCTGCTGAAACCCTCATCCTCTAGACTTGACTATTCCAATGCGCTCCTGGCTGGCCTCCCACATTCCACCCTACGTAAACTTGAGGTCATCCAAAACTCGGCTGCCCGTGTCCTAATTCGCACCAAGTCCCGTTCGCCCATCACCCCAGTGCTCGCTGACCTACATTGGCTCCCGGTTAAGCAGCGCCTTGATTTCAAAATTCTCATCCTTGTTTTCAAATCCCACCATGGCCTCGCCCCTTCCTATCTCTGTAATCTCCTCCAGCCCCACAACCCCCCGAGATATCTGCGCTCCTCTAATTCTGCCCATCCCTTATTATAATCGCTCAACCTTTGGTGGTTGTGTCTTCTGTTGCCTAGGCCCTAAGCTCTGGAATTCCCTCCCTAAACCTCTCTGCCTCTCGACCTCTCTTTCCTCCTTTAAGATGCTCCTTAAAACCTACCTCTTTGACCAAGCTTTTGGTCACCTGCCCTAATTTATCCTTATGTGGCTTGGTATCAAATTTGTTGTCTTAAAATACTCCTGTGCAGCGCCGTGGGGCGTTTTACTACATTTAAGGCGCTATATAAATACAAGTTGTTGTTGGTTTCTACCCTTCACCGAGTACTTTATCAATTCCCATTGTTTACTCCAAATCTCCACAATGTTGAGCGTGACTGATAGCTTTTCATGTGGGACTTTTCAAAATGTCATTTGGAAGTCGAGGTATAATATATCATAGGGCTTTCCACAATTCACTTGGGCTGTTACTTCTTTAAGGAATCTGAGGAGGCAAGTCAGTAATGATCTTTCCCTTCTGAATCCATGCTGACTGCTGTTTATTAAATTATTATTGTACACATGCTGCTCAAATTTACTTCTGATAATCAATTCCATTATTTTTACATGGAATGGAAGTGAGGTTAATGGGCCTGTAGTTGTCTGTATCTGTTTTATCCTCCTTTTTGAATATTGTTTTCAATCCACTGGCATCTCCCCAGTGTCCATTGATCCTCTCATAATGGTTGTCAAAGCCTCAACAATCTCTTCCATAGTCTCTTTCAGAACTCTGAGATAAATATCAGCTAGCCTTGGCGATTTGTTTATTTTAAGCCTCTTTAGTCTGTCTCGGATTTCCATCTCATTTATATTGAAATCATTGATTTTACTGAGGCTATCTCTGTTTGGAGAGGGCATGTTATTCATGTCTTCCCTTGTGGATATTCGGAGGAAGCAATCATTCAGGATATTAACTGTCATGTGCTCATCCTCAGTCTTGATTTTGTTTGATTATTTTATAGTTTTCAACTATTCTCTGACTGTTTCCTTGGGATGCTACAAATTAATCCTAGATATTTAGGCAAATTAAAATACTTGGGGAAAATAGTCTCTAGGACATAGGGAGTTAAGGCTCAAATAAATCTGCATTAAAAGGGTAAAGAAATCCCAAAACATAACGGACATAGCTGAGGCAATTTTTTTTATTCGTTCCTGGGATGTGGGCATCGCTGGCAAGGCCAGCATTTATTGCCTATCCCTAAATGCCCTTGAGAAGGTGGTGGTGAGCCGCATTCTTGAACCACTGCAGTCCGTGTGGTGAAGGTATTCCCACAGTGTTGTTAGGGAGGGAGTTCCAGGATTTTGACCCAGCAACGATGAAGGAATGGCGAAATATTTCCAAGTCAGGATGGTCTGTAACTTGGAGGTGAACTTGGAGGTGGTGGTGTTCCCATGCGCCTGCTGCCCTTGTCCTTCCAGGTGGCAGAGGTCGTGGGTTTGGGAGGTGCTGCTGAAGAAGCCTTGCCGAGTTGCTGCAGTGCATCTTGTAGATGGTACACACTACAGCCACGGTGCGCCGGTGGTGGAGGGAGTGAATCTCCAAGGTGGTGGATGCGTTGCCGATCAAGTAGGCTGCTTTGTCCTGGATGGTGTTGAGCTTCTTGAGTGTTGTTGGAGTTGCACTCATCCAGGCAAGTGGAGAGTATTCCATCACACTCCTTACTTGTGCGTTGTAGAATGTGGAAAGGCTTTGGGGAGTCAGGAGGTGAGACATTTGCCGCAGAATACCCAGCCTCTGACCTGCTCTTGTAGCCACTGTATTTATGTGGCTGGTCCAGTTAAGTTTCTGGTCAATGGTGACCCCTCAGGATGTTGATGGTGAGGGATTCGACGATGCTAATGCCGTTGAATGTCAAGGGGTAGTGGTTAGACTCTCTCTTGTTGGAGATAGTCATTGCCTGGCACTTGTGTGGCGCAAATGTTACTTGCCACTTATCAGCCCAAGTCTGAATGTTGTCCAGGTCTTGTTGCATGCGGGCATGGACTGCTTCATTATCTGAGGAGTTGCGAATGGCACTGAAAACTATGCAGTCATCAGCGAACATCCCCACTTCTGACCTTATGATGGAGGGAAGGTCATTGATGAAGCAGCTGAAGATGGTTGGGCCTAGGACACAGCCCTGAGGAACTCCTGCAGCGATATCCCGGGGGTGAGATGATTGACCTCCAACAACCATAAGCATCTTCCTTTGTGCTAGGTATGACTCCAGCCAGTGGAGAATTTTCCCCCTGATTCCCATTGACTAGGGCTCCTTGATGCCATACTCGATCAAATGCTGCCTTGATGTCAAGGGCAGTCACTCTCACCTCACCCCTGGAATTCAGCTCCTTTGTCCATGTTTGGACCAAGGCTGTAATGAGGTCTGGAGCCGAGTGGTCCTGACGGAACCCAAACTGAGCATCGGGGAGCAGGTTATTAGTGAGTAAGTGCCGCTTGATAGCACTCTTGACGAAACCTTCCATCACATTGCTGATAATTGAGAATTGACTGATGAGGCGGTAATTGGCCGGATTAGATTTGTCCTGCTTTTTGTGGACAGGACAGGACAGTTTTCCACATTGTCGGGTAGATGCCAGTGTTGTATCTGTACTGGAACAGCTTGGCTGGAGGCGCGGCTAGTTCTGGAGCGCAAGTCTTCAGCATGACAGCCGGGATCCAGTGCGCTCAGCCATTTCTTGATATCATGTGGAGTGAATCGAATTGGCTGAAGTGATAGTGGGGATGTTAGGAGGAGGCCGAGTTCATAGAGTGTATTCGGGATGGTTTCTTCGAACAATAAGTTGTGGAACCAACCAGGGAGCAGGCTATTTTACACCTGGTAATGTGTAATGAGACTGGATTAATTAATGACCTCATAGTAAAGGATCCTCTCGGGAAGAGTGATTATAGCATGATAGAATTTCAAATTCAATTTGAGGGTGAGAAACTTGGGTCTGAAACTAGTGTCCTGAACTTAAATAAAGGCAATTACAAAGGTATGAAGACAGAGTTGGCTAAAGTGGACTGGGAAAATAGATTAAAAGGTAAGACGGTAGATAAGTAGTGGCAGACATTTAAGGAGATATTTCATAACTTTCAGCAAAGGTTTATTCCAGTGAGAAAGAAAGACTCTACGAGAAGGATGAACCATCCGTGGCTAACTAAGGAAGTTAAGGATGATATCCAATTGAAAGAAAAGGCATACAATGTTGCGAAGATTAGTGGTAGGCTAGAGGATTGGAAAATTTTTAGAAACCAGCAAAGGATGACTAAAAAAAATAAAGAGGGAGAAGATAAATTGAGAGTAAACCAGCAAAAAATATAAAAACAGACAGTAATAGCTTCTACAGGTATATAAAAAGGAAGAGAGTAGCTAAAGTAAACGTTGGTCCCTTAGAGGATGAGACTGGGGAATTAATAATGGGAAACAGGGAAATGGCAGAGAATTTGAACAAATATTTTGTATCGGTCTTCATGGTAGAAGACACTAAAAGCATCCCAATAATAGTAGATAATCAAGGGGCAAAAGGGAGGGAGGAACTTAAAACAATCACTATCACTAGATAAAAAGTACGAGGCAAACTAATGAGACTAAAGGCTGACAAGTCCCCTGGACCTGATGGCCTGCATACTAGGGTTTTAAAAGAAGTGGCTGCAGAGATAGTGGATGCGTTGGTTGTAATCTACCAAAATTCCCTGGATTCTGGAGAGGCCCCAGTAGATTGGAAAACTGCAATGTAACGCCCCTATTCAAGAAAGGAGGGAGACTGAAAGCAGGAAACTATAGGCCAGTTAGCCTAACATCTGTCATTAGGAAAATGCTGGAATCCATTATTAAGGAAGTAACAGCAGACATTTAGAAAATCATAACACAATCAAGCAGAGTCAACATGGTTTTATGAAAGGAAAATCGTGTTTGACAAATTTTATTAGAGTTCTTTGAGGATGTAATGAGCAGGGTGGATAAAAGGGAACCAGTAAATGTAGTGTATTTGGATTTCCAGAAGGCATTCGATAAAGTGCCACATAAAAGGTTACTCGCGTGCTGGGCTCTGCCATCATCGAGGATGGGGATATTCATGGAGCCTCCTCTTCCTGTTAGTTGTTTAATTGTCCACCACCATTCATGACTGGATGTGGCAGGACTGCAGAGCTTTGATCTGATACATTGATTGTGGGATCGCTTAATTCCGTTTATAGCATGCTGTTTTCGCTGTTTAGCATGCATGTAGTCCTGTGTTGCAGCTTCCCCAGGTTGGCATCTCTGGTACGCCTGGTGCTGCTTGACGTAATAAAGACTCACTACGCACTTGAACATAAAGCAAGGCTTTAATCAACTTGTAACAAAACATGGAGGTCTAGTTAGCAGTCACTAGCTTCCTGTTTCCAGATTGTTTCTGCCCAAGGTGGGCCCATGCCTGAGTATTTATACTCCCTGGACGGCGCCCCAGCTGGCCGCCCAGTAGTACTTCCTGAGTTGTTACTTGCGATTTATGACATTCTTCCTCCCTAAAAGGTTTGGAAGTCCAGTCTTCCTTTAACGGACTAGGCGGACCAGAAATAGCCGTAGACGTTTAGCTCTCTGCTTGTGACTGGAAGGCACGTCTCCCCGGACCGTGTCCTGGTCCCTGGGTCGCTTGGCCCGTACCGGTAAGTCAGTAGAGTCCGCGTCATCTTGATCATCCTGTGGAGGACTGGGAATATCATGACTCCGGGTGCGGGTCCCCACAGGTGCTGAGCTGGCCTCATCCCGGGTCGTGGCTGGAGATTGTCCGGCGTCCTGGTTTCGGGTGGCCATCCTACAGGGAGCGTCCAGCTCCCTGAGTTGATCCGGTAGCGTTGCCGGCAGATCCCCCGATGTCCCAAGCGGGGCGTCATTTTCATAGGGGTGCGGAGTGTTGATATCATCGTCGTGGGATCCTTCATCATTCGGGCCCGTGTGACCGGTTGGGCAGGGAGCCAGATCTCGGAGCGAGACGGTGGTCTCCCGGCCATCAGGGTACCGTACGTGCGCATACGTGGGGTTTACCTCCGTTAACTCCACCTCGTCAACGAGAGGGTCGTTTTTGGCAGACCGGACGAACCTCCGGAGTAGCACCGGGCCTGGAGCCACCAACCATGACGGTAGAGACGTCCCATGTGTAGAGCGACGCCGGAATTTGAAGAATCGCTCATGAGGCGTGACATTAGTAGATGTGGAGAGAAGAGACCTGATAGAGTGTAACACGTCGGGGAGCACCGTTTCCCACTGCTGGTCCGGTAGGTTGCGTGACCTTAGTGCCAGACGGACAGCGTTCCAGATGATGGCATTGTATCGTTCAACCTGTCCGTTACCGATTGGGTGATATGGTGTCGTCCTACTTGAGGCGATTCCCCGTTGGGAGAGATAACTTTTAAGTTCACTCGACATAAAGGAGGGACCCCGATCAGTGTGGATAAAATTGGCTGTCCCGCAAAGGGAAAAGACCTGAGGCATTTAATTACCGTAGAGGTAAGCATATTAGGGCAGGGGAAGGCGAAGGGAAAGCGTGAATACTCGTCCACCATCGTAAGTAGGTAGGTGTTCCTTGTCGACGAAGGCAATGGCCCTTTAAAGTCTATGCTGAGCCTCTGCATAGGCTGCATTGCATGTATGAGTAAGCCATCTGATGGGCGAAAGAATTGTGGTTTCAATTCTGCACAAATCCTACAGGAGGAGCATGTTTTCTTTACGTCCTCGGTTGAAAATGGTAGATTTTTGGAGCGCACAAAGTGCAACATGCGGGTCACACCAGGATGGCATAAGTCCATATGCAGATCCGCCAGAGTCGACGTTGACATTGAGGAGCAAAATGCCCGTGTGAAGGTATCTGGGGCCACGTTCTGTTTGCCGGGTCGGTAACAGATAGTATATCCAAAGGCAGCCAGCTCCATCCTCCAGAGTTGAATTTTATTATTTTTGATTTTCGTGCGCCTCCGGTTATCCAACATGAAGGCCACAGAGCGCTGGTCAGTTATAAGCGTAAAATGACGCCGAGCAAGAAAATGACCCCATTGGCGTACAGCCTCGATGATGGCCGTAGCCTCCTTCTCGACGGGGGGGTAATGGAGCTCGCTACCCTGCAAGGTTCTGGATAGGAATGCCACGGGTCGGCCACCTTGATTCAAGGTAGCGGAGATCGCCACCTCCGATGCATCGCATTCAAACACAAAAGGAAGATTTTCGTCAATGGAGCGAAGCGTGGCTTTCTCCAGCTGTCGTTTGAGGAGGTTGAAGGCAGAAATAGCCGTAGCTTCCAATGGAAAAGACTTCGCATGGAGCAGGGGCTGTATTTTATCGGAGAAGCGTGGTATCCATTTTGCGTAATAAGCAAACATGCCAAGTGCCCGACGAAGAGAGCCGAGGTTCGTCGGGGGAGGGAGCTCCTGAAGTGGACGAAGTCGCTCTGGGTCCGGTTTAATAACACCGTTGCCCACCCAGTAGCCAAGAATGTTCACCGATGGCACCGACTTCACCGATTTGGATTCGTTTAACGTTAAGTGGCGACGGCGGAGTACGTCAAAAAATCTCTGAAGATTGGCGTCATGCTCCTTTTGATCATGGCCGGCAATAGTGATATTGTCTAAATACGGAAAGATATCCGTCAAATTCTCTTGCCGGACTAGGCCATCCATGGCCCGTTGGAAGACGGCCACCCCATTGGTGACCCCGAATGGAAGGCGGCGAAACTGGAAAAGCCGACCATTGGCCTCAAAGGCCGTATACTTCTTGTCGGAGTCTTGCAGTGGCACCTGATGGTACGCGCTTTTTAAATCGAAGGTCGAGAATACCTTGTATTTGGCAAGGTTGTTGACCATGTCATCTATGCGTGGCAGCGGGTAGGCATCCAGATCGGTATATAGATTAATAGTCTGCGAATAATCGATACACAGACGTTTTTTATGTTGTTTTAAGGGATTCCTCACAATGACGACCTGAGCCCGCCAGGGAGATGAACATGGCTCGATAATACCGTCGACTAAAAGGCGAGAGATTTCCGCCTCAATAAACGCTCGATCGTCTTGGCTAAAGCGCCGCGATTTGGTGGCTATGGGTTTACAGCGGGGGGGGAAGATTAGCAAACAGGGAGGGTTCACCGAGTAAGGCCGCCGAGAGTGCACAAAACGGCACCTTAGAAATGGTAAGCTCCGGCCTTGACCCTCCAAACTCAAAAGTGATCTTCTTGTGCTGCTTCTGGAAGTCCTGTCCCAGAAGCACATCGCTGCATAAGTTTGCGAGTACTCCGAGCCGGGTGGAGAGATACGTGCGGCCGTTGAGGATGAGGTTGACAAGACAGAAGCCAGAGGAATTGGTGGTCAGAGTCGTCAGAGCCATTGCAATCTCCCTGTCCGAGGGATAAATGTGCAGTTTTAACCTGTTGACAGCCCGCTTACTAATGAAGCTGTCAGAGCTGCAGGAGTCAATTAGCGCGCTTAGAGTGTGCCCATTTACTGAAACCTTCGTGGCTGCATGGGACAAACTTTGGGGAAAAACAGCCGTGATGGGAGGAGGGGCAATTTTCCCTTCGGCAACTGTAGCCTTAACAGTAGTTCTTGGGGGAGGAGCAGCTCCATAGATAGCAGCTGTGAAGCTAACAGGAGCTCTCGACCGGTATACTTTAGAGGAGCGGCCTTTCTTGTTAGCAAAGGCCCGTGACTGGCATACCTTGGAAAAGTGTCCTTTCTTGCTGCAATGATTGTAGGTCACATTACGAGCCGGGCAAAATTTTCTGTGATGGCACGCCCCTCCACAAAAGAAACACTTTCTTCCTGATTGCCAGGATGCTGCTAGGGCGGGGTCGTCATCAGCGAAGGCCTCTAGGGTAGGGTCGTCGTCCGTTAGAGTAGAGTCAACATCAGTGGGGGCATCCGCCCGAGACCTACCGAAAGACTCATTAAAAGAGATAGCCGCCGCCCGTGCACGTGGTGGGAGATAAGTGTCTGCATTTTTCTTGGCCAAGTCCAAGGAACACGCCTGGTCATAAGCAGCCCGTAAATTGAGGGTTTTATTTTCCAGCAGGCGCTGACGTATAAAAGGGGACGCGATTCCATTGATAAAGGAATCGCGGATTAGTTCCTCTTGATACTGTTCAGCTGTAACTGCTTTAAGGTTACAATCCTTGCTGAGCCTGCGAAGTTTCTGGAGAAATTCATCGAGTGATTCCCCAGGCTGCTGCCGAGTTGTGGCCAGTAGGTGTCGAGCAAATATTTCATTTGGGGACTTGACATATAGCTGCTGTAAGATTTCGATAGCAGTGTCATAGACTATACAGTCCTCAATATAATCATACACATGAGGAGACACGTAGTTGATAAGCATTCGTAACTTATTAGGGACATCCGCCCCACATTCTTCAAGAAAGTTGCTAAAGGTACGAAACCAATGCTTCCATACCTTCGCTGCCGCAGGTGCATTCGGGTCCAGGTCGAGACGAGCGGGTCTAAGGAGTTTTTCCATGATGGATCAGTTTCTTGCCCTAGTTCCCTTCTGTGGTTCGAGTTGCAGCTGGTTGTTCCGAATCACCCAAAGCGTGGAGACGATATCAAGTTGATTAAATTGACGTAATAAAGACTCACTACGCACTTGAACATAAAGCAAGGCTTTAATCAACTTGTAACAAAACATGGAGGTCTAGTTAGCAGTCACTAGCTTCCTGTTTCCAGATTGTCTCTGCCCAAGGTGGGCCCATGCCTGAGTATTTATACTCCCTGGACGGCGCCCCAGCTGGCCGCCCAGTAGTACTTCCTGAGTTGTTACTTGCGATTTATGACACTGCTCCTGGCATGCTCTTCTGCACTCCTCCTTGAACCAGGGTTGGTCCCCTGGCTTGATGGTAATGGGTAGAGTGAGGGATATGCTGGGCCATGAGTTTACAGATTGTGTTGGGAATACAATTAATTCAAGCTGCTGCTGATGGCCCACAGCTCCTCATGGATGCCCACTTTTGAGCTGTTCGATCTGTTCTGAATCCATCCCATTTAGCACGGTGGTGGTGCCACACAACACGATGGGGGGTGTCCTCAGTGTGAAGACGAGTCTTCGTCTCCACAAGGATCATGCAGTGGTCACTGCTACCAGTGCTGTCATGGACAGATGCATCTTCGACAGGTAGATTGGTGAGGATGAGGTCAAGTAGGTTTTTCCCTCATGTTGGTTCTCTCACCACCTGCCGTAGGCCCACTCTGGCAACTATGGCCTTTAGGACTCTGCCAGCTCGGTCAGTAGTGGTGCTACCGAGCCACTCTTGGTGATGGACATTTTGACAGATGAATTGTGAAGCTGTGAAACACTGACATTCTCTGTAGTTTGATGAGTTCTTGAATTCAAGACCTCATCAAAGCTCTTTCTTTTGCAGAAATTAGATGGTTGTTGCATTGGAGAATGCAACGGCTATCTGTCATCTCTGCTGCAGAGCTGCGAGACTCTCCGCATACCCAACTCTTGAAGCCTGCAGGAAGAAACAAAGGTAAGTAAACTTTTTCTAACACTTTCCACTTACCTCACATACTCACCTCTCCACACTTGCACCCATCACTTACCTTCACAGCGCACTTTTGCACCCCCCCGACCCCTGCAGACCCACTGCTCGCCTCGGTGACCCTGGCGGGGTTCGGAGTCTTCGATTAGCCCGGTTGGGCACCCGCCCCCAAATTCTACCATTTTCTCGGCAGCCCCGCCTCCATATCCAATATCCTATGGCTTCAAGAGCAGGACAGAGGCTGGGTACTCTGAAATGGGGGCTCACCTCCTGACCCCTCAAAGCTTCTCTACTATCTACAAAGCACAAGTATGATGGAATACTCATCATTCGCCTGGATGGGTGCAGCTGCAGCAACACTCAAGAAGCTGGACACCATCCAGGACAAAACAGTTCATTGATCAGTATTCCTGCCACTGGACTCAATCTCCACGCCTTTCACCACTAAGGCACTGTGCCTGCAGTATCTACAGGATGCATTGCAGTAATTTACCAAGCTTACTTCAACAGTCTTGTGACCTCTACCACTGAGAAGGACGAGAGCTTTATGCACCTTTTGAAGTGTTTGGAGTAATCTCTCTATCCACTGGCACCTCCTTGGAACAACCTATCTCAACATTGACAGATTACTTCTGTCATCTCAACCTCACCTGCCATCTATTCCATTCGCATCGGTGCCCTTGAAAAAATCTCACCCTGGTCCTCAGAATCCCAAAACTCAGCCCCAACACCAGCATCACTGGGAACACCAGCAGCACCAATATCCACACCAATCTTCTCCGCAATCACTTGATGCTGCCCTGGACACGGCATCATCACCCGTGCACATTGCTGCTCGGGACGCCAGCGATGGGCTCACCATGTCCAGATTAGCTTCACTTAACGCTGTACACCCTGGCTACCACATGATGCACCAGGTCTGCACCACCCCACACCAACACCATACAGCATCCCTACAATGTCCAAGCCATTCCTTTGAGGGGACGGGACTCATCACCATTGGGGGGACGGGATGTTATGCCTCACCATTCACTGCAACTCACTAAGACACTTTTAAAGGTGCACACAGATCTGTCCAAGAACGCAAAGTGTTGACAAAGGTTTCAATGTTTGACACCACATTAACAGAAACTTTACATGAACATTGGCTAAAACACCCAAGTGCCTACCCTTGTGTCTTCTTAGTTGGTATGCTTGCAGTAGGATGAGGGTGAGTGTGAGTAGTGGCTAGTGAGATGGGAAAGTGATTATATGGACTGATGGGGATGTGATGAGTGGCACAGGAGGATGAGGTTGAGTGTTGCTTTGCAGTTACGTTTTATGATCTACTGTGATCATTAAAAGGTGTGCGCCACTGCAGCCAGGGACTCCCGACGACATCCCTACTTGTGTCCTCATGTGCAATGTGTGACCAGGCTGCGTTGATCTCCTGGGGACGTCTCTTCCGCCCATGGGAAGGGAAGAGGACCTCCCTGCGTGCTGTAACTCCCTCCATAAGCATATGGAAGGAGTCATGGGAGAGCCTGGGTGCAGCCCTGTGCCTTTGTGCAGTGATTGTTAGTTTTTGCAGCACCTCAGTGCTGTAGAACACTGACAGCACAAATGTCAAAATCAGTTTGGCCCCTTTAAGGCAACCGGCTGATGACGCCTCAGCAGATGACGTCATCAGACCCGCTTCCTTTTAATTGGCCGGGAACCTCGCACGGCGGGCTTAACCAGCAAAATCACTTTGAGAAGGCGGGATGAAGACGGGTGCGGAGTTAGCGGCCGCTGTCTGCTCCGGCCGCACTGAACTCACAGCTTGCGAAATCACTGCCAAGGAGTGCAGCGGCTCAAGAATAAGGTGCACCACCAATTTACAGAGCAATTAGGAATGGGCAATAGATGCGGCCTTGCCTGCATCACTCACATTTTGAGAATAAATAATTTTTAAGAAGACTGCTGTCTATCTTTAACCTCTGTTTTCTTCTTCCGCACTGGTTATGTGTCTTTTCTCCTTCTTCATGATTAATACCTGGGAACTAGTCAGGAGAACATTGTCAGTGTTTGAGTAGCGGCAGAGTCATGGAGCTTCTTTACAGGGGAATGGGAGTTCCTCAACTTCAGAGCAGGGCTCTGAACATCAGAACTGACATTCCAGGCCCAAAATTATCTGTGACTAATGCCTTGGGGAATCTAATAATATGTATTAATTATAGCATATAGCTACCAAAGGCATACTTTAAAAAAAAAACTGGATTCTAACAGGTCAAAGTTAAGGTTGATCTTGCAAGGCCACTATGAAGGAAGATTTCCTTTGTGTGCTATATGTAGCAAAGTCATAAATGTCTATAATGAAGGCAATTTCTATTTCTCTGCACATAGTACAAAGAAGAAATTCACTCCTGCCTGCACTTATTAGTAAAATCACTAATTTTGTGGTTTTACAATTATTGTTCTCCCCCTCCCACTCCTTTCTTGTAGGCCTTGACTCCTTGTGTAAAGTTCCACATATGCCATTTGCCCTCTGTTTAACTTGCCTACGGGGCAATTCTTTATGTATGAGCTTGGAGAGTGCGTGTTGGCTGGCTGTCCGACCATTCATGGCATCAAATTGACTCAGTTCTGTCATTATTCAACATCCACACGTGCAGACTTTCCAGCATGGGTCAGTGAATAGTGATCCAGGGCCCTTGTTGACTATTCCCCTCCTTGGTCTACGATCACTGCAGTTAATGAGTCTCATTACTGCCACCTGGGCTAACTAACCAATACATTGTTTTTAACAACATAGTTATCAAGGGAACTAAATTAATATATTAAAGTGAATGTGCAGCTGACTGATTAGGTGTGATCCGCTAAAAAAGAAAGACTTGCATTTATATGGTGCCTTTCACGACCACCGGACGTCTCAAAGCGTTTTACAGCCAATGAAGTACTTTTTTGAAGTGAAGTCACTGTTGTAATGTTATGCTAAGGGCATAACTAGAAAATAAATGTATAACTTCTGCATTTAATCCATGCTAATCTTGTATCGTTCTGTTAAATTTAAAGTTAAATTGAAATTAAGAATAAATTGTTGAGTCCATCTCACCCTCCCAACACCAATGTACCGAGGGAAATAAGGCAATTAACCTATGCAAATGATGTGACCTATTACACCAGTGATGGTAAAGAGTCGAAAATGGCAGCCAAGACCAACTGTTGAAGACCATGCTTCTCTGCAACTTTTCACACTCATACAATAAACAATAAGAAGCATTGGGCTAAAAATTGGGGGGCTATCTTCACCGGGGCACTACTTTTATGCCCCAGAAAAAGTAGCGCCCCCGTGACGGAAATTGAGTGGTAGCGCCCCAAGAGGGAAGCGGGGCGCTACTGAAAGTGCCCCGCATCCCTCTTGGGGCGCTGCGTGGCGCTGCGGTACGTCGCTTCGCGGTATTGCAGGCCTTCCCTTCTTAAAAGGGTGGGGCCTTGCGCAGCGCGACCCGGGACCGAGCTGGGCCCCCGGGGATCGGGAGTGCCGACAAAAGAGCCCGGCACTCGAGAAGTGCCAGGCTCTTGGAGCGCAGCCGGCACTCCGCCGGGGTGGGGGGGGGGGGGGGGGCGGTTCAGGAGGCCGGGGATGGGAGCGCTGGCAGGTGGCCAGCAACAAAAATGGCCGCCCTGCACCTCTCCTTTAAATAGCGCCTCCCCGGCCGCAGGTAGGCCCCACTGACCCCGTCGGACATAGCGTCCGGCCGTAAGTCAGGAGGCGCTCCCGAAGATCGCGAGTGGGGCACTGCGCACGGCGATGACGTCACCGCTGGCAGCGCAGTGCCGCGGGGCGCTACCGGTTACCACCGCCGCTAATCTCCCACTGAATTTCGCGGGAGGCGTGGGCAGTGCCGTGCCCGGGCGCTAATTGCTTTGCGCCCCGTTAGTGCTGCCTTAGGGTGCTAACGGGAGGCGCAAAGCAACCGAATTTTCCCCCATTGAATCAAGTTGTTCATCAATTTTACCAACAACAGAAGATCATCAAACTGTGTGGCTCATTCTTTGTGAAACCTTCAGTCAATATTTAAAAGTGTACTAAACTGCAGATGACTTTCGCAAGATAATGGCCCAGAAATTGATCTCGCTCTGTTCCCGCGGGGGTAAGCCTTCCCCGCGATGTCTCACCTCGCTTATGCTTTTTCTGATCCAGCTCGCACGAACTTGATGTTCCAGACATCAGCTGTGCTGGGCTTGCGTATCCCAGCGGCGTAGTGAATTCGTGCGAGCTGTGGGATCACGTGACTCAGTTAGAGCCAATGGCAGCACACCATCTTCCATTCATAAGTCTCACAGCATGGCTGTGAGACTTATGAATCTTACACCCCCCCAAAATAACAGCTAAACCTCAATTAAATTAAAAAAAAAACCCATCACATTAATAAAATAAGTATAGTTAATTAAATTAACCATTTTAAATAAAAAATTAAATTTTTGAAAAATTTTAAATCTTTTAAAAAGTTATAAAAATAAACTTACCTGTCTTTAAAGTCTATAAAAAAGATATACCTGTAAAAAAAAATTCAAAAAAATACTTAATTCACTACTTACCTTCTTAAAAGCGGGTCTTACTCCTCCTTTTTACATTTCCAAAATCTTCCCTACTTACCTGCGCGTCCAAAGCATGAAGTGCACAGCGTGCGCGCAGCCTGTAGCGCGCACGCGATGCACCCAGGCCCCGCCCCCTTTTCAGAAGAGCAATTGCCGGTTTTCAGCGCATGCGCAGGGCATGCAGAAAACCAGCAATTGGAGTGGGAATACGCGAGAGTATGCAGTGCGTACTCTCGCGTCCCGGGATCAATTTTCGGCCCAATAGTTGACCTCAAAAGGATAGTAAAATTGAAACTGCAGCACAACAAGCACAGAAATACTGAATAGGAAAACCAGAGGCTATCAAAAAATAAATCTCTCATGACCTGAGAAAATTATTTCAGAGTTCAATGTCTTGAGCAATGATAATGCCAACACTGTCAGATTCTGCTGCTAGTCAGTAACATCAGCATGTTTCTTGTCTCTTGCTGTCATTAATACATAATATTATAGTGTTTACCAAGTCTACTGTAATATACCTGCCAACAATACACAGTAAAACCTTGCAGATCCTTAGCAAACAATTATCTATTTTCATAACTGTTTATTGTGGTCCAAGTAAATAATGTAATGATCCTCTCTCCCTCTCCATAAACAGTCTTGTTATTAAATA
This sequence comes from Squalus acanthias, assembly GCA_030390025.1. Lineage (NCBI taxonomy): Eukaryota > Metazoa > Chordata > Chondrichthyes > Squaliformes > Squalidae > Squalus > Squalus acanthias. The sequence continues at coordinate 80,372,662 of CM059432.1, forward strand.
AACATTGGAACATAATGCATAATTCAAGATGTAGCATGCTATAGACAGGGCTAAACGATCCCACAATCAACAGATCAGATCAAAGCTCTGCAGTCCTGCCACATCCAGTCGTGAATGGTGGTGGACCATTAAACAACTAACGGGAGGAGGAGCCTCCATGAAGATCTCTATCCTCAATGATGATGGAGCCCAGCACGTGAGTGCAAAAGACAAGGCTGAAGCGTTTGCAACCATCTTCAGCCAGAAGTGCCAAGTGGATGATCCATATCGGCCTCCTCCTGAGGTCCTCACCATCGCAGAAGCCAGTCTTCAGCCAATTCGATTCACTCCATGTGATATCAAGAAACAGCTGAGCGCACTGGCTACAGCAAAGGCTATCGGCCCCGACAACATCCCGGCTGTCGTGCTGAAGACTTGTGCTCCAGAACTAGCTGCGCCTCTAGCCAAGCTGTTCCAGTACAGCTACAACACTGGCATCTATCCGACAATGTGGAAAACTGCCCAGCTATGTCCTGTCCACAAAAAGCAGGACAAATACAATCCAGCCAATTACCGCCCCATCAGTCTACTAAATCATCAGCAAAGTGATGGAAGGTGTCATTGACAGTGCTATCAAGCAGCACTTACTCACCAATAACCTGCTCACTGATGCCCAGTTTGGGTTCTGCCAAGACCACTTGGCTCCTGACCTCATTACAGCCTTGGTCTAAACATGGACAAAGGAGCTGAATTCCAGAGGTGAGGTGAGAGTGACTGCCCTTGACATCAAGGCAGCACTTCACCGAGTGCGGCATCAAGGAGCCCTAGTAAAACTGAAGTCAATGGGAATCGGGGAAAGCTCTCCACTGGCTGGAGTCATACCTAGCACAACGGAAGATGGTTGTGGTGGTTGAAGGTCAATCATCACAGCCCCAGGACATCGCTGCAGGAGTTCCTCAGGGCAGTGTCCTAGGCCCAACCATCTTCAGCTGCTTCATCAATGACCTTCCCTCCAACATAAGGTCAGAAATGGGGATGTTCGCTGATGACTGCACAGTGTTCAGTGCCATTCACAACTCCTCAGATAATGAAGCAGTCCATGCCTGCATGCAACAAGACATGGACGACGTTCAGACTTGGGCTGATAAGTGGCAGGTAACATTCGCGCCACAGAAGTGCCAGGCAATGACTATCTCCAACAAGCGAGCGTCTAACCATCGCCCCATGACATTCAACGGCATTACCATCGCCGAAACCCCCACCATCAACATCCTGGGGGTCACCATTGACCAGAAACTTAACTGGCGGCTTAAAGGGAGCTGAGCAGCGACTTAAAAAAAAAACAAAAACAAGGCGTGACGTCACAGGACAGCAGGAGGCGGAGTATAAATCGAGTTGGAGGCTGAGAGCGCGCAGACCGGAGCAGCGCTGGCAGCGAGGAGGCAGAGTATAAATCGAGCGGGAGGCTCAGAGAGAGTGTAGACTGGAGCAGTGGTGTTAGCAAGGAGGCGGAGTACCTCCAGCAAAAACAACAACAACAAAAGCAACAACTGCAAAACTGTTAGTGATGTCACAACCAGGGAAGTAGCTGGTAAGTGTTTCTAGTTAATAATCTATTAAGAAAAGGCAGGGCAGCTCAGTCCCGTGGAATGCACATCCTGTGCTATGTGGGAACTCCAGGACGCTTCCCGTGACCTGGACAACCACGTGTGCAGGAAGTGTCGTCAGCTGGAGGAGCTCAAGCTCTGGGTTTTGAAGCTTGAGCAGCAGCTGGTGTCACTGTGGTGTATCCATGAGGCTGAGCGCTTCGTGGATAGCACGTTTCAGGAGGTGGTCACCCCGCAGATAAAGAGTGTGCAGGCAGAAAATGAATGGGTGACCGCCGGACAGAAGAGGAGGACCAAGCAGGTAGTATAGGAGTTCCCTGAGTGCATCTCACTCCCCAACCAGTATTCGGTTCTGAGTACTAGTGAGGACGATGGTTCCTCTGGGGAGTATAGCCAGAGCCAAGTCTGTGGCAACATGGGTGTCTCAGCTGTACTGGGGGGTGGTGGGGGGGGGGGGGGGAGCGGGGACGCGGGGGGAGGAAGAAGAGTGGGAAAGCAATAGTGGTAGGGGATTCGATAGTTAGGGGAGCAGACAGGCGTTTCTGCAGCTGCAGACGTGACTCCAGGATGGTATGTTGCCTCCCTGGTGCCAGGGTCAAGGATGTCACTGAGCGGCTGCAGAACATTCTGAGGCGGGAGGTGAACAGCTAGAGGTCGTGGTCCATATCGGTACCAATGACATAAGTAGAAAGCGGGATGAGGTCCTGCAGGCAGATTTCAGGGAGCTAGGAAAGAGATTAAAAAGCAGGACCTCAAAGGTAGTAATCTCCGGATTACGCCTGGTGCCACGTGCTAGTGAATATAGAAATAGGAGGATAGCGCAGATGAATGCGTAGTTGGAGAGATGGTGCAGGAGGGAGGGCTTTAGATTCCTGGGAAGGTGGGACCTGTAGAAGTCGGATGGATTGCACCTCAACAGGGCTGGAACCAATATCCTTGCGGGGAGGTTTGCTAGTGCTGTTGGGGAGGGTTTAAACTAATTTGGCAGGGGGGTGGGCACCAGGATGTAACATTAGAAAGGGTAAATAAAGTGCTCAAAGCATTGGGAGAGGCAGAGAGCACTAAAGTAAGAAATAGTAAGGCATTAGGTGGGGTCAAACTGAGAGAGAATACAGGATGGTCTAAGATGGGTTTCAATGTATGTATGTGAACGCACGAAGTAAACAAAGTAAGTGCGCTGCAGGCACAAATAGCCACATGGGAATATGATGTGGCAATAACTGAGACCTGGCTCAAAAAAGGGTAGGATTGGGTATTAAATATTCATGGTTATAAAGTGTTCAGGAAAGATAGGGAAGGAAAGATAGGAGGTGGGGTGGCAGTATTGGTCAAGGAGAATGTTACCGTGCTGGAGAGGGAGGATGTCCTGGAGGGGTCAAGGACACAATCTATATGGCTGGAGTTAAGAAATAATAGAGGTACAATTACACTACTAGGTGCATTCTATAGACCACCAAATAGTGGGAAAGATATGGAGGAGCAAATTTGCAGGGAAATTACAAGAACTATAGAGTAGTGATAATGGGGGACTTCAACTATGCTAATATAGACTGGGATCGTAATAGTGTAAAGAGCAGGGAGGGGGAAGAATTTCTGAAGTATGTTCAGGAGAACTTTCTTGATCAGTATGTTTCTGGCCCGACGAGGGAGGAGGCATTGTTGGATCTGATTCCAGGGATTGAGGTATGTCAAGTGGAGCAAGTGTCAGTAGGGGAACATTTAGGGAACAGTGATCATAGTATCATAAGGTTTAGATTAGCTATGGAAAAGGACAGGGAGCAATCAAGAGTAAAAATGTTTAACTGGGGGAAGGCTAATTTCAGTGGGATGAGAATGGATCTGGAATCAAAGATTGGCAGGCAAAACTGTAACCAAACAATGGGCTGCCTATAAAGAGGAAATAGTTCAGGTACAGTCGAGGTACATTCCCACTCGGAGGAATGGCAGGGCAACTAAAGTCAGGGCTCCCTGGATGACGAAAGAGATAGGGAATATGAAGAAGCAGAAAAGAGCGCGTATGACAAATGTCAGGTTGCAAATACATCTGAGAATCAGGCTATATATAGAATAGTCAGAGGAGAATTGAAAAAGAAAATAAGAGGGGCAAAGAGAGGGTATGAGAATAGAATGGCAGCCAGCATAAAGGTAATCCAAAAGTCTTCTATCGGCATATAAATAGTAAAAGGGTAGTAAGAGGAGGAGTGGGGCCAATTAGGGACCAAAAAGGAGACATATGCATGGAGGCAGAGGGTATGGCTGAGGTACTAAATGAATACTTTGCATCTGTCTTCACCAAGGAAGAGGATGCTGCCATAGACATAGTAAAGGAGGAGGTAGTGGAGATATTTCATAGGATAAAAATTGATAAAGAGGAGGTATTAGAAAGGCTGGCTGTACTTAAAGTAGATAAATCACCAGGAGCGGATGGGATGCATCCTGCGATGCTGAGGGAATTGAGGGAGGAAATCGTGGAGGTACTGGCCATAATCTTCCAATCCTCCTTGGGTACGGGAGTGGTGCCAGCGGACTGGAGAATTGCAAATGTTACACCATTGTGTAAAGGAATGGGCCATATTTCAGAAAAATACACCATCCTATGAACAGAATTCTGACATTAAAATATGACAAACTGGGGTTAAAAATCTAAAAGCCTCAACGACACAAGCTGTAAACAGAAATACAGGCTTCTAAGATAAGATGAAGTGTTAACACAAAGCTATAAACACCATGCAAGCTTTTGAAATGGGAAATGGTTATTGACACAGAGACAATGGCCTATTGAAGAAGCCAAGGCTTGGTTCCAAGGAGTCTGCACATTGGAACCAACACAATAGCTATACCCAGTTTAAAGTGTTAAAATCTAACATGCCGAACAGAAGCACAGAACATTAAAAAACCATGTGCCTTTATAAAAGTAACGTCAAATGAAACAGGAAACACAATTATATATATATATATAAAACCAATTGAAATAGCTAAGAAATGCATGGAACACCTTGGTTGAAGTGGTTTTGATTTACATGTTGTAAATATGATACCTACAGAACACTTTGAAGATATAATATCAATAGATGTACCAAGCAATCACATTGTGTTTGTATTGAACTTGGAACAGCTGGGAGACATAACGTCTGTTTATAACCAGTTAAGGGGATATTAAGAATTCAATAGAAGACCTCGTAAGAATGGCATCAAATAGATAAATCTGTTGAACCATATTTGATAAGTTATGAAACACCTGTACAGCAGACAGGATTCTGAGAGTTAGCAGCTGAACTAACAGTAAGAATGGAAAGAAGTCAACAGAAAGACTGACTAGAGATAATTAGCTTACATCAGCAAAAAACTTCAAAGGAGATACCACTGCAAAAAGTGTATAAGATATGGGATTTTCAAATGGGAAAACAGAAGTTGCTGGAAAGGGCAGGTGATTCTCAGCTTCAGAGGCAGGCTCTGTAAGTTTTTAACTCTTTGAGTCTCGGGGATCAAATGGTACTTTAATTGATTTTGGTGGATATTCTGGATTAAGAATAAGACTTAGAAATGTAAAAATGTAACGAAGTTAAGATTTGAGAATAAGGATCTCTGAGAATAGAATTGTAAGCTATTTGTATTTTGAACTGTTAAAGTTGCGACTGACTCATCAGCTGTTAACTAAATGTCAGTTCCTTAATAAATCTATATATTTTTAGAATTGTCTCACAGAGTATTTCTGTATCAACCTCGCGAACTCAAATCTCTGTACACTCTTTTGTGAGGAGTTGCAGAATTCTGGGGGGTTTTCTGGACCCTCATAATATCCGGAAGGTTACAGTCTAGTTAAACTTATTAAAAGTGCTCTCCGGAGGACGGTAACATCTTCAGGCCATTCCTTTCCTTTAGGGAGAGATAGTCTGAACCTTTAGACCCAATTAAGCGTCTCTAGGATTTGGCTACCGCTAACTTTAGTTGAAGGTGAACGTCTGGGGAATACGCCTGATCTGGGGTAGCCCGAGAAGGGCTAGGACTTGTAATTATCCCTTCAATTGTTCAAAAAAGGGTGTAAAGATAAACCCAGCAACGACAGGCCAGTCAGCTTGACCTCAGTAGTGGGGAAGCTTTGAGAAACAGTAATCAGGGACAAAATTAACAGTCACTTGGACAAGTGTGCATTAATTAAGGAAAGCCAGCACGAATTTGTTAAAGGCAAATCATGTTTAACTAACTTGATTGAGTTCTTTGATGAGGTAACAGAGAGGGTTGATGAGGGTAATGCAGTTGACATAATGTACATGGATTTCCAAAAGTCTTTCGACAAAGTGCCACATAATAGGCTTGCCAGCAAAGTTGAAGCCCATGGAATAAAAGGGACAGTAGCAGAATGGATACGGAATTGGCTAAGTGATAGGAAACAGAGAGTAGTGGTGAACGTTTGTTTTTCGGACTGGAGGAAGGTATACAGTGGTATTCCCCAGGGGTCGGTTCTAGGACCACATCTTTTCTTGATATATATTAATGACTTGGATGTGGGTGTACAGGGCACAATTTTAAAATTTGCAGATGACACAAAACTTAGAAGTATAGTGAACAGTGAGGAGGAGCGTGATAGACTTCAGGAAGACATAGACAGGCTGGTGAAATGGGCGGACATGTGGCAGATATAATTTAACGCAGAAAAGTGCAAAGTGATATATTTTGGTAGAAAGAATGAGGAGAGGAAATATAACCTAAATGGTACAATCCTGAAGAGGGTGCACGAACAGAGAGACGTGGGCTATGTGTGCACAAATCGTTGAAGGTGGCAGGGCAGGTTGAGAAAGCAGTTAAAAATGCTTACAGGATCCTGGGCTTCATAAATAGAGGTATAGAGTACAAAAGTGTGGAAATTATGATGAAACTGTATAAAACACTGGTTCGGCCCCAACTGGAGTACTGTGTCCAATTCTGGGCACCACACTTTAGAAAGGATGTGAAGGCCTTCGAGAGGGTGCAGAAAAGATTTACGAGAATGATTCCAGGAATGAGGGACTTCATTAACGTTGATAGACTGGAGAAGCTGGGGTTGTTCTCCTTAGAGCAGAGAAGATTGAGAGGGGATTTGATAGAGGTGTTCAAAATCATGAGGGGTCTGGACAGAGTTGATAGAGAGAAACTGTTCCCATTGGCAGAAGGGTTGAAAACCAGAGGACACAGATTTAAGGTGATTGGCAAAAGAACCAAAGGCGACGTAAGAAAAAACCTTTTTACGCAGCGAGTGTTTAGGATCTGGAATGCACTGCCTGAAAGGGTGGTGGAGGCAGATTCAATCACGGCTTTCAAAAGGGAGTTGGATAAATATCAGAAGTAAAAAAATTTGCAGGGCTACAGGGAAAGGGCAGGGGAATGGAAGTAGCTGAAGTGTTCTTGCAGAGAGCTGGCACGAGTTTGACGGGCCGAATGGCCGCCTTCCGTGCCGTAACCATTCTATGATTCCATCATTCTATTTCACAAAGCACAAATGTTGCTAAAGTTACTGAGTGCGCCTTACTACACAAGCAGCAATGGTGCGCTACTTAGTTTAATTGGATAATCTGCCTAATATTTGGCTCAATGGTTGTTTTAATGCACTGGCAGTATGCACTTGTGACTGAATTACACTCACTTCGAAATACGAGACTTGGCATGGGCAGCACCTAAATGATTATTAACGCCAAGTCTGCTATTTTCCCATGACACTAAGTTGGTGTGAATAGTAATGAGATTTGCAAAATAGCACATTTAATAATTGCTTGACAATGTGCTTTTCAAGGTTTTTTAAAAAAAAGAAATGACTTATCAAAATGCAAGTACTGGAAAAGATCAAGTCCCAATACGCCACAAATGAGCAGAAATTAAGTTTTAGTGTGAGTGCAAATATATATTGAAATTTTTGGACTAATTTTATGCATTTCATTGTACCATAATTTTGTGATAGTTTAAGGAGTCATCCATCCCTCCTTTCCAATTTTTGTTACTTCTCAGTGTTTTTCTTCCTAAGGATGCTTGGCAAGATTCAGGAACTCACAATGTAAGGAATCCTGGGTGCCTATGTCTTATTACAGCTTGTCTAGAAACCAATGTGCTTTCTACCCCTTTTTTAATGCTCCTTTGCTGAAAGAGGTAACTCAAGCTGGAGTACAGTTCCATGGGTGCCAGCAGCCACCTGGTATCTTGGCCAATTGACCATTCATGGTGAGCTGAGACAGTGAGTCGCAACAGGCTATTTCACTGTGAGGTGCATCAGAGCAGAACGTGCTCATATCCTCACCCAGTTCCCACAGAAGTACACTCTCTGCCTGGGGTCAACGGACAACAATCAGGAGGGGAAATCCTGGCTCATTCAGTTTCCCAGAGCAATAGATAGAATTGATTTATAAGACTGACAGCTAACTTTTTTTGAGTTTGATATTTTATATAAAAAAAAGTTTTCATTGTTTTGCAGTTTGGTGTTCCTGCAAAATTACCACAATTACTTTTTAAACCAGTGCATTTCAAACTTTTCTGTGTTTCTCCACTGCAAATATTTGACACACTTTGAGCACCCTTGAAAATATTGGCACATTCTAGAAACCTTTTGCAAACATTTGAAAATGTCATGTCCAAATTTGCCAAAAATAAGTACAAATTAAGTTTTACACATATTAATTGCATTTTTTTAACATGGATTTGATGTACTCCCAGCACCACCTGTCCTATATGGAAAAATACAGACCTCCGTGATCACCTCAGATCCATTTGTGGATCCCTGAAGGTCCCGGGACCTTAGTTTGAAACCTCTGTTTTAAGCAAATGGACAAATAAGCAGTCGTAATGCTTTGTTTAGTTTTACTAATATAACATGAACGTTTGGCACTTTTCCAGTGACCCAAACCATAGCTTTTTTATGTGCTATTTTGGGTTCATAAACATGATCTGGTTTTATACTTGTGGCCAGTAAAGCTTCCAAAATATGTATGGATAATTGAGCTCTGGGTATTTTAGAGCTTTGTCTCATTCCAAGCCCATTTCCTGGAATGTTGGAACATGTGGCTGGCTGCGAGTTGGACGTATTCCTTCCATTTTCTACTATTTGAACTTGGAGACTTTTGAAGCATTCCTGGTAATAATGTAATCAGTGACATGAAACACATGGCAATTGAATTAGTTTATTTTGTTAAAACATTAATCTATTGAAATGATTATAGGAACCAAATGGTTCCAGGGATGAGGAATTACAGTTACGTGGATAGACTGGAGAAGCTGGGGTTGTTCTCCTGAGAGCAGCGAAAGCTTCGAGGAGATCTGATAGAGGTGTTCAAAATCATGAGGGGTCTAGTCAGAGTAGATAGAGAGAAACTGTTCCCATTGGCGGAAGGGTCGAGAACCAGGGACACAGATTTAAGGTGATTGGCAAAAGAACCAAAGGCCTCAGCTCATCTGCTGCTGAAACCCTCATCCATGCCTTTGTTACCTCTAGACTTGACTATTCAAATGCACTCCTGGCTGGCCCCCCACATTCTACCCTACGTAAACTTGAGGCCATCCAAAACTCTGCTGCCCGTGTCCTAACTCGCACCAAGTCCGGTCACCCATCACCCCTGTGCTCACTGACCTACATTGGCTCCCGGTTAAGCAACGCCTCGATTTTAAAATTCTCATCCTTGTTTTCAAATACCTCCATGGCCTCACCCCTCCCTATCTTTGTAACCTTCTCCAGCCCCACAACCCTCCAAGATATCTGTGCTCCTCTAAATCTGGCCTCTTGCGCATCCCCGATTTTAATCGCTCTACCATTGGCGGCCGCGCCTTCAGCTGCTGAGGCCCTAAGTTCTGGAATTCCCTCCCTAAGCCTTTCCGCCTCTCTACCTCTCTTTCCTCCTTTAAGACGCTCCTTAAAACCTACCTCTGCAGGGTAAGACTTACCCTGCAACGGCACAGGACCCCGAATTTGCATATTTAAACAGCCTCCCGCCCGAAACACACAGGTGCAGTTCACCCATAAACAGGCCCGCCTAAAAATCAGGCGAACCTTGGGCATCCAAGGAGTGGCCAGGGATTCCCCCCCCACCACCACCCCCCCACCCAATTTTCCTCTTCCAGCCGCCTGTTTTTTCAGGTGAGAAACAGACAGGCGTCAATTGCAAATCGTCCCATGATCTCCACTACGAAGAAGCTACTATCAACCAAATTACTCCATTAGAAATTAGTCTTTTTTTCTGCAGGAAAACTACTTTACCTCTGCATTACACACAAGAATATATATTTACAAATATTACACAAGGTTATTCACTTGAAGCACAGTATTACTCTGGGCAAAATAGGGATCCTCTAACTTTTTCACCTCTTCTGTGCCATGCTTTTATTTGAGTCAACAGCTTTTATAGAACATCACAGATTCAATAAAATCATAGAATCATAGAATAGTATGGCACAGACGGAGGCCATTCAGCCCATCGAGTCTGTGGTGGCTCTTTCCCCAAACCCCTGCAATTTTTTCTCCCTCAAGTATTTATCCAATTCCCTTTCGAAGGCTACTATTGAGTCTGTATCTACCATGCTATCATTCCAAATCCTAACCACTCGTTACGTCGCCTGTGGTTCTTTTGCCAATCACCTTAAATCTGTGCTCTCTGGTTATTGACCCTTCCGCCAATGGGAACAATTTCTCTCTATCTACTTTGTCTAGACCCATCTTGATTCTGAACACCTCTATCAAATCCCCTCTCAACCTTCTCTGCTCCAAGTAGAACAACCACAGTATCTCTAGTCTATCCATGTAACTGAAGTCTCTCATCCTTGGAAACATTCTTGTAAATCTTTTCTGCACCCTCTCTAAGACCTTCACATCCTTCCGAAAGTGCGGTGCCCAGAATTGGAAACAATACTCCAGTTGAGGCCGAACCAGTGTTTTATAAAGGTTCATCATAACTTCCTTGCTTTTGTACTCTATGCCTCTATTTATGAAGCCTAGGATACCGTAATACTTTTTTAACCGCTTTCTCAACCTGCCCTGCCACCTTCAACGATTTGTGCACATATACCCCCGGGGCTCTCTGTTCATGCACCCCCTTTATGATTGATACCCTTTAGTTTATATTTCCTCTCCTTGTTGTTCCTACCAAAATGTATCACTTCGCACTTTTCTGCTTTAAATTTCATCTGCTATGTGTCTGCCCATTTCACCAGCCTGTCTATGTCTTCTTGAAATCTATCACTATCCTCCTCACTGTTCACTATGCTTCCAAGTTTTGTGTCACCTGCAGATTTTGAAATTGTGCCCTGTACAACCAAGTCCAAGTCATTAATATATATCAAGAAAAGCAGTGGTCCTAGTACCGACCCCTGGGGAACACTACTGTATACCTACCTCCAGTCTGAAAAACAACCATTCACCACTACTCTCTGTTTCCTATCACTTAGCCAATTTTGTATCCATGCTGCCACTGTCCCTTTTATTCCATGGGCTTCAACTTTGCTAGCAAGCCTATTATGTGGCACTTTGTCGAACGCCTTTTGGAAGTCCATGTACACCACCTCAACCACATTGCCCTCATCAACCCTCTCTGTTACTTCAACAAAAAATTCGATCAAGTTAAACAAACACGATTTGCCTTTAACTAACAAACTCATGCTGGTTTTCCTTAATTAATCCACACTTGTCCAAGTGAATGTAATTTTGTCCCGGATTATCGTTTGTAAAAGCTTCCCCACTACCGAGGTTAAACTGACTGGACTGTAGTTGCTGGGTTTATCATTACACCATTTTTTGAACAATGGTGTAACATTTGCAATTCTCCAGTCCTCTGGCACAATTCCTGTATCTAAGGAGGATTGGAATTTTATGGCCAGTACCTCTGCAATTTCCACCTTTACTCCCTCAGCATCCTAGGATGCATCCCATCCGGTCCTGGTGATTTATCTACTTTAAGTACAGCCAGCCTTTCTAGTACCTAGAAAATAGAATATGAAAGTAAGCTTGCTGGGAACATAAAAACTGACTGTAAGAGCTTTTATAGATATGTGAAGAGAAAAAGATTAGTGAAATCAAGTGTAGGTCCCTTGCAGTCAGAAGCGGGGGAAGTTATAATGGGGAACAAAGAAATGGCAGCCCAATTAAATGCATATTTTGGTTCTGTCTTCACAAAGGAGGACACAAATAACCTCCCAGAGATGTTGGAGAACATACGGTCTGATGAAAGGGAGGAACTGAAAGAAATCAGTATTTGCAGGGAAATGGTGTTAGGGAAATTGACGGTATTGAAGGCCGATAAATCCCCAGGGCCTGATAATCTACATCCTAGGGTACTTAAGGAAGTGGCCCTAGAAATAGTAGATGCATTGCTGATCATCTTCCAACATTCGATGGAATCTGGAACTGTACCCATGGATTGGAGGGTAGCTAATGTTACCCCACTATTCAAAAAGGGTGGTAGAGAGAAAGCGGGGAATTACATCCTTTTTAATGGGGACTATGGCATCAAAGGTAGAGGTGAGGGTGAAGTTGAACAGATTGGTAGATGCAGAAATGTCATGAATGGAGGGCCAAAGTGCAGTTGTAAGTGAATTGGGAGAGAGTTTTTTCCGGGGATGGACTCTGCTAACTTCACCTCCGCTTTCGGCAGAAATCAAGAATTCCTCCAACCCTCATGAGCCAGAAGTGTGAATTCCATCTCCTTAGATTGATGGCGCGGAGTCTTAACCCCCAAAAACGGGCGTGTTTGAGTCGGGTGGGATGTTAAAATGTTAAAAATCTGAATACGACCCCAACCCGATTTTAACGGAGGCGAGTTGGCAATTTATTATTACGTGCCTCGTACTTAACTATCATTTAAAATTTAACCCTGGCCGGCTCAGTTTTCTAGGCCTCAGGAAATCTGATGGCTAAAAGGAGGTGCCTTACCTGCTGGATTCAGTTTACCTGCTTCACCAACCCCCCCAACCATTCCGATCCCCCCCCCTCCCCCCAACTCTTCTGATCTCTCTCCCACCCCCTGCCCCACCCCCACTCTCCCCAAACAACCCTTCTGATCTAATCCATGAGGCCTCTGATCCCCCCCCCCCCCACAACCACTCCGCCCCCAGCCTTTCCGAGCCCTCTCTCCCTCCTCTCTGCTTCACGGCAGGGGCCTGGTGTTGAAGGCCTACCCGCCCGACTGTCAGCCAACCTCTCAATCTGGCTGGCTGCGGCTGGGAAATGGAGATAAAAAATGGTAATCGGGTCCTGTCATTAAATTCGGCAGGACCTGAGGGAGACTTGTTTCTTCCGGGTTTCTCGATGTCAAAGCCGTGGGAGCCGATTTAATTATGTTAATGAGTGTCTCGCCTCTCCATGGTGAGGCACTCGGATGCCACGAAACCCGCCCCCATAAAAACAGCAACATATGCGGCGGGTTGGGCACGCGTTCCCCATTTGTTTCATTTTTAACCTCCCAACCGACCCTCTCCCGCTTGTTGCGGGGGGCGGGGAGGTGGGGTGGGGAGGGGGTTTAATATTGAGGCCATTATGTTCACAGCACCTTCTGCAGCTAGATGGGAAAGACATTCTAGGTCACAGACTTCTTCATTGTCATTGCCATTAAACTGTAGGGGTAGGTAGACAAGTAGGAGAGTTTGGTTCATACCAAGACTGTATTTGTTCCTATTTTTTCTTATTCGTTTATGGGATGTGGGCGTCGCTGGCAAGGCCAGCATTTATTGCCCATCCCTAATTGTCCTTGAGAAGGTGGTGGTGAGCTGCCTTCTTGAACTGCTGCAGTCCGTGTGGTGAAGGTACTCCCACAGTGTTGTTAGGTAGGGAGTTCCAGGATTTTGACCCAGCGACGATGAAGGATCAGCGATATACTTCCAAGTCAGGATGGTATGTGACTTGGAGGGGAACTTGGAGGTGGTGGTGTTCCCATGAGCCTGCTGCCCTTGTCCTTCTAGGTGGAAGAGGTCGCGGGTTTGGGAGGTGCTGCCGAAGAGTGAATGTTTAAGGTGCTGGATAGGGTTGCCAATCAAGCGGGCTGCTTTGTCCTGGATGGTGTTGAACTTCGAGTGTTGTTGGAGCTGCACTCATCCAGGCAAGTGGAGAGTATTCCATCACACTCCTTACTTGTGCCTTGTAGATGGTGGAAAGGCTTTGGGGAGTCAGGAGGTGAGACTCTCGCCGCAGAATACCTAGCCTCTGACCTGCTCTTGTTGCCACAGTATTTATGTGGCTGGTCCAGTTAAGTTTCTGGTCAATGGTGACCCGCAGGATGATGATGGTGGGGGATTCGGCAATGGTAATGTGTTGAATGTCAAGGGGACGTGGTTAGACTCTCGCTTGTTGGAGATAGTCATTGCCTGGCACTTGTGTGGCGCGAATGTTACCTGCCACTTATCAGCCCAAGCCTGAACGTCGTCCAGGTCTTGTTGCATGTGGGCATGGACTGCTTCATTATCTGAGGAATTGTGAATGGCGCTGAACACTGTGCAGTCATCAGCGAACATCCCCATTTCTGACCTTATGTTGGAGGGAAGGTCATTGATGAAGCAGCTGAAGATGGTTGGGTCTAGGACACTGCCCTGAGGAACTCCTGCAGCGATGTCCTGGGGCTGTGATGATTGACCTTCAATCACCACAACCATCTTCCTTTGTGCTAGGTATGACTTCAGCCAGTGGAGCGTTTTTCCCCCGATTCTCATTGACTTCAATTTTACTTGGGTTCCTTGATGCCACACTCGGTCAAATGCTGCCTTGATGTCAAGGGCAGTCATTCTCACCTCACCTCTGGAATTCAGCTCCTTTGTCCATGTTTGGACCAAGGCTGTAATGAGGTCGGGAGCTGAGTGGTCCTGGTGGAACCCAAACTGGGCATCAGTGAGCAGGTTATTGGTGAGTAAGTGCCGCTTGATAGCACTGTCGATGACACCTTCCATCACTTTGCTGATGATTGAGAGTAGACTGATGGGGCAGTAATTGGCCGGGTTGGATTTGTCCTGCTTTTTGTGGACAGGACATACCTGGGCAGTTTTCACATTGTCGGATAGATGCCAGTGTTGTAGCTGTACTGGAACAGCTTAGCTAGAGGCGCGGCTAGTTCTGGAGCACAAGTCTTCAGCACGATAGCCGGGATGTTGTCAGGGCCCATAGCATTGTAAAGTGTTGTGTCCGAATTGAAGAAAATCATCCTCATAAAGGTGACTGACAATCCAACTAACCCAGTCCACGTAACATCTGTTTGGAAAACCAGCACTGGGACCTGCTCAGCAGAAATGTTGGCTAAATACTGGTTCAAATCATGCAGTACACTAACTACTCATAAGAACATAAGAACATAAGAAATAGGAGCAGGAGTAGGCCAATCGGCCCCTCGAGCCTGCTCCGCCATTCAATAAGATCATGGCTGATCTGATCCTAACCGCCAATCTACTATCTATCACAGAACCATCTCCTGCATCTAACAGAATTGCACACACGAAATAGGAGCAGAATCAGGCTACACAGTCCCTGGGCCCGCTCCACTACCCACAGGGCCATGACCGAACCGAACCTAGACTCATGTCCAAATTCCTGCCCGCTCCCCGTAACCCTTAATGCCCTTTACTTCTAGGAAACTGTCTATTTCTGTTTTAAATTTAATTAATGTTGTAGCTTCTACAGCTTTTTGTGGCAGCATATTCCATGGACCTACCACCCTCTGAGTGAAGTAGTTCCTCCTCATCTCAGTTTTGAAAGAGCAGCCCCTTATTCTAAGACTATGTCCCCTAGTTCTCGTCTCACCCGTCATCGGGAACATCCTCCCCGCATCCACCCGATCCAACCCCTTCATAATCTTATATGTTTCAATAAGATCGCCTCTCATTCTTCTGAACTCCAATGAGTAGAGTCCCAATCTACCCAACCTCTCCTCATATGACCACCCCCTCATCCCCGGGATTAACCGAGTGAACCTTTTTTGCACTGCCTCGAGAGCAAGGATGTCTTTCCTTAAGTAAGGACACCAAAACTGTATGCAGTATTCCAGGTGCGGTCTCACCAATACCTTGTACAACTGAAGCAATACCTCCCTATTTTTATATTCTATCCCCCTAGCAATGAAAGCCAACATTCCATTTGCCTTCTTAATCACTTACTCAGTACTCAAAATATTAATAAAGGAAGGCAATTGTTTAAGACAAAAGTTGCCACTTGCAGAAAATTCTCAGTTAAAGTAAAATGACAGATTTTCTTTATTTTCTATCCATTATAACAGGCTCTTGAACATTTGGGTATAAAGCTGTTTGGTGTATATATGTTTATATAAATCACTGGCCAAAGAGGCTGGGCCAAGTGCAAAATCCTTGAGGAGTCCAAAGCATGTGGATATTTGTGGGGGTTGTCTGCAGATCCAATGGTAGATGACAGGGAAAAGAAAATTGAATAATCAAACTGTCTATTGAACTGTTTCCTCACGAACGATTTAGAAGCGGATGGTTTTCAGTTCACAATCTGATGAGGAAGCTAGAGTTGTTGTAACAGTTAGTAGGGAACCACTGCCAAGACCCCTTTCACAGAGTGTGACGAGGGGGGTCTGGCTGGTTGAGCTGGGTCACATTCATCCCACGAACAAACACTCTGTTCCGTGGCACTTACAACAGGAAGCTGCTAGATTCCCTGGCTGCATCAGCGGTGGGGGCAGAGGCCGAACTGCAGTTTCATTCACAGACACTGGGATGGCGCTGGGCCCAGCCTCTATCTGTGAGTGCTGTCACTGCATCTTTTCAGTTCAATTCATGATGCAGATCAGATTTTATAATCCTTTTCCTTTCACTGGAGCCAGTTCTCTCCTGTGAGCCAAAAACATGCTTTGTGAAAACAAAAAAAGAATAACTCAGTACTTCAATGCTGGTTTCTAAGCAAATGAAAAACTATTCCCATTTTTAACTTATTTATTTTACTCCTGTGTGTGTGTGTGTATATATTTATATATGTGTTTTTTATATATATATACACACACACACACAAAATACATATAAATCCTATGTCTCGAAGGGAAACAAAGAATTGTCAGATTTATCCAAAATCTTTGGAAATCCAAAGATCGTGATTTGGGTGAAACGGATTGGCCCTGCACTTTGCCAGTACTGGGGTCAGGGTCCTATGTTTTGCAGCACTGGGGATTTCTGCAGTTCAATAGCACAAGGGGGTGGTCCTGATCTTCACTAGCACTGAAGGGGTGGTCCTAGAGTTTGGTAGTACTACGGTGGGGATCCTGGGGTTTAGCAGCCTGAGGGAGTATTTTATGGATTGGTAGTAGTGGGGAGGGATTCTTGGGGCTTGCAATTGCTAGAGGGGGCTGAATCTTACCAGTATGGTGGAGGGGAAAGTGGGGTTTGTTTGATCTCAAGGGTGTAATGTGGGCCTCGCAACAAAAATGTGGGAAAAGATCTCAGGGGTCTGGTAGCACTTGGGGTGGGGGGGGGGGGATTTGAAGTAGTTTTTGATTGGTTCTTATAAAATAACTAAACGTTTTCAGCTACAATATTAAGTAAACACATGGCTGCTTTAATAAACATCACTTGCCAAAATGCACAGCACCTTGCTTTTTGTGTCAAACGTTACCTCATAAAACATTCAAGCTGTCATGTTTTATGCCGTTCCCAGTGGGTCCCAGAGTGTGAGAATGGGGGAAGGGTGAAAACATTAATTAGTGTTTCCTTCAGCAACTACAGTTGTACAAATAACCTTTGTAAGAACAATTATTATTTGCAATTGTCAAGCATAAGCAAAGCAGGAAACAGGGCCCCGGAACTCTGCAATGCGGAGATTCCAGCATAGTAGGTTGAGGAGGACCTGCTGGGACCCTCCGTCTCTGACTCTGGCAGATATTCTGGAATCAGGAGTAGGTTCCCTAATTTTCTTGCCAACAGCAAGTGCTCGCATCTAGGGTGCTAACCCACCCAAAGAAGCCAGACAGTCCGGCCAAAGACTGCTGGGCCATGGGTGGCAGCAGGGAGAGGGGAAAAATACACAGCCAGCATCAGGCCATAAGCCCATTTTTTGGAAACTTTCAAGTGGGTGGTGCTGTGGAGTTCTGCTGCATCACCACCTACCTTGGAGACAAAGTTTGGAGGATTCAGAGGTAAATCAAATGAATAGATAAATTTAATCATGACAGAAAAGTGTGACAGACAGGCATGACAAAAAAAAGCAGTGTGGGAATAGGGTGACAGGAAAATGTAACATATACAGTAACAGGAAGTCCGTGATCTGCACAAGACTTATAATATCTGATTGGCCGATCTGCTGTGGAGTTGGCCATGTTGAGTTGGATGATATAATGTTTTATTTCATGCAACATACAGTACAGGGGTAGAATTTCAACTTGCTGTCTGGGCGTAAAACTGGTGCTGTGGATCTGCTCGATTTTCATTTTCATTGAAATCAAAACCACAATACAGAGCCCAGCTTCATTGATGCAGAGAAAGCATCTTGCTAAATCTTACATCACTAGAAGTAGTTCCTTTAAGTAGTTGGTTATCTCTGTCCATGAAATTTCCTCCAACTTAATGTCAGAAAACTGAAGTCATCCTTTGCAGCTCTCGTTAGCATCTGCATGCCTCTGGCCTTAACTTCATTGACCTCTCCAGCTGCCACCTCCAGCTACATCCAGAAGTATGTAACCTCGGTGTACTGCTTGATCCTGAGCTGAACTTCCTTCCCTACATCTGTTCCATGGCTAAGGCTATTTTCTTCCACCTTTATAACATTGACTGCCTGTGCCTTACCTTTCCCCACTGCTACTGAAGCTCTAATCCACGTCTTTATTACCTCAGGTTTCGATTTCTCTAATATCGGCCCAGCTGGCCTACTGCCTACATTCTCTGCAAATTACAACTCATTCAGAATGCTATGGCATACATCCTCACCCACACAAAATCCTGCACTCTCATCACTCCCATCATCACTCCCTGTGTCCCTAAAAATTGATTTCAAGATCCTCGTGCCTATTTTCAAATCCTTCAGTGGCCTTGTCCTATCCTATGTCAGTGATCCCCTCCAGCTGTACAACTTCAGATGCACCCTTTACTCATCCAACAGTGATTTGTTCCTGTTTATTTCCCCACCCACCCTGAACAGCAAAGGCTATTCTTATAGCATTCATGTCCTGCTTTCTTGAACTCCCTCTCCAACTCCGTCCACCTTGCCATCTCTGTCCTGTTATCAAAATCTCCCAAAAAACCCTTCCCTTCAACCTGAACTTCATCCTCCCTAACTTTTTTCTGCTTTTGTTTTTCCTTACTACTTGGCATCCACTGATTTCCATCACCTTATAAAGCAATTTGTGACATCTTTCTATATATGAGAAATAGAAATGTTCGTTGCTGTAGTACTCATTCCCATACCTGCAATCCCGTTCCAAATCAGATACTCAAAATAGTTTTTTGGGTGGAGTTAGCATGTTCCACAAAGCCACAATTCTCGAGGAAAAGCTTCTTTTCACTTCAAATCCACAGAACATTTGTAAATGCTGTGCTTATGTCTTGTAGTTCGACACTCGGATTGAGTCGAATTGTATGCTTCATTTTATGTTATCACTGTCTCTCGTAATTTTAAAGTGCTGGATCTCAATCTTTTCTACAATGAAAATAAGTTCAGCTTTGTCTAGCTTCATATTTTGCACGTTTCTGAACCCTGTCTAAGACATTGAAATGTAGAACACCAAAAAGACATCATACAGTATGCTAAAACATCATTTACCAATGGCTTCTACAAAGTTAGAATTCTTTATTTCAACTTCTAATCGAATAACTTTGAGATGCATCCTAGCACTCGATTACTCTTTTTGACGAGCTACACATTACTGAATATATTGAATGATAGGTCGGCAAAACCTCAAATTCTTTTGCTTTCCTGCCTTCGGGTATGTTTCATGTTTTCTGTTCAATGTTCATTGGCTTTCATTTATGCATGCTAAAATCCATCTACCACTAAGACATTTGCTTAATTGGACATTTGCTATGTTAATGGTACCATTTCTCTTCATGCTCACAACCTGGTCATAGAGCTTGGTATCATCAGCAAAATTTATAATGTTGCAAAATGTGCAATTCTGCATATACATTATTTGAACAACAGGGGCCCAGAATAAACCCCTCCAGAACTCCACCAGGCACTGATCGTGCTTCCTATTGTCAAGCCATTTGCAATTCATATAGTTAATTTGCTGTTAATTCCATGAGACTTGACTTTTTTATTTTAAAGCCCCACATATGGAACTTTATTTTATAAGAACATAAGAAATAGGAGCAGGAGTAGGCTATACGGCCCCTCGAGCCTGCTCCGCCATTCAATAAGATCATGGCTGAATTAATACATCAACTACACTTTCCCCCCCATCCCCATATCCCTCAATTCCCTTAGTGCCCAAAAATCTATCGATCTCAGTCTTGAATATACTCATCGACTGAGCATCCACAGCCTTCTAGGGTAGAGAATTTCCACAACCCTCTGAGTGAAGAAATTTCTCCTCATCTCAGTCCTAAATGACCAACCCCCTTATCCTGAGACTATGCCCCCTAGTTCTAGACTCTCCAGCCAGGGGAAACAACCTCTCAGCATCTACCCTGTCAAGCCTTCAAAAAATTTGTGTGTTTCAATGGGCCGAAAATTGATCCAGTGCGTACTCTCGCGTATTCCCACTCCAATTGCTGGTTTTCTGCATGCCCTGCGCATGCGCTGAAAACCGGCAATTGCTCTTCAGAAAAGGGGGCGGGTCCTGGGTGCATCGCGTGCGCGCTACAGGCTGCGCGCACGCTGTGCACTTCATGCTTTGGACGCGCAGGTAAGTACTGAAGATTTTGGAAATGTAAAAAGGAGGAGTAAGACCCACTTTTAACAAGGTAAGTAGTGAATTAAGTATTTTTTTGAATTTTTTTTTACAGGTATATCTTTTTTAGAGACTTTAAAGACAGGTAAGTTTATTTTTAAAACTTTTTAAAAGATTTTAAATTTTTTCAAAAATTTAATTTTTTATTTAAAATGGTTAATTTAATTAACTATACTTATTTTATTAATGTGATGGTTTTTTTTTTAAATTTAATTGAGGTTTAGCTGTTATTTTGGGGGGTGTAAGATTCATAGATTTCACAGCCATGCTGTGAGACTTATGAATGGAAGATGGTGTGCTGCCATTGGCTCTAACTGAGTCACGTGATCCCACAGCTCGCACAAATTCACTACACCGCTGGGATACGCAAGCCCAGCACAGCTGATGTCTGGAACATCAAGTTCGTGCGAGCTGGATCTGAAAAAGCACAAGCGAGGTGAGACATTGCGGGGAAGGCTTACCCCCGCGGGAACAGAGCGAGATCAATTTCTGGGCCATTGAGATCACCTCTCATTCTTCTACACTCCAGAGAGTATAGGCCCATTCTACTCAATCTCTCCTCATAGGAAAGTCCTCTCCTCCCAGGAATCAATCTAGTGAACCTTCGTTGCACCCCCTCTAAGGCAAGTATATCCTTCCTTAGGTAAAGAGACCAAAACTGTACACAGTACTCCAGGTGTGGTCCCCCCAGAGCCCTATATAATTGCAGCTTCCTTACTCTTATACTGCAACCCCCTTGCAATAAAGACTAACATAACATTTGCCTTTCAAATTGCTTGCTGTACCTGCATGTTAAATTTCTGTGATTTGTGTACAAGGACACCCAAATCCCTCTGAATACCAACATTTACTAGTCTAAAGTTATTATTAAATGTTGGACAGTCTAATCCCCTAATTTACTCTCTTATGATTGTCGCATTAACCCAAATGTTTCTCACATGCTCAGCACAAAAAAATTGTATATATTGTAATTTTCTTCAGAATAGAAACACTTATCAAATAGATAAAAGCCCCTACCCCCCGCTCCTCCAGGCTGCCCCCAATCTTTTCAGACCCCCACCCCTGCTCCTCTGGCCGACCCCGGCTCCCACACGATCCCTCCCTCCCTCCTCTCTGCGGTCAAGTGCCGCAGGCCTACCTACCTACCTACCTCTCAATCTGGCTGGCCGCGGGCGGGAAACAGAGGCTTCCCATTCAAATCAGGCCCTGCCATTAAATTCAGAGCCCCCCCCCCCCCCCCCCCCGGCCCCCAACCCGCCTTCCCCATTAAAATTCAGCCCAATTGTTGAGTTGACTTTGGTACAAAATTCACTTTGCCTCAGTGTGCTTTTCTGATATAACTGATGGCTTGTGTTAGCCTCACAGAGAAAACCAAGTGGTTTGGTAATGATGTTAAAAAACCTTTGTATGATTTAGAAGAAAAATATTTTAAAAATAAATGAAAATATAAATTACAATTATTGTAATAATCTTTTAAATAAATAGGTTGTTTTTCTAATTAAGGTAGACAAAAACTGTCTGTGGCGTTCACAACACTGACATAATTTTGGAGCTAATATTATGATGATTTAAATGTGCCTGGAGGCACTAAAACAAACACCTGCAGGTTTAGCACTCAAGTGCTGTTTAGAAGCAAGTTTCGTGGAGCTGTATATGTACCCAATTCAGCTGAAGGTGTGGACTGTGCTGGCTGACACACAACGGAATGTTTCAGGATGGCTCAGGGACCGAGGGAGAGGGCGCACAGGTTCTCGGATGTGACCCTGGCGGAGGAGGTCCGGCGGAGGAGGTCCAGAGGAGGAGGGATGTCCTGCAGTGTTCCCTTTAAGCTGCGCGACTGCTTAGCTTCGGGGTGCCACGCAGCTGGTGAGCCGGCATGTGCGGAATTTTGAATGGGCCGTGTAGCCCAAACAAAATTACAAGGAACATTGATGTCCTGTACCCGCAGTGAGTGGGGTGAAGGAGCCCACCTCAAGCTCCTGTCCATCTCTCCTGCAGCAGCTGGCGCTGCTCTGCCTGGCCTCATGTCCTCCTCCCATTCCTCCTCCAGACTAAGGGGGACCCCATGCAAGATTTCGATGACCAAGCACTCCCTTTCTCCTGGTGACTCCTAAAAGGTAGAGTAGCACAGCACTTACTCTCTTTAGGTGAAGTCCTCAGAGAATTTCTAGAATAAATATTGATAGAGTGTTGGTGAAGTCTTGACAAAGTGTCCCAGAAAGTCTCCTGATGTGTCTCAAAAGTCCTCTTCAACCTTTAGCAGCAATTGAACAGTGAAAGCTAAGCATAGCTTTAAGTAGCGCACAGAATCCTCAGCAACAACTTGTTTGCTCCTGTTCAGTTGGTCGCTGTTAGGAAAGGTTGTTAATTGAAGCGCTTGCCACCAAAATTCCGTGCAGCCTCTTTAATGAGCGCTAACAGGCAATTTAACTGTCAATCAGATCCTTAACGCTTCTCCAGGTGGCCGTTCCTAGCGCGTGCTTTAATTCCTTTACCAAGATGGCGTCTTGCGCTAAACCAGCGTTTCAGCTCAAGACCCCATCTTGGCCATCTCGGAAGCGCTTGAGCGTCGAATGTATCGGGGAAAATCGCACCCTAAGCATAATCTGCTGAAGGTCAATGGATCCCACAATGTTCCATTGGTTACCATGTCTTGAAAACGAATGGGTTGAAATTACTCTGTGTGATATGAGTAATGGGTGGATTAACACGTTTGCATGAAATTTTTCTTGTCTGTTATTTTAACAAAAGCATAACCCATTTAAAATAAAGGTTAAACATTGTTTTAAATAGTCTTCCTATGCACATCTTCAAGTGGTTGGAGGTGTAACCAGCTGCCAGGTCTCTGTCAAAGCTAATCTTTAGCTGACCTCTCGGCAGTGCATGAGAGCAGCTTGATGACAGCTGTTGCTTCAATTTTCACCTCTCCACAGTAATGCGTTTCATTTGTTGAATTTAAATTTTTATAATAACAACTCAGATCCTACTTCACTTCTGCGCTTCTGTTACACAGTAGTATGATTGGGTCTGAGAAAAACATTCCCTCAGTTTAGAATATACTATCTGCTATAATTATTATTGTAAATCTTAGCTTGACGGCTTCCCAATGACTCAGTGGATAAATATGCCATCTTGTGCAACACTGAACCATGCTGACCAGGAGGACCTAGGTTTGATTCTATGGGGGCAATTTTAACCTCACCCATCCATCGGATCAGGTGCAATGCTGGTTTTACACCTGACCCGATTTTAGATAATATTGGACAGGGTGTAAAACCTGCATCCCATTCGATCCCATGGGTTTCCCGGCCTGCAAGGTAGGTTAAAATTACCCCCTTAGTCTGAGTTAATTTCAACAAAGATGGTGGTATGGGGCTCTAATTTGTTAAAATGTTCTCTGGCTCAGAAGTTGACCAAGTCAACCAGGATTTTGACAACAACAAGAACTACTTGCATTTATATAGCGCCGTTAACGTAGAAAAACATCCCATGAGGCCAGAGTTGGGGGAACGGAGGTTTGTAGGGGTGGTTGTAGGGCTGGAAGAGGTTACAGTGATACAGAGGTGCAAGGAGTAAAGGCATTTAAACATGAGGATGAGTATTTTAAATTGGAGGTGTTGGGGGACCGGGAGCAAATGTCAGTCATCAAGGACTGGAGTGATGGGTGAGCAGACTTGGTGCAGGCAGCAGAGTTATGGGTGAGCTGAAGTTTACAGAGCATGGAGGATTGGAGGCCAGTCAAGAGAGCATTGGGTCTGGAGGTAACCAAGGCATGGATGAGAGCTTCATCAGTCGATGGGCTGAGGCAGGAATGGAAGCGGGTGAAGTTATGGAAGTGGAAGTAGATGGTCTTTGGGATAGAGAGCATATGGGGTCGGAAGCTCAGCGTCAAATGGGACACTGAGGTTGCGAACAGTCTGGTTCAGCCTGAGATAGTGGGGGATGGAATTTGGGAAAGTTATGGAGTTCATGGTGCGGTCTGAAGATGTTTGCTTTGGTCTTCCCAATGTTTAACTGGAGGAAATTACGGCTCATCCAGGACTGAAAGACAAGACAAGCAGTCTGAGAGCACAGAGGCAGTGGAGGGGTCAAGAGAGGTGATGAAGAGGTAGAGCTGGGTGTCGTCAACGTACTTTAACGGCTGACCCCATGTCTGTGGATGATGTCGTCAAGGGGCAGTATGTAGATGAGGAAGAGGAGAGGACCAAGGATAGATCCTTAGGGGGGCTTCATAGTTGATGCTGCAGGAGTAGTAAAAGAAGCTATTGCTGGAGATGCTCTGACTATGATTGGATAGATAAGAGTAGAACCAAGCAAGGGCAATCTCATGTAGCTGGACAACAGAGGAGAGGCATTGGAGGAGGATGGTTTGCTTGACTATGTCAAAGGCTGCAGAGAGGTCAAGAAGAGAAAATGCACCATGGTCATAGTCATAGACAATGTTATTTGTCACTTTGATTAGAGCCATTTCAATGCTGCGGCAAGGGTACAACCTGATTGGAGAGATTCAAACATGGAGTTGCAGGAAAATTTGGGAGGCGAGAGCATGTTCAAGGAATTTGGAGAGAAAAAGGAGTTTGGAGATGGCGCGGTAGTTTGCAAGGACAGGGGTCAAGCATGTTTTTTTTGAGAAGGGAGTAATGGTAGAGGTTTTGAAAGGGAGGGGCAGGGGACCATTCACAATATCAGCTAGCAAGGGGGCCAAATAAGGAAGTTGGGTGGTAAGCAAGTTAGTGGGATTAGGGCCCAAGAACCAGGAGGTTGGTTTTCATGATCAAGATGAGCTCAGAGATGGCACGAGGGAGATAGGAGAGAAACTAGGGAAAGACATGGGAGCAGGATGAGGGCAGAGGGAGCTTGGGGGGAGATTTGGCTTCATGGGCAAGGTGAAGAGAGAGAAGCAACAGAGATAGCTGAATGGATGGTCTCAATCTTGGTGACAAAGAAGTCTATGAAAATTCAACAGTTTTCCTTTCCAGTGAGAAGTTGTGCTTGAAGAGAATGTAGGCCAGAGAAGTGGAGCTAAAGTCTTGTAGCCCTGCTGGGAGTGGGAGAGTGCCTTTAACACTTCTGAAGCAGCTAATGAGCCACTTTACTGGTATAGAAGCAGAAATTTACTTAATGCAGTGGCTGAGTGTGCAATTGTTTTCAACAATGACTCTGCAACCAGAAAGAAAGGTCTGCTTCAATGACCAGACTCTAAATCTTCTTCCAAAGTGTGCATTGGAGAAACATGTGGGGTAATTTTCACTTCAGCGGGGGCAGAAGACAGGTGGTAGCAAATTAGCCACCTGTTTTCCGTCTCCGCCAATGTTAAAAATGACCTCATGGCGACATTTTGGTGCAGGGGGACAGCTCCCAAATATGTCTCAGTATGGCTTGTACACCAGATAATAAAGCATGACCTCTCTCCCAATCCAATAAGAGTCTGTGCTAAAATAAGTTTCTAGTCTATGTGGGAGACATTGGAACTCGCTGCACTCATTTTTCAGTCCAGAAAGAGGCCATTAAGCATTAATTTCATGGTGCCGTCACCAAATTGGGTCGGCCGATTTTTCAGGCGCTGCTGGTGGCTGCTTAAAACAGGTGTTAGGCCCCTTACCTAGGTAAATGAGTGGCCTAACGTTAAATTGGACGGCGCTGAGCAAAGGAGGCGCCCGATCTGCTCTGCTCTGCTCAGGTTTCTTCACCAACAGCGACCTCCAACATTAAAGTAAGTTTAAAAAACAATGTAAAGATTGAGGTGGAGCCAGCAGGAGCAGCAGCATAACCTGGGGTCATTTCCGGCCCAAGATTGATTCCCCTTCCATTGTCCTTCCCACCCCCACGACCGCCGGACCATACCTGAGGGCCACTGCTGGAGAGGCAAGCGGCCCAAAGTTGATCCCCTTGAAATAGGTAAGCTGCCTCTGGAGGTGCGACAGGTGTTGGCAGCTCGCCTCATTTAATGAAACGAGGCCTGAGGGCCAATTTAGGGTGACCCCCCAGTGCACCGTTAGTTATGCATCCGAAAGTGGTTATAACCAATTTCTACCCCTATCTGTATGCTTTTTTACAATGTACTTTTCAACCGTATTTATATTTTCTAATCTGTTTCATTCTTTCCTCTAAACTGCTATGAGAGACCTGCCTTGAAAGAATTGCATTTTCATACATTGTTTGAAAATTCATTCTAAGGTCTGAATGCATGGGTCACGTGGCTAATTGTGATTTTCATTTCATAAGCTATCCTTACATCAGACCACAATAAATATCATTGGCCTGGAATTTGCAGTTGTAATGACGGCAAAACTGCCAGTGCTTGCTGTCATTACTGTGTAAAACTTCTGCTGTCCACACATCCACAGTTAAATGTGGATAACCGGAAGTTGCTGTCAGTGATACCCTGCTCCTCCACACGGTGTGCAGTTGCAGTCTTCGCAGATGCAATCAACACAGAATCATTGATATGACGTGAACTTCAACTTTTTATGTACTATTCTTGCTGTAAAAACCATTGAAAAAGTCAAGCCTTGTTGAATGAGGTGTAACTGAGTTTTTAACTGCATACTAAGCCATAATTACTGCTGAACAACCTCTCTGACCTGAAAAACTCATTTTATAAGTGTGAAGTGTCATTCCCTCCATTCCATGATAAACATTCTATGGGGGAAAAATTCAGTTGCTTAGCGCCCCCCATTAGCGCCCAAACGGGGGTGATACTGAATTTCTCACCCTATAGATTTTTAAAATAATAAAAAATAATTTTAATTTTATTTAGAGTTTGTTTATGACATTTCAGCTTCTAATTTAATCCCATGTGTATGTCCCAATCTTTATTTCACTTTCTGTAAAATGATTAAAAAGTGAGTGATAATCAGTGCTTTTTACTTCCTGGTTTGCTGTCTGTGAGAATTCTTCAATCTGATTTCCTGAATGCCACAGATCCCCTGTAGATGGCACCAGATTGAAAGTCATGTTGGAATAAGGGAAATTGACGCCACAGAGCCCGCTAAATCTTTGTGGGCAGCTTTCTTCAAGGTCAGCGGCGAGTGCCGTCCTTTTGCCGCTGACTGCAAAATCCGGACCATCATTTCCAACTCACTTTGTGTCCAAAAAAACGATCATACGCGTAATTCACCTCTAAAACACACTTTGTTTATATTTGCCATTCAAGAAGTAGACCTTTTTCTAGTTGCTGGGCAACATGTTTGTTCAAAAGCTGGTTGAGTGTTTATTGATCTGTGGTCATTAATGTAGCCTTCTCCTCTGAGTGGGGTAAAAATCAATAGATGATGAGATTGCTACTTTGTTTTGTCTAAGTAAATGTCATGGTTGATTACATCTGTTCTGAAATTGCTGTTCTGAAAAAATAATTCAATTGATTTCTCATATTTCTGTTGAAATATTAATTGCAACTTTCAGTTTCTCACTAGCGAGGCTATCCATTTCCTATGACGGTTTTCATCAGCAAAGTGTCTTGTTTCATGATAGACCAACTAAACTATGTAATTAAGAACATTAGATTTTATTATTTGAATCCACTATGTTTTTTTATCAGTAAAAGGTGAAAAAGTCTTGTGTTTAGAGTGTTGTAGTGTCAAAGATGCAGGGCTGGTTTTTAAGGCTCTGGGTGAAACAATATTTGCCAGACTTCAGGAACATTTTGGAGGATGGAAAAACCCACTCAACATTTTCGGCCATATGAGAATTTGAGCCAGCGGATAGAAAATTTGCCAGACAATATCAACATGGTTGAGAAAACCTAAAGTTTACAGCACAGAAGGAGGCCATTTGGCCCATTATGCTTCTGCTGGCACAGCAATCCAAACTCCCCATAGCTCTGCATCTTCCTCTGCTGCACATATTTAACTAGTTTTCCCTTTAAAAATGCAATGGTCTCTGCCTCAATAACTCCCTGTGGCAAAACATTTCCATGCTCCAACAACCTTCCGTGTAAGGAAATGTTTCTTATCCTCCCTCCTCACTCTCTTAGAGATAATTATAAATTGATGACCCCTCATCATTGACTCCCCATCTAGAGGAAATAGCCTTTCCCTACTCTATTAAAACTCTCCAAAAATTTTATTTAATCTCCTCTTAGCCTTCTCTGCTCCAGTGAAATTAGTCCCAATATCCGAGCTCTCTTTTCATAACTGTAATTTCCCATGTCTGGTATCATCATGGTGTATCTACACTGTACTATCTCGATGGCGTTAATGTTTTTTTTTCTATAATAGGTTGCCCAAAACTGCATTTTGCATCCTAACCAATGTTTTGTATAAGTATTTCTTTATTTTTGTGTTCTATTCGTCTATTGATGAAATCCAAGATTCTCTTGGCTATAATCAGGGAATTACATATTTGAACTCCCATGTCTCTCCATCCACACCAGGTTTAATTTATTTCCATTGAGTATATATTCTGCCATGCTTGTTTATTTCCTTACAAAATATATTATCTGGTCATTATCACATTGTTGTTTGTGGGACCTTGCCGTGCGCAAATTGGCTACCATGTTTCCTATATTACAACAGGCTATTTTAGATCTAGTATTGTGCAATGAGACAGGGTTAATTAATAACTTTGTAGTAAAGGAGCCTTTGGGGAAGAGTGACCATAATATGATAGAATTTTATATTGAGTTTGAGAGTAATTTAGTTAAGCCCGAAACTACGGTCTTAAATCGGAACAAAGCAAACAACGTAGGTATGAGGGGCGAGTTGGCTAAGGTAGACTGGGAAATTAGATTAAAAGATATGACGGTAGACAAACAATGGCAAACATTTAAGGAAATAATTTAAAATTTGCAACAAATATACGTTCCCTTAAGGAATAAAAACCTCACGGGAAAAATGATCCAACCATGGCTAATAAGAGACGTTAAAGATAGTATTAGATGAAAGGAAGAGGCTTATAATGTTGCCAGAAAGAGTAATAAACCATTGGATAGGGAGGATTTTAGAATTCAGCAAAGGATGACCAAGAAATTGATAAAGACAGAGAAAATAGAATGAGAGTAAACTAGCAAGAAACATAAAAACAGATTGTAAAAGCTTCTATAGGTATGTAAAAAGGAAGAGATTATTGAAAGTAAATGTGGGTCCCTCACAGGCAGAGACATGAGAAATTATAATGAGGAATAAGGAAATGGCAGAGACATTAAACAAATATTTTGTATCTACATGGAAGAAGGCACAAAAATATTCCGGAAATCAAGAGTCTAGTGAGAATGAGGAACTTAAAGAAATTAGTATTAGTAAAGAAATAGTACTAGAGAAATTAATGCGAGTAAAAGCTGATAAATCCCCTGGACCTGATGGCCTGTATCCTAGGACGTCAAAAGAGGTGGCCACAGATTTCCTAGATTCTAGAACAGTCACCGCGAATTGGAAGATATCAAATGTAACCCCGCTATTCAAGAAAGAAGGAAGAGAGAAAACAGGGAACTATAGAACAGTTAGCCTGATGTCAGTAATAAAGAAAATGCTAGAATCTATTATTAGGAACGTGGTAACAGGGCACTTAGAAAATCATAATATGATTGGGCAAGCATTCAAGGTTATTACACAAAATTAGGGTTCATGGGATTGGAGCTAATATATTAGCATAGATTGAGGATTGGTTAATGGAGAGAAAACAGAGAGGAGGAATAAACGGGTAATTTTCAGGTGGGCAGGCTGTAACTAGTGGGGTACCGCAAGGATCAGGGCTTGGGCCTCAGCTATTTACAATCTATATTAATGACTTGGATGAGTGGACTGAGTGTTATGTATCCAAGTTTGCTGACGATACAAAGCTAGGTGGGAAAGTAAGTTGTGAGGAGGACACAGAGGCTGCAAAGGGATATAGACAGGCTAAATGAGTGGGCAAGAACATGACAGATGGAATATAATGTGGAGAAATGTGAAGTTATCCACTTTGGTAGGAAAAATAGAAAAGCGGAATATTTTTTAAATGGTGAGAGATTGGGAAATGTTGGTATTCGAAGGGACCTGGGTGTCCTTGTACATGAATCACAGAATGTTAACTTGCAGGTACAGCAAGTAATTAGGAAAGCAAATGGTATGTTGGCCTTTATTACAAAGGGATTGGAGTATAACAGCAGGGAAGTCTTACTACAGTTGTACAGGGCTTTGGTGAGACCACACCTGGAATACTGTGTACAGTTTTGCTTTCCTTACCTAAGGAAGGATATACTTGCCTTAGAGGGAGTGCAACGAAGGTTCACCAGACCAGGGGTTCTCAACCTTTTTGCTTCTGAGGCCCACCTCTGGTGTTATAAAAATGCTGTGGACCACAACACAAGTATTTTTTCTGTACAAAAATTGTGGTGGGGGCTGGGGGAGAGCGACACAGCTTGTTCCACAGTCTGTGGGGTGGGGGGTGGGGTCAGTTCCAAGTTCCAGTCACACATTCAGTTCCTGCGCTTTAATAACAACGGAAGGTTCTGGAAACGCTACGAGCCCAGCACCTCCGGACAGGTCAAAGAGTGGCGTCACCGCCGAGTGGAGCCTTCCGGTAACGATTTCAGGGGATGACCAAGCTTGGGCCTGGAGCCGGAATCGGTAACCAGCACCCAGCACGAATGAAGTTGATCAGCCGCCCCGGGTCACCCAAGGACCCTCGCACCCCAGCCAAGCCCGCACTGTCCTGTCCCTTGTTCCCCCCAACATCCACCCCCCACCCCCCAACACCCCTGGACCCAGCCTGCATCTACCTGTCCCCGTCTGACTGCAGTCTCCCCTGCGATCGGTCCTTCAACCCGACCAAGGGCCCTTTCACAACCGCGTACTTCCCCAGATAGGCCACGCCCCGAGAAACCAGCCATTCTCTGGCGGACCCCTAGGGGGTTGAGGACTCCCGGTTGAGAACCCCTGCACTAGACTGATTCCTGGGATGGGGGAATTGTCCTATGAGGAGAGATTGAATAGACTAGGCCTATATTCCCTAGAGTTTAGAAGAATGAGAGGTGATCTCATTGAAACATACAAAATCCTTACAGGACTTGACAGGGTAGATGCAGGGACGATGTTTCCCCTGGCTGAGGAGTCTAGAACTAAGGGTCACAGTCCCAGAATAAGGGGCCGACCATTTAGGACTGAGAGGAGGAGAAATTTTTTCACTCAGAGGGTGGAGAATCTTTGGAATTCTTTACCCCAGAGGGCTGTGGCTGTTCAGTCGTTGAGTATATTCAAGACAGAGATCGATAGATTTTTGAGTATTAAGGGAATCAAGGGATTAGGGGATAGTGTGGGAAGGTGGAGTTGAGGTCAAAGATCAGCCATGATCTTATTGAATAGCGGAGCAAGCTCGAAGGGCTGAATGACCGACTCCTGCTCCTGTTTCTTATGTTCTTAAATGCAAGTCTTTCTTCTGCCTCTTTCTTTCCTGTCATTGACAAACTTTGAGAATGCATTCCGTAGAGCCAAGTCCAAATCAGCTTTGTATGCTGAGATCAAAATTGGACCCCGGGTGTACACCACTTTAACTCTTCTCCGATCTGAGCAACTCCTATTTATCCTAACTCTTTGGCCAGGAATTTGCGGTTGGGATGACAGCGAACTGGCAGCATTCGCAGATGCATGTGGAAATCCTGAAGTTACGGTCAGTCATTGACAGCTCCAAAACAGGCTGTACTGTGACCGCCCCCCCCCCCCCCCCACCCCCTCACAGAGCCGGCAATCTGTGTAATCAGCCAAATCAGGGAAATTGATGAAAACTTCGGCTCTTCTGCAGTAATTACGCTGCTAAACTCCCGACTGAAAGTTAGACCCAAAGGGATGAGGTGTAACTGGGGTTTTGACAGCGTTATTCTGCTAAACAAATGTTAAGGGCCTGGAAAATTAATCTTAATTTTGTGCAGTGTGAAATTTGCCCATTTTAATAAAAAATAAACTTCTTAAGAAACTTTTCCAAAATTTTTTTTTTCCAAGTTGGTCCACCTTTATTTCAGGTTTGCCTTTCCCCCATGTGAGAGCCCCAATCTTTGTTTTGCTCTCTCTAACATTTTTAAAAAGTTAGAATTTTAAGAGCTCACTCACTTCCTTGTTCGCTGTCTGTGAGAATTCTGTGTTTTGATTGGCTGCTTAGACAGCCTCTTGACATCACAGCAGTTTGCACAAGGAAAGCCCCATTAACTTCCGTTGATTTGAATTGAAGGTTGGAAAACCCGTATTTCTCAACACAGGAATCACGATAGCCTTGTGTAAAGCGTATTTTGGGGCCAGCAGCGAACACTTTGCTTCACTGCTGACCGCAAATTGCGGGCCAATGTTTCCTGGTCATCAACCAACCTTTATTCATGTTGCTACAATTCTTCTTATACCACGTGCCTGAATTTTTCTAACAAGGCTCTTGTGAGACATCTAGTATGAAAAAAATCTTGCAGCTACTGTAAAGGAAA
The DNA here is from genome assembly GCA_030390025.1 of Squalus acanthias. Classification (NCBI taxonomy): domain Eukaryota; kingdom Metazoa; phylum Chordata; class Chondrichthyes; order Squaliformes; family Squalidae; genus Squalus; species Squalus acanthias. Next base: position 80,405,445 of record CM059432.1, read on the forward strand.
ATTAGGAAGATTTTTACAAACACATTGGGAAAAATTGAATCATTCAGCAAAGGGTGGGAGCACTCAAAAATGCCATGGTGAGATTGTTATGATAGATAAGGAAATGGTAGATTTGCTTAATTGTTTACAGAAGAGAGTGAAGGACGTATTCAAAGTCTGTGCATAAGGAAATAGAAGGACAATAGATATATGCATTAATACAGAATGGATCTTAAGAGGTTGAGGGTGCTAAGTATTGATAGATATACAGGACCAGAATACTGAAATGATGTTAGCGAGGAAGTGGCAGCGAGACTAACCATTATTTTTCAAAATTCATTAGAGACAGAAGCTGTACTGGAGGGTGATAATTTTTACATCTTGGTTGAAAAAGGGGGAAAAGGATAAGCCAAACAGCTATCGGGCAGTTAGCTTTATGTCAATAGTAAGAGAATTACTAGAGACTATAATTAGAGATAAAATAAATGAATACTTAGAACGGTATGGACTGATAGAAATAGTCAAATTAGATTTGTTAATGATAATTCATGTTTGACTACCCTGATAACATTTTTTGAGATTAACAGAAAATATAGTTGGGAGAATGTGCCAGACATAGTTAATATGAACTTCCAGAAAGCATTTGATATGGTGCTGCATAAGAAATCGGTGGTGAAAATGAGGGCATGTGGCATAAAAGAAAAAAATGGAGGTATGGATATAGAGATGGCTGAAAGGTGGACAGCAAAGGGTTGTGGTAAGCAGATATTTCTCAGACAAGGTAAATCCAATGGTAGGTAAATTAAAGTCACAAGGGCATCTCAATACATGTACAGGAAACTTTCGTTTATCCGGCACCCAAATATCCGGAATTCTCGCTTAACCGGCAAAAAGCATCCTCCGAAAACTCCTCTCAAATAACCGGCAATGTTGCCGAGTCGCAGTCGAGTCTCCGCGAACGCCGAGTGCTCCGAAAAATCCTCTCAAATAACCGGCAATGTTGCCGATCCCGAGTCCGCGAACGCCGATTTAGTCAGTAGGGGTACTTTTCAAAAGTGCCACTACTCGGCCTCCTGGCGCTGTCGCAAGTCCGAAACATTGCAGTCGCTTGAATAGATTCTCCCGTGCTGCTTGGAGTCTCTTTGTTAAAAATAGCCTCGGTAGATATAACTCTCTGTTATCCGGTACTTTCGATAAACCGGCACCACGCCGGTCCCGTCGATGCCGGATAAACGAAAGTTTCCTGTACTAGGTACATAAATTAGAAGAAACCTTTTCACACAGTTATAAGAATATGGAATTCTTTGCCACAAGTGGTGATTGATACTAAATCGATTACAGCAGCCAAAAAGGTACTAGATAATTGCTCAAAGAAGAATACTAAAGGATGAGGGTAGAAAGTAAGAAGATGGGTCTGTGTGAATTGAACCACTGAGAGGGGCCTAAACTCAGCACAGGCAGGGACTGTGGAATGGCTTCCTACTGTGCTAAAATCTCTATCGGCTTTGATTCCAGGGGAAGGACAGCTGGAAGTTGGGGTGATGAGATAGTGAACACAGGTATGTTGGCAAGCTTCAGAAATGAGGGTAATTTTTCATCTTTGCATTCACATGGTGGAGCCTCACCCACCAAGAATACAAAGGCAAAAATTTGCTACGGCTACAAAGCTTTCTATTGTGAACTCTTCAGCCTTCTGATCTGAGCATTGGGACTAAAATTTCTGTAGTGGGAGAGGGTGCACCTTGGGTGGATCACCTGTGGGATGGCAGGAATTTAGTGTAGAACCAAATCCATTGGGGTTCTACCCCATTTATAATCCACCCCAAATTCCGATTTCGGAGCGGGGCGGGGGGGGGGGTGTGTGGATGAGTGCTCCCCCCACTCTCCCTACCTCAATAGCCAGCTTTGGGGCATGTCTGGAGGCATTCTCTGGCTACTGTGGAAATTCTGCATAGTACATCACCCGATAGGCCCAGCTCTGAGGAGGCGTAGGTCTTGTATGGGCTTTGGAAGGCCCCCAGATTGTCCAAAAGAAATGCTGCCCCTTTTCATCCTTAAGAACATTGAAAAAAACTTACGTACCTCACTTTTTTCAGCCCTTTTCAGGCTTCAAGGTCTACCTGTTGGATTGACAGGGCACCACTCGGTCTATCGACAACTTATTGGGGTGGGTGCCTCAGTAGCACCTCTGCAGGCGTGGATCACCCACCCTATTCAAGTGACTCTGTTCACTCAATTTGGGATGGGTTAAATGCCAGGTCACAGTGACGACCTGAAGCCACACCACACTTCTGATGGCAGAGTAGGGACCTTGACTTAAGTAATTTTTGATTTTTGTACATCCCTTATTTTCTTTACAGCAGACGTTTCTGGTGATTTGAAGTGAGTCTATTGGCATTTGGGGTGAAGGAGGTAGGTTGACACTTTGGTGTAGATCCTTTGTCAGAAATCAACTGGTATGATGAGGGGTCAGGGGGAGCCTGTTTTTTTTTCTCTTATTGACACATTTATTCCTGGTCCCTAGTTGCTCTAAGGAGGTGGTAGTGGACCTTCTCCTTGAACCACTGCAGTGCTTGTGGTGATGGCACTCCCACAATAGTGATAGGTTGGAAATTCCAGTGTCGGTGAAGGAATGGTGATATATGTCCATGTCAAGATGGTATCTGATTTAGAGGTGATGGTGTTCCTCCGATATTGCTGCTGGCAGGGGAGGGGTGGGGGCGGTGGTAATAAAGTAAGTTTAGTGATTTGCTCAGTACATTCTGTAGATTGTACATTCTGCAGCCACTGTGCACTGGTAGTGGAGGAAATGGATATTGAGTCTCATGGCAGTGACGCTGATGAAATGACTTCCTTTGTTGTGGATGATGATCAAGTTTCTTTGGTCTTGTTGTGGCTGCACCCAACCAGGAGAGTGGTGAGTATTCTATCACACTTCTGACTTGAAACATTCAGATGGTGGAAGGGCTTTCGGAATCAGGAAGTGCGACACTCTTTGCAGAGTACCCAGCCACTGCCCTGCTGTTGGTCCAGTTCAACTTCTGGTCAATGGTGATGGCGGTGCCGTTAAAAGTCAGGGGGATGTGGCTGGGCTTTCTCTTATTCAAAATGGTAATTACTTGGCATTTATACGGACAATGTTACCTGCCACTTGTTAGTCGAAACCTTGGTGTTATCCAGACTCTGCTGTCATCTGGCATGAGATGCTTGATTATCAGAAGAGTTGTGAACGGAGCTGAACACTGGAATCATCAATGGAAAGCCCCACTCCTGACCTTATGGAGGGAAGACCATTAATGAAGCAGTGGAAGATGGTTGGGCTGAGAACTTCAGAAGGAACTGCAACAATGCCTTGGGGCTGTGATGATTGGCCTCTTAACGATCACAACTATTTTTCTCTAGCCAATGGAAGGAATTCCCTTTGATGCCCATTGACCTCAGTTGTGCTAGGGCTCCTTGCTGCCATACTCAATCGAATCGTGCTTTGATGTTGAGGGCAGCTACTCTCAACTCTCTTTGGACATTCAGTTCTTGCATCTGTTTTTTATTCATTTCATGAGATGTGGGCGTCGCTGCTCGGCTAGCTTTTATTGCCCATCTATGTCCTGATCGGGGCTGTGATGATGTCTTGAGAAATCCCAGCAGCTCCCTTGTTATTCTTTTGATTTCTTTGAAGATGTTCATGTTGCTTTGCTTTAACTGTTGAATTAACTGTTGACAAGGCCAATAAAAATTGTGTTCATTGCCAGAATGCCTCATGACTGCTGATAAGTGCAGTAAATATGAAATGACAGGGAAGTACTTTAACGGACATATAAATTAAGTGTTTTCAGTATGTTGGCTAATTCGACATATTAATATTGTCACTTGATAACTCAGCAGGCCATTAATGCCACAATTAGTATTTAGCCCTTGAATGACTACAGTTCAGTACCAAAATCAACAACAGCTGGCTATGGCTGACTAGACCTGAAATATAACTGTAATGTCCTGTTTATGCTAATTCATTCTTGAGTGTTTGCCCCTTCTATTTGTGAATTGCCCTGTCTATACTGCAGAGCAGTTTGAACATCAGTTCCTCCCACCTGTGCTCTAGCTGCCCTTCAAATAACTTTCATGGGAACTACCTTGGATATGGCTCCTCTTGCTTCACAAAAGAAGCTGGAAAATTGCAAAAAATAAAACCTGTTCATGTATGTTAATTTATTGCTAATTAACATACATGCTAATCTAGAAATCTATCAAAAGCTAGTCAACAAATTTCAAAAAAACTGACAACTCAAAAACGGCTCAGAATATAGGCCTCGGACACTAAAAATACAGTGGGGCAAGGACTCAATATGACACAAGTTGCAGGTATATCCATCACCTGTGTAGGAATTTTCCCTCATTTCTTCTGAGAAATTGTAGATGTAAAGTGATCTTCTCTGTTGCTAAATCTGATTGTTAAATTGTTTATGCACTGTCCCAATGACAGAGCAGCACTCTTCTCTCCCCCTTCCAGCTGGCAATCTGATCCTATTGTAATTCAAACTTGCGCTCTTCTTTCCTGGCTTCTGACCTGTACTTTAAGCTGCTGCTCTTCTGGAAATCAAACTGTGCTGCACAGCAGGCTTTCCAGATCCCATGATCGTTTTGCACAAGCTGCACTTTTTAAAAATTTGTTCATAGGATGTGGACGTTGCCAGCAAGGCCAGCATTTATTGCCCATCCCTAATTGCCCTTGAGAAGGTGGTGGTGAGCCACTGCCTTGAATACAACTGAGGGCAGTTAAGAGTCAACCACATTCCTGTGGGTCTAGGAGTCACATAGAGGCCAGACCAGGTAAGGAGGGCAGATTTACTTTCACATTAGTGAACCAGATGGGTTTTTATGACAATCCAGTAGTTTCATGGTCACCATTACTGATACTAGCTTTTATATTCCAGATTAATTGAATTTAAATTCCCCAGCTACCATCGTGGGATTTGAACACATGTCTTCAGATTATTAGTCCTGGCCTCTGGATTATTAGTCCAGTAACATAACCACTATGCTACCATACCCACTATCCCCAGAGCAGTATTCGCATCAGGTAAGAGTCAGCAGCGGTATCAAGGAGTTGAGAATTATGCTAATTTTAATACACAAATATGGACAAGCAGACACTGACCCTAAAACGCTGGCCATGTAAAACACAGATGGCTGGGGCATAGATGTTGCATTGTAGAGCCTGCTACTGATGGGGACCATGCATTTACAAAGCTATAGAAATCTGGTTTACTTTACTCTGAATTCTCTAAATTTATGAGCCCTGAATTTCCGAGAGAGATCTCCTAGTCTCCTGGCATAACTATAACTACCCGTTAACCCTTAATTAAGCAGTAATCTGCTTACTGAAGAATATGTAGGATGCCCACCATGTTCTCCCATCACCTTTTAAAGGCAGGAAATAACACATTGCCAGAACAATAGGCACAGGCTAAAGTTGCTTGATTAGATTTATTTACAGGTAAAATATATAGAAGCAAAAGGACACAGAAAAATACTAAAACAGCATATTATTTTAAAAGAAACAAGTGGTTACATACCCTGTTTTGCAAGCTCTCACTTCTCAGAACATTCTTGGAAAAAATGTTCTCTGATGATAAATATGTGAGATTGTTACTTGTGTAGCCTCAATTGGCCTCCAGCAGATGTCAGCATCAAGTCAAAATAGAGAACTGAAGAAAATGAGACAATGTCTGAATTATATTGGTGCCTTTCCTTTGATCTAAAAGCAGAGTATTTCAAGGTTTGAGCTGAACACACAAACATCACTGCAAACCATATGTTCATGGCTCAGGAAATGAGCCTCATCTCAGTGATAATCACACCTTCCCAATTCCAATGATTTTTAGCACTTGGCATCATTCTGAAAGCACAAATTTATTCATGTGGTTGAAATAGAATCATATACACAAACTAACTCTTGTCCTTCAAAGAATGTATAATCTAAATTAGGATGCAAGATTATTGGAAGTTGACCAAGCTCTATCGCCTACAGCAGCTGGTATGATGTTTAAAAGAAGTGTTTGAACTTCATTTTGAAACTTTGGGCTAGAAATTAGGCTCCTTTGCGCCTCCCGATATCGCTTCCGGGGGCGCTAATGGGTTTGCGACCGGGCGCGGCGATATCAGCGCCTCCTGCTAAATTCGGCGGGAGTTTAGCTGCGGCGGTAAGATGTTGCGACCCGATCTCCTGCACCCGAAGATTGTGACGTCATTACTGTGCGCAGCGCCCCAATTGCGCACCGGATGAAAAATTCCCTCTCGTCCCCTGCTTGTGCGCTTGCCATTAACAATGACAGGTAGAGGAGGCGACTTTCAGTTGAATGTCCCCTAGAGGAGCGCTATTTAAAGGCGTCCACTTCCGGTGTAGTTTTCGTCGGCCAACAATGCTGCGTTGTTAATTTAACATAGGCTAAGAGGCCTTTGACCGATTTGCCCGTTTTGCATTTCAACGAGTGTTCTGGTACATAAAGATTATTGAGTTTCATTGAGGGGTGATTTGAAAGTGCAATATTTGTATCCTTTCATGGGGCTGTACTGGCACTGAACCTCGCCCTCCAACGTCAACGTCGGAGGCAACTGAAGCACAGAGAAAGAGTGCAAAATGTGGCCAGAGGTAGGAGGGCCAACAGGACTCTCAACAGGAGGCCTTACCCACCCCAGGGTATTCCGGCAGCAGTTCTCCTACATGCATTTCACTGAGGACCAGTGTGTTTGAAGGTTCTACTTCAGCAAGGACGTGGTCACAGAGCTCTGCCACCTCCTGCAGCCAGACCTCGAGCCTGAGATCAGGATCACCACGGCTCTCAGTGTCAGTCAAGGTCACCGTTGCCCTCAATTTCTACGCCAGCAGATCATTCCAGTGTGCGACAGGCGACATCTCCAACATCTCCCAGTTTACCGTCCATTGCTCCATCCACCAGGTCACAGATGCTCTGCACAGAAGGAGAAGAGACTACATTTCCTTCCCCATGACCAGAGAGAAGCAGCGCGAGCGTGCATGTAGCTTTGCCAGTATAGCAGGCTTTCCCATGGTGCAGGGCGCCATTGACTGCACCCATGTCGCTTTGCGGGCAGCTCATAACAATCCTGAGGCATTCCAGTAACCGCAAAGGCTACGACTCACTTAATGTGTAGTTGGTGTGCAACCACACACGGCGAATCCTGGCCGTCAATGTCCGCTATCCTGGCAGCAGCCACGATGCCTTCATCCTGCGCCAGACCAGTGTGCCAGACCTGTTCCAGCCACCACATGAAGCTTGCGGCTGGCTGCTGGGAGACAAGGGCTATCCGCTCTCCACCTGGCTCATGACTCCCCTCCGCAACCCCAACACTTGTGCCCAGCACTCCTATAATAAGAGCCATGCTGCTATCAGGAACATCATTGAGCAGACCATCAGAGTGCTCAAGCAACGGTTTCGCTGCCTTGACCGCTCGGGTGAGCAGGTGTCACTTTTCGTCGTCGTCTGCTGCGTGCAGCACAACTTGGCCATTATGAGGGTGCAGCCATTGCCACCAGGCATAGCTACACCACCTCGAGTAGGAGGAGGAGGAGGAAGAGGAGGAGCAGGAGGACCAGGAGGACGAACAGCAGCGACGGAGGAGGCAGCCACTCAATCGGCGTTCTGTAAGGTCGGTCCTTGACCACCTCATCAGACTTAGTTTCCCGTCATTTTGAGACCTCGTTCCGGTTGCTGAGCACGTCGCCATCATTCCATCACTTTGTGATTCCATACCACACCCCAGAACTGAAATGAGACACAGCACCAAATCTGCAACATTCCAGTAATAAATTTATCAAAAACCATTAACCAAAATAATATTGACTAATCACCCTTGTGCAAACCCTTGCCTCCCCTCTTTACTGTTCCCTTTCCTAATCTAGTGCTCCTACGTAGTGTCTCCCCAGTGGCTGCAGCATGGCTGGTGGAAGGCTGCTGAGTGTCGGTGCCAGAGACTACAGATGGCCTTGCAGGACACCCTCGACCAGCTCTGGGCCTGGAAGGCTTGGCTGTAGACTGCACCACCTCAGGCTGGGCGGCGGCAGTCTGGGCTGGCTGGATGACAGGCAGCGACAAGGGCAATGGCGGAGTGGCAGTGGTAGGATCAGGAATGCTGACATCCAGAGAGAGGACAGCAGGTTCCTGCTGCACTGACCCACTCCTACTCCCCCAGGGCAGCAGCTCAGCATCCCTACCAATCTGCTGATTGCTGGCCTGCTGCGACACCGTGAGATCCCCTGGTGGACTGTGGTGGACCCAGTGGCGATGGCAGCAGTCACATCTTTCGTGGCATCAAGCTGAGACTGCATGAGAGCAGTCTGAGATTCGATGCCACCAACCATTGACTGCATTACAGCACTAAGACGTTGCGTCGCATCCGCCTGTGCTGTAATGGAAGCTGCCACATCGCCCATGACACGCATCATGAGGTCTGGATCCGCACCGTCTCTCTGGAAGTCCACCATCCTCTGCACAGTGGAAATGTTGGGCTCCATGGTGTGCGCAGAGCTCTGTGCAATGTTGGAGGCAGACTCCTCCACGCTCCTTACCATTGCCGAGAGGCTCTCGGGCACTCTTGCCATTGCACCTATCATCTCGGTGTGCATGGCCATCATCCTTCTTGTGAACACCTCCCCATCGAGACCTTCATCTGAGTCCTGTGCAGCAGAAGTCGCGCGCGAACCCGCCCTCTGGGGAGCTGGTTCCCGAGCTACCCTTTCCCCCTGGCCTTGCAGCAGCCTGCTCGTTCCCAGTGCATCACCCAGTGCAGACCCCTCTACTAAAGTTGCCTATATTCGTGTAGTGCCAGTATCTGAGGTGGTGCCTGTGGGTGAGAGATGCAGTGACACGATGCTTTGCTCCTCCTCCTCCTCTTCTTCCTCACTCTCAGTGGGGGGCTCAGGGATAGGCTGGTCATCTGGTTGCTGATTATCTGAAAGCATAAAGGCACAAGACTCGTGTTAAGGTGAGGGCAGGGGGGCAGGAATGGAGCAAGGAATGCAGACATTCTCAGGAGGTGGCAAGTGAGAAAGGTTTATGATGTGAGGGGGAAGTGGGATGAGAGGAGAGGGGCTGAAGATACTGTTTTTGCCCCCATCGGGGTCGACGTCGCCGACGGCCACGCCACCCACCACCTGCTGCCCAATGAGTCGCAGCACTCACTCCTCAAGGTCTGAGAGCTGCTGGAGCTGCACATCACCCCTGCCTGTTCTCTGCTGCTCCCTCTTATTGTGGGCCATCTTGGCCTGCAAGAGAAACGAATGTGTTTGAGTCAGAGTCCAGCTATGTGTTTGGGAGATATGCCTGCCGTCGTTGAATAGCTGTGATTGTAGGCAAGGCGTGAGATGTGGATGTGAGTTTGAGTAGGTGAAGATGTTTGGTGGGTGAGTGGTGGTGGTATGGTTGTTTGCGCAGTGTGCACAGACTGAGGTTCAGATGCTGGTATGTAGGAGCTGTTGAAGCATGTACTCACCTTGACCACCCGACTGAGGTCGTTGAATTTCTTGCGGCACTGTGTCAGGCTGCGTTCCAGCACACTACTGGCTGAAACCTCCTGGGACACTTCCCTCCACATTGCCCTGAACACCTGAGGCGATGGCCTCCTTCCAGTGGCCGGGAACAGCATTGCCCTCCTTCGCTCCACTCCAGCCCCAATGCCACGTCTGTGAACCAACGAGCTCTCTCCCTGGGAGTGGGAACAGCCATAGCCATCAGGGGATTCACTTGCTCGCAGGTCGCCTCAAAGCCAGCAATGCTGAAGATGAGCATCTGCATAATGATGCAACCTCCCCTTTAAGAGCTGGAAGGAACCAATGTCAAGGATCATTGCTGAATGCATTGCACCTGAAATTCATCAGTGCTCTGCTGGTAGCGCCCCACTGAGCTCATTAGCGCTTGACTTAGCTCCCCACTTCCTTCTTGGGGCGCTAACACCCAATTTACAAGAAGTTCAGAATCCTTAGCGCCTGGTGCTAAATTTTCAAAATGTCAAAAGTTAGTGCCCCAAACGGGACGACTGTGCAAATGAAATTTAAAAAAAAATTGTGTTTGCAAACAGACAAATGTGCGTGGGTGTTAGAAGATTAATGGGACTCAGAGTTTCCATTTAACTTTTTTGTAGCCACCAGTCCACTTCTTAAAAATATAGTTGTTAAAAGAACTAAACCTAATAAAGATCTCCTTGAGTGACTAATTTCGTTGGTGTTTAGGTTCCCATGCGGGGTTTTTATTGTTTTGCCCTGAGATGCACAGTGTATATGTGGACGGAAATATCCTGTTTGCATCTAATCTCAACAGGGGCTCCACAGTTGAGTTTACTGCACTGCGGTGGAATGTTGCATAAGAATGCAGCTAGTAATTACAGCGATATAACTGTAAACATAGCAACCTTTAAAGGAAAGAAAGACCTGCATTTCACGATCTCAGGATGTCCCAAAGCGGTTTACAGCCAATGAAGTACTTTTGAAGTGCAGTCACTGTTGTAATGTAGGGAACATGACAGCCAAATTGCGCACAGTAAAGTCCCACAAACAGCATTGTGATAATGACCAGATAATCTGTTTTTTAGTGATGTTGGTTGAGAGATAAATATTGGCCAGGACACCGGGAAGAACTCCTCTGCTCTTCTTCAAAATAGTGCCATGGGATCTTTTACGTCCACCTGAGAGGGCAGACAGAGCCTCAGTTTAACATTTCATCTCATCTGACAGTGCAGCAATCCCTCAGTACTGCACTGGAGTGCCAGCCTAGATGTTGTGCTCAAGTCTCCGGAGTAGGCCTTGAACACACAACCTTCTGACTCAGAGGCGAGAATGCTACCAACGGAGCCACCCCAATAATAATAATTACTCTAATAATCAAGAGAAACTGAAACCAAATAAAAGGAAAATAATGAACTCTGAGTTCCTATAATTATTGCTCAAAAACAGAAGGAGCCCACCACCTATGTATAAAAGGAACATCTCCAGATTCATGTCTTTAAAAAAGTTGAAATCATCTCTTTCAATTGCCAAGTTCTGATACAACAATCCAGATTTTTTTTTAAATTTGAGAAACAAAGTAGTAGGTCAAGGTCCTTCGCGCTCTAAAGCACCATCATCAACATTGTCCTCTGCACTACCTCAGTCACCATTAATGCCCATCCTTTGCTAAATGGCCACCTTAATTTACACTATCAGAACGAAACACTTAGAGAAAGGTCAGATGAAGTGCAACAAATTCAATTCCTTATTTTGTGCCATCATTATCATCATCAGTGGTCTGACTCTGGCTCAGTTCTCCCTTCTCCAAACCATTCTGTCTTGTGCTTCTCTCTTCAATTCTCCATGTGATCTCACATTCTTCATGTGGTCCAGAAGCATATTTCTTTTCCTCCCTCTTGGGCTTTTTCTTTCCAACTTCTAACACCTCTTTCAGCATCTCATCCCCTCTCAGCATATGCCTAATCCAATTCATCTGTCTTTTTCTGATGACATCAATCAAATGATGTTCTTCTTGTATCATTGCCAACACTTCCTCTTGACTTGTCTTATCAATCCATTTTACTTTCTCCATGCGTCTCCAAACCCACATCTCAAAGCTTTGTAGAAGATTGGGCTCCTCTTTCCTCGGCATCAACGTTTCAGCACCACACTCCATATCGAACTCTTCACTAATTTTTCAGTTCTCTGTTCAGTTGTCCAGTTAATATCTTCTCCTTTCATTGCCCATGAAATGCTGCTTAAAATGAATAAACAAAGGAAATGGAAAATTGTGAACACAGGAGGGCAGAAAAACATACAGGAGCTCAGGAGGGAGACTGATGAGGCTCGAGAAATCTGGTCAAAGGGACTACGTGAGGAGTTGGATAGGAGATTGAGGAGAATGGATAATTTCAACAGACAAGGAATGAGAGTTAAAGCAATAAAAAGTAAAGATGGACAGCTATTAACTGACCCAATGGAAGTAAGAAACAGATGGCAAGAATATGTTGAAGAACTGTATGCCAAAGAATAAAAGTCAGTTGACATTGAAATAAGAAAGGAAGAGGAGGTAGAAATTGATTTTATGGGTCCTGAAGTCCTTGAGTGTGAAGCGGTGATGCAATAAGTGAGTTTGAGAATAAAAAGGCTGCAGGCGTTGGTGAGATTCCAGCAGAACTGATTAAAAACATGAGAGATGCGGCAATGAATGACTTTATTGATTTATATAAAACCATGCAGTTGAAATTTGAATGGCCAGATGATTTCATGAAAATAATCATGATACCTCTGGGGAAAAAAAGCTAAATATTAGCAAATGTGCTGCGTTTCGTACCATAGGTTTGATTGCACCTGCCTCAAAGATTATGCTCAGAGTACTTATAAGAAGGTTAAGAGCAAAAGTGGGACAGTATCTTGTCAAAGATCAATTTGGGTTTTGCAGAGGATGTGGAACAAGAGAGGGAATAGGGAGTATAGAACACAATCAGGAGGTGTACATTTGCTTTGTAGATTTTGAAAAAGCCTATGATAGAGTGAACTGGATGAAACTAATTGAGGTACGAAAGAATATTGGTGTGGATTGGAGAGATAGACACCTGATAAAGGCTTTTTGTATGTGACAAACTGCTAGTATTAGGGTAACAGATGGAGATGGCCCTGCACATCCATTGCTGTGCTGGCTAGCTCAATCTGCCTCCTTTCTGGAAGATTAACTGTCCTTTATAAGGGAGGGAAGAGACTGGATGTGCCCCCTCCCCCTGAAAATGACAATCCTCCTGCATGTTGAAGATAGACAAAAGAGCCTGTTGTTGATTGGAGTAGAGTATAGCAGTGGTCAGAGCATTCACAAAAGATACACCGACTGTGCTTGGGACCTCTGCCACAGATAGAATCATAGAATGATACAGCACAGAAGGAAGTCATTCCTAAAGTGTGGTGCCCAGAATTCTACACAACGCTCCAGCTGAGGCCTAACCAGTGATTTGTAAATGTTTAGCATGACTTCCTTATTTTTGTATTCAATGCCCCTATTTACAAAGCCAAGTATCCCATACGCTTTCTCAACCGCCTTATCAACTTGCTCTGCCACCTTCAAAGATTTCTGAATATGAATCCCCATTCCTTCTGCTCTTACACCCCCCCATCAAAAAAGATTATACTGCCTCTCCATGTTGTTCCTCCCAAAGTGCGTCACTTCACACTTCTCTGCGTTAAATTTAATCGCTATGTGCGAGCCCATTTCACCAGTCTGTCTGTGTCCTCCTGAAGCCTGCTACGATCTTGCTCACTATTTACTACGTTGCCAAGTTGTGGATCATCCGCAAACTTTGAAATTGTACTCCCTGAACCCAAGTCCTGGTCATTTATATATAACAAGAAAAGCAATGGTCTTAATACCAACCCCTGTTGAGCCCCCTGGTGTTCCCACACACACTGAAATGCAGAGCAACCTTGCTGCACAAATGTAGCTAGTGAACAGCTGAACAATCCTAGCCATCCTTTCAAAGTGCTTTGCAAAGATTCAAATGGCTAGCAGATGATTGTGCTCAGAGATCAATCTTCTTTTTGTAAGGGTACAATAGCATAGTGGTTATGTTACTGGGCTAGTAATCCAGACGCCTGGACTAATGATCCTGAGGCGTGAGTTCAAATCCCACCACGGCAGCTGGGAAATTTATATTCAATTTAAATAAATCTGGAATAAAAAGTTAATATCAGTAATGCTGACCATGAAACTACCGGATTGTCGCAAAAACCCATCTGGTTCACTAATGTCTTTTAGGGAAGGAAATCTGCCGTCCCTACCTGGTCTGGCCCACATGTGACTGACAGTAATGTGGTTGGTTGACCCTGAACTGCCCTCTGAAATTGGCCTAGCAAGCCACTCAGATGTACCAAACTGCTACTAATGGACGGACCAACCAGCATCAACCTAGGCACCGGACACGACAAAGGCACACCCAGCCCAGTCGACCATGCAAAGTCCATCTCACAAACATCTGGGGACTTGTGCCAAAATTGGGAGAGCTATCCCTCAGACCAGTAAAACAATAGTCTGACATAGTCACACTCACAGATCATATCTTTCAACTAATGTCCCAGACTCCTCCATCACCATCCCCGGGTTGCGGCACAGTGGGAGTGGCCCTGGGAGTCCTCAACATTCACTCCGAACCCCATGAAGTCTCCTGGCATCAGGTCAAACATGGGCAAGGAAACCTCCTGCTGACCTACTGCCCTCCCTTGTTAAACACCACTTGGAAGAAGCACTGGGGTTAGCAAGGGCACAGAGCGTACGTGCTGGGTGGGGGCCTTCAATGTCCATCACCAAGAGTGGCTCGGTAGCACCACAACTGACCAAGCTGTCTGAGTTCTGAAGGACACAATGGCCAGACTGGGCCTGCGGCAGCTGGTAAAAAGACAAACACAAGGGAAAGACCTACTTGACCTCGTCCTCAACATTCTACCTGTTGCAGATGCATCTGTACATGACAGCATTGGTAGGAGTGACCACCGCACAGTCCTTGTGGAGACGAAGTCCCGTCTTCACACTGACAACACCCTCCACCATGCTAAATGGGATAGATTCAGAACAGATCTAGCAGCTCAAAACTGGGCATCCATGAGGTGCTGTGGGGCAGCAGCAGAATTGTATTCCATCACAATCTGTAACCTCCTGGCCTGGCATATCCCTCACTCTACCATTATCATCAAGCCAGGGGACCAACCCTGGTTCAATGAGGAGTGCAGAAGAGCATGCCAGGAGCAGCACCAGGTGTACCTAAAAATGAGGTGCCAACCTGGGGAAGCTGCAACACAGGACTACATGCATGCTAAAAAGCGGAAGCAGCATGCTATAGACAGAGCTACGTGATCCCACAACCAACGGATCAGATCAAAGCTCTGCAGTCCTGCCACATCCAGTCGTGAATGGTGGTGGACCATTAAACAACTAATGGGAGGAGGAGGCTCCATGAACATCCCCATCCTCAATGATGTCGGAGCCCAGCACGTGAGTGCAAAAGACAAGGCTGAAGTGTTCGCAACCATCTTCAGCCAGAAGTGCCAAGTGGATGATCCATATCGGCCTCCTCCTGAGGTCCCCACCATCACAGAAGCCAGTCTTCAGCCAATTCAATTCACTCCACCTGATATCAAGAAAAGGCTGAGCGCGCTGGATACAGCAAAGGCTATGGGTCCCAACAACATCCCGGCTGTAGTGCTGAAGACTTGTGCTCCAAAAGTAGCTGCGTCTCTAGCCAAGCTGCTCCTGTACAGCTACAACACTGGCATCTACCCGACAATTTGGAAAATTGTCCAGGTATGTCGTGCCCACAAAAAGCAGCGCAAATCTAATCTGGCCAATTACCGCCCCATCAGTCTACTCTCAATCATCAGCAAAGTGATGGAAGGTGTCATCGACAGTGCTATCAAGCGGAACCTGCTCACTGATGCTCAGTTTGGGTTCCATCAGGACCACGTGGCTCCAGACTTCATTACAGTCTTGGTCCAAACATGGACAAAGGAGCTGAATTCCAGAGGTGAGGTGAGAGTGACTGCCCTTGACATCAAGGCAGCATTTGACCGAGTGTTGCATCAAGAAGCCTGAGTAAAATTGAATTCAATGGGAATCTGGGGGAAAACTCTCCACTGGCTGGAGTCATACCTAGCACAAAGGAAGACGGTTGTGATTGTTGGAAGCCAATCATCTCAGCCCCAGGACATCGCTGCAGGAGTTCCTCAAGGCAGTGTCCTAGGCCCAACCATCTTTAGCTGCTTCATCAATGACCTTCCCTTCATCATAAGGTCAGAAGTGGGGATGTTTGCTGATGATTGCACAGTGTTCAGTTCCATTCGCAACTCCTCAGATAATGAAGCAGTCTGTGCCTGCATGCAGCAAGACCTGGACGACATTCAGGCTTGGGCTGATAAGTGGCAAGTAACATTCGCACCACACAAGTGCCAGGCAATGACCATCTCCAACAAGAGAGAGTCTAACCACCGCCCCTTGACATTCAATGGATTACCATCGCCAAATCCCCAACCATCAATATCCTGAGGGGTCACCGATGACCCGAAACATAACTGGACCAGCCACATAAATACTGTGGCTACAAGAGCAGGTCAGAGGCTGGATATTCTGTGACGAGTGACTCACCTCCTGACTCCCCAATGTCTTTGCACCATCTACAAGGACAAAGCAGCCCGCTTGATTGGCACCCCATCCACAACCTTAAACATTCACTCCCTCCACCACCGGCGTACCGTGGCTTTAGTGTGTACCATCTACAAGATGCACTGCAGCAACTCACCAAGGCTTCTTCGACAGCACCTCCCAAACCCGCAACCTCTACCACCTAGAAGGACAAGGGTAACAGGCGCATGGGAACACCATCACCTCCAAGTCACACACCATCCTGACTTGAACATAAATCACTGTTCCTTCATTGTTGCTGGGTCAAAATCCTGGAACTCCCTCCCAAACAGCACTGTGGGACTTCCTTCTCCACACGGACTGCAGCGGTTCAACAAGGCGGCTCACCACCACCTTCTCGAGGGCAATTGGGGATGGGCAATGAATTCTGGCCTCACCATCGATGCCTACATCCCATGAATGAATTTTTAAAAACTGCAGGTTCTGTGAGATCTAAATCTCTGGGCTCTGTAACTGTCGAAGGAAGTGAGAAGGTTCCACTACTTCACTTGCAGAACTTGTTCCTCTGCGTGTACACTGTGACTCACCACCGCATCAAGCTTTCTCTCTCTAAATCTTCCCGGTTAGATGGAGCTGTGCTTGTGCTTGTGACAGGTGGTGAGTGATATTGGATGCTGTGAGGTTCTCCTTGTTTCTGTGACACTTGGACTGTTGGCTGACTCCTGTCACAAGCCTACACAAACAGAAGGATATGTCATAATGTTGGCTACAAAGAAAGACTTCCAACAATGCTTACATGGCAATATATTTTGTGTGATGTGATATGCTTGAGTGTCTGCCTGTGTGTGACATTAAGTGAGTAAGTGACTGAGTGAGCAGTTATCAGAAAAATAATTGACATTTGGGTTTATCCTAATTTCGCATTATCAAAATGACCAATGTGGCCTCCTCAAAAACTGTCAAGCGGCCTGAAACTTGCTAGTATTCTTCCTAGCTACATTTATTCCATTATGTTATGAACCAGCTTGTTCAGCAAGCAGAGAATAGTGTTGAAATGGTGGAAGTTTATGTCAGTGACTCCCAAGTGTCTGACCTACATCCCAACATAAGTACGAAGATATGAACATGCATCATGAGGCTAGGTTGTATTGGAAGGATTTTTGGTGTAGCCCTTTGAAGATTTCACTGACAGAATTTCCAGTTGCAAGTTGAATCTTGAATTTTGCCATGAATTTTAAACAATCAAAGAACTGTGAGGTTGATTGCTTTGTATGAGACAGAGTAAATAGGTAACAGGATGACTGGCAAAGCTTTGCAATATGTATACTTGAGCCAACTATGGTACTTTTGAGTAGTCTTACCTTGACAGTCCGTTATTTCCTTCCACTTCTGTTCCCTGGTCTTGTGGCTACTGGACGCAATGTAGCGAGGTGACACCAGCTTGAATTTAAAAGCCTCAAAACTGTATAAGGAAAGAAAGATTGAGGAAGGCAATGAGATCGACAGTCTTGAGGCCCTGGAAAAGAATGAGATGGAGTGGGAGATTTCCATGCTTTTTAATTTCAACACAATGAGGATGTAGGGAGGAGTAACAGCATGTAATGTGGCATATTTGCAGCTATGGTTGAATAAGAGGGAAAGCTCAGATGCGTAATGACCATAGTTATATTGATAATACAAAAAGAGACAAGAAAGGTTGGGATTGATAGGAAGACATTAGAGGTTAGAGACCAGAGAGGGGTCATGTGTCACAAATAAGCTTTTACTGTTGGAAGAATCTCCCAAGAGCTGGTCAGTGAATGCTGTTGGTTAGATCAGCAAAAAGGCTAATGGAAAAATGGATCGTAGACAACTGTGGAAGTAATGGGAAAAGCTTGTTCAGTTATGTGAAGAGTCAGAGAACTGTCAAAGACTGTATTGGGCCATTGAAGGATGTTCAAGGACAGGTTACAAAGGACTCACTGGGTATGGCGGAAATATTAAATGAGTACTTTGCATCGGTCTTCACCCTTGAAGATGATGCTCAACTATTACAATTTAATAATGTTACTAACAAAACTAGCATTAACATCGATGAACATATTGTTTTAGAAAGAATTAAGAACTTGAATATAGATAGAGCAGCCGGGCCAGATGATATCCACCCGAGGGTCCTCGGGGAGATGGGGCATGTGCTGTGCGAACCTCTAGCCTGTATTTTTAATAGCACATTGCACTCTGGAATTGTTCCTATAGACTGGAAGGAGGCTAATGTAGTCCCCATCTTTAAAAAAGGTGACAAAACAGACCCAGGTAACTATAGGCCCATTAGTTTAACATCAGTAATAGGTAAGATGCTTGAGGGAATCATTAGGGATGCAATATATGAATACTTGGATAGAGAAGGACATATTAGGGACGCCCAACATGGCTTCATAAAAAGGTCACGTCTTTAAAATCTAATTATATTTTTTGAAGACGTTACAAAGTTGGTGGATGAGGGAAGTCCAGTAGACATTGTCTACTTAGATTTCCAAAAAACCTTTGATAAGGTACTGCACAAGAGGCTTCTCTATAAGATCGAAGCCTCTGGTATTAGTGGTAATATATTGAGCTGGATTCAGAACTGGCTGGCAGGACGTAGGCAAAAAGTAGTTATCGATGGATTTGGATCTGTTTGGAGATTGGTCACCAGTGGTGTCCCACAGGGATCAGTGTTGGGGCCGTTGCTCTTTAATATTTTTATTAATGATCTGGATGTGGGTGTTGGGGGCACGATCTTGAAATTTGCAGATGATACCAAGATCACCAAGATCAACAACAACAAGATCTGTGCGAGTATTAGGTCTGTAGACAACGTTCGTCTGCTTCAGGTAGATCTTAATGTGTTGGGAGATTGGGCTCAAGACTGGAAAATGATGTATAACTTAGATAAGTGCAATGTTATGCATGTGGGCAGGGAAAATGCTCAACATTCATACACCCTTCAGGGAAAAGCATTAAAGAAGGTGGGGATAGAAAGAGATTTGGGCATTCTAGTGCATACATCCTCAAAGGTACATGAGCAATGCCGTGTAGCGATAGTTAGAGCAAATAGCGTGTTGGGATGTATCCATAGGACAATTAAGTACAAGATGAGGCATACTGTTTTGTCCTTGTACAGACCCTAGTCAGGCGACACTTGGAATACTGTGTCCAGTTTTGGTCTCCTCACATGGTGGGTGATATTGAGACTTTGGAAAGGGTGCAGAGGAGGGCCACTAGACTAATTCCCAGTCTAAAGCATCTTAGTTATCAAGATAGGCTAAAAGAGTTGGGACTCTACACTTTAAAGAAGCGTAGACTTAGAGGTCATCTAATTGAGGTTTATGAGATAATGAGGGGAATAGATTGTGTTCCAGTTGTCAGTTTGTATCAATTAAATAGGTTAGGGAGGACCAAGGGTCACAAATTTCAGTTGTATAAGGCTAGATCTAGGTTAAATGTCAGGAGGTGGTTCTTTTCCCAGAGAATAGTGGACCTCTGGAACAGGCTGCCATCTCGTATGGTGGATGCTGATTTGCTGAATTCCTTCAAGCAAGAGCTGGACCTGTTTCCAGCTGGGGCGGAGATCACCTCTTAGAAAAGGTAGATACTGCAGGGAATTCAGGGCCAGAGTGATCTCCTGGACTAGTTTTGATCGGCTAGATGGGTCGGTGAGGAATTTCCTAGATTTTTTTACCCCAAATTGGCCTGGGTTTTTTATTTTTCAACTAACAGCACGAGTGTTCTAATGGGAATGTGAGTTTGCGCCAGAGGTGTACTTAGCGTGCCCATTGCATCTTGCATCTTTCCACAAAAATGCACTTACTGAATTGGTCTAAGGAATTGTCTCCACAGGCAATGCTTCGCAAGAGAGGCTGTGACCAAATTATGTTGCATGCTGCAAGCGGACCACAGTCAAATTCTACCTCAGGCATGGCACTGTTGGTGGCTGACAAGATCAGTAAATCCATCAATTTTCATAACTTGGATCCTTCCAGGGTATCTCAGGAGACGTTAGTCACATAATTATGTTAGTGAGCATGGGAATGTATATAAAGCAGGTGGGCAATGCATTGTTTGCAAAAGCAAACCAATTCATCTCATTCCTCATTGATAACCAGCAGAAGCATGCAAGCGCTCTGCATGTTTTTAAAAATGACAAGACTTCCCAGAGAATAGAAGATAACTGCTGGCACAGATGTGGCCTTATGGACACCTGCCCAGAATTAATGGCCCAGAAATTGGAGTTCGATGGTTGCCGCGGGGGTAAGGATCCCCCGCGATATAGCACTCCGCGCCTACCTTTATGGTTTTGGCCCACACGAACTTCAGTTCCTGGGCCTCTCCCTGGTGCCGGCGCGCAGTGTGTGCGTGTCCCAGAGGCGCAGTTAGTTCGATGCTACCTCTGGGATCACGTGGGCCAGTTAGAGCCAATGGCAGCACACCATCTTTCATTCATAGTTTTGACAGCAAGAGCTGTCAAAACTATGAATACAACAAGCCCCCAAAAGAACAGCTAAACCTCAATTAAATTTAAAAAAAAGCCATCACATTAATAAAATAACTATAGTTAAATAAATTAACCACTTTAAACAAAAATTAAAATTTTTGAATTTTTTTTAATTCTTTTTAAAAGTTATAAAAATAAACTTACCTTTCTTTAAAGTCTCTAAAAAAGATAAACCTGTTGAAAAAAATTTAAAATAATACTTAATTAACTACTTACCTTGTTAAAAGGGGGTCTTACGCCTGCTTTCTTTATGTGTAAAATCTTCAACACTTACCTGCGCGTTCAAACCTGAAAAAAAAACTAAGTGTGCTGCGTGCGCGCAACCTGTAGCGCGCACGCGGTTCACTTAGGAACCGCCCCCTTCGCAATACCCGAAGTGCCGGTTTCCCGCGCATGCGCAGTGCATGCAGGAAACCGTCACTTCGGGACCTAATACGCGAGAGTACACAGTGCGTAATCTCCCGTATTAGGTCTAATTTTCGGGCAATCAGTCGACATGAACTGCAAGGGCTACTATTTCCTGAAAGTGAAGCCCGATTGTGATCATCAGCGTCGACTAATGCAGGTCAGTGTGTGGTTCAGCTTCTACCCCACTAGCCTCCATATTTGACAGATCATCTTAAATACAGCTCCTGTTTTCTTTCTGGCAGTAGGTGTTGGCAATGTGACATGGGTGTGCCAACATATTCCAGGATGCCCTTTAGCGATGATGTTTGATTTGTGTGATCTGGACCCTAATTAAACACTTCTTCACTGTGATGCAGGAGTAACTAATGTGGCTGCATGCTGTGTGTCAACAACAGCCTCTTAGAAGTGAGGTGACCCTCTACTTACTTATGAAACAACCCAGCAAATGGTTTCACCATTTCTGTAGCTGCAGGGTCTATTTGTTCCTGTAAACTAAGAAGAGTTGAGAGCTTGAAACTGACAGAAGGACATGCCTTGAGAACTAAATGCCATCCTACAGCCCATAGTGGTTGTAATCCCATGTATATGTATGCACATCACACAACTAAAATCAGATGGATATGAATCCCATTACAGATATGACTGAAGGAAAAGTTATAGGTCTAAGTTGGGACTGGAGGACTGCTAACATTGTACCGCTGTTTAAAAAGGGAGAAAGAGATAGACTGAGTAATTACAGGCCAGCCAGCCTAACCTTGGTGGTGGGCAAATTGTTGGAAAAAATTCTGAGGGACAGTATTAATCTTCATTTAGAAAGGCACGGATTAATCAAGGACAGTCGGCATGCATTTGTTAAGGGAAGGTCGTGTCTGACTAACTTGATTGAATTTTTTGAGGAGGTAACAAGGAGGGTTGATGAGAGTAGTGCGTTTGATGTAGTCTACATGGATTTTAGCAAGGCTTTTGACAAGGTCCCACATGGCAGACTGGTCAGAAAAGTAAAAGCCCATGGGATCCAAGGGAAAGTGGCAAGTTAGATCCAAAATTGGCTCAGTGGAAGGAAGCAATGGTCGATGTATGCTTTTGTGACAGGAAGGCTATTTCCAGTGGGGTTCCGCAGGGCTTAGTGGTAGGTACCTTGTTTTTTGTGGTATACATCAATGATTTAGACTTCAGTGTCGGGGGCATGATTAAGAAGTTTGCAATTGATACAAAAATTGGCCGTGTGATTGATGGTGAGGGAGAAAGCTGTAGACTGCAGGAAGATATCAATGAACTCGTCAGGTGGGCAGAAAAGTGGCAAATGGAATTCATTCCGGAGAAGTGTGAGGTAATGCATTTGGGGAGGGCTAAGAAGGCAAGTGAATACACAATAAATGGTAGGATACTGAGAAGTGTAGAGGAACAGAGGGACCTTGGAGTGCATGTCAGATAGATCAGGTCGTTAAGAAGGCATACGGGATACTTTCCTTTATTAGCCGAGGCATAGAATATTAGAGCAGGGAGGCTATGCTTGAACTGGATAAAACACTAGTTAGGCCACAGCTAGAGTACTGCATGCAGTTCTGGTCACCACATTACAGGAAAGATTTGATTGCACTAGAAAGGGTACTGAGGAGATTTACAAGGATGTTGCCAGGACTGGAGAATTTTAGCTATGAGGAAAGATTGGATAGGCTGGGGTTGATTTCTTTGGAACAGAGGAGGCTGAGGGGAGACTTGATTGAGGTGTTTAAAATTATGAGGGGCCTAGATAGAGTGGATAGGAAAGATCTATTTCCCCTAGCAGAGAGGTCAATAACCAGGGGGCATAGATTTAAAGTAATTGGTAGAAGGATTAGAGTGGAGTTGAGGAGATGGGGATCTGGAACTCACTGCCTGAAAGGGTGGTAGAGGCAGAAAACCTCATCACATTTAAAAAGTACTTGGATATGCACTTGAAGTGTTATAACCTACAAGGCTACGGACCAAGAACTGGAAAGTGAGATTAAGCTGGACAGCTCTTTTTTGGCCGGCACAGACACGATGGGTTGAATGGCCTCCTTCTGTGCCGTAAATTTCTATGATTCTATGATTCTATGAAGTTGCTGGTGCACAGTATGCCTGCTGCACAAAGTCCATGGAAGGACTGTAAGATAATGTGAGGGGCAGGAACCACTTTGTGTCACAGTTAATGAAAGGAACTCCTGGGTAGTCCTACCTTCATAGAATCATAGAATGGTTATAGCACGGAAGAAGGCCATTCAGCCTGTCGAGGCCGTGCCGGTTCTCTGAAAGAGCACCTCCGCTAGTCCCACTCCCCCGCCCTTTCCCCATAGCCTTGCAAATGTTTTTCTTTCAGGTACTTATCCAACTCCCTTTTGAAAGCCGTGATTGAGTCTGCCTCCACCACCCTTTCAGGCAGTGCATTCCAGATCCAGATCTTATGTCGCCTTTGGTTCTTTTGCCAATCACCTTAAATCTGTATTCTCTGGTTCTCGATCCTTCCGCTAATGAGAACAGTTTCTCTCTATCTATTCTGTTCAGACCCCTCATGATTTTGAACTCCTCTATCAAATCTCCTCTCAATCTTCTCTGCTCTAAGGAGAACAACCCCAGCTTCTCCAGTCTATCCACGTAACTAAAGTCCCTCATCCCTGGAATCATTCTCGTAAATCTTTTCTGCACCCTCTCTGAGGCCTTCACATCCTTCCTAAAGTGCGGTGCCCAGAATTGGACACAATACTCCAGTTGAGGCTGAACCACTGTTTTATACAGGTTCATCATCATTTCCACGCTTTTGGACTCTATGGGCTGGATTTTCTCAGCCCTGAGGAGGCGGGCATGGAGGTGGGACTGCCGGTAAAGTAGCAGAAAGTGGGGGCGGATGGCAAACCCGTCCCCATCCCGCCTCCATGCCCTTTTGCCAGGAGGCGGGAAGATGTGCTGCTTCGGGTACCGTCTCCTGGAGGCGGGAAAGGGATGAAATCCTTTTAACTGCCTGCTAACAGGCAGAAAAAAGGATTAGTGCCATTTTACCTTCTCAGGTGAAGGCTTCCCAACCTCAGAGAACCCCGCCGGGTTGGAGGAGATGTGATGGAGGTCTGCGGGGGTCGGAGGGACCTGAAAGTAAGATGTAGAGGTGAGTGATGGGTGCAAGTGTGGAATGGTAAGTATGGAAGGTGAGTGTTAAGTTTTTAAAAATGTTCACTTATCTTGTTTTCTGCCTACAGCCTTCCTGGATCGGGAGACCCGACATCTTCCTTGTCGATTTCACAGACTGGCTGTTGGATCCTCCGAACTAACAGTCATCTAAAATCTACAAAGTTGAAAGGTTTGATGAGTCCTGAACACAAGAACTCATCAAACTACAGAGAATGTCAGTGTTTGACAGCTTCACAGAGCTGTCAGACGCTGACATTTCTTCTTTCAAGAAGTCTTGACAGATAGCACGTCAGACGTTAACGTGCTCTGTCAGTGACTTCTCCCCTAATTGGCCTGCTGAGCCCGCAGGGCGGGCTTAACAAGGTCAATCAGGGGAAAATCCCTCTGGTTGGCCAGAAGATGATGGAGGCGAGACATTGACCCGACAAGCAGCAGTCCCTCCTCCCAACTCGTCTCCATTAAGAAAATCCAGCCCTATACCCCTATTCATGAAGCCCAGGATCCCGTATGCTTTTTTAACTGCTTTCTCAACCTGCCCTACCACCTTCAATGATTTGTGCACATATACCCCCAGGTCTCTCTGTTCATGCACCCCCTTTAGGATTGTACCCTTTAGTTTATATTTCCTCTCCTCATTCTTTCTACCAAAATGTATCACTTCACACTTTTCTGCATTAAATTTCATCTGCCATGTGTCTGCCCATTCCACCAGCATGTCTATGTCCTCTTGAAGTCTATCACTCTCCTCACTGTTCACTATACTTCCAAGTTTTGTGCCATCTGCAAATTTTGAAATTGTGCCCTGTACACCCACAACTGAGTCATTAATATATATCAAGAAAAGCAGTGGTCCTAGTACTGACCCCTGGGGAACACCACTGTATACCTTCCTCCAGTCCGAAAAACAACCGTTCACCACTACTCTCTGTTTCCTGTCATTTAGCCAATTTCGTATCCATGCTGCCACTGTCCCCTTTATCCCATGGGCTTCAACTTTGCTGGCACTTTTTCGAACGCCTTTTGGATATCCATGTACACCACGTCAACCGCATTGCCCTCGTCAACCCTCTCTGTTACCTCATCAAAAAACTCGATGAAGTTGGTTAAACACAATTTGCCTTTAACAAATCCGTGCTGGCTTTCTGTAATTAATCCACACTTGTCCAATTGAGTGTTAATTTTGTCCCTGATTTTTGTTTCTAAAAGCTTTCCCACTACTGAGGTTAAACTGCCCGGCCTATAGTTGGTGGGTCTATCTTTACAACCTTTTTTGAACAAGGGTGCAACATTTGCAATTCTCCAGTCCTCTGGCACCACCCCCGTTTCTAAGGAGGATTAGAAGATTATGGCCAGTACCTCCGCGATTTCTTCCTTCACTTCCCTCAGCATCCCAGGGTGCATCCCATCTGGTCCTGGTGACTTATCTACTTTAAGTACAGCCAGCCTTTCTAGTACTTCCTCTTAATCAATTTTTATCCCATCCAGTATCTCCTCTACCACCTCCTTTACTATGTTTATGGCAGCATCCTCTTCCTTGGTGAAGACAGATGCAAAGTACTCATTTAGTACCTCAGCCATACCCTCTGCCTCCATGCGTAGGTCTCCTTTTTGGTCCCTAATCAGCCCCCCCCCCTTACTACACGTTTACTATTTATATCCCTATAGAAGACTTTTGTATTACCTTTTATGTTAGGTGCCATTCTATTCTCATACCCTCTCTTTGCCCCTCTTATTTTCTTTTTCACTGCTCCTCTGAACTTTTTATATTTAGCCTGATTCTCAGATGTATTCTCGACTCGACATCTGTCCTACGCGCTCATTTGCTGCTTCATCTTACTTTCTATCTCTTTCGTCATCCAGGGAGCTCTGACTTTAGTTGCCCTGCCTTTCCCCCTAGTGGGAATGTACCTCGACAGTACCCGAAATATTACCTCTTTAAAGGCAGCCCATTGTTCCACTACAGTTTTGCCTGCCAATCTTTGATTCCAATTTACCCGGGCCAGATCTATTCTCATCCCACTGAAATTTGCCTTCCTCCAATTAAGCATTTTTACACTCGATTTCTACCTGTCCTTTTCCATAACTAATCTAAACCTTATGATACTATGATCACTGTTCCCTAAGTGTTCACCTATTGACACGTGTTCCACTTGGCCTACTTCATTCCCCAGAACCAGATCCAGCAATGCCTCCTTCTTCGTTGGGCCGGAAACATACTGATCAAGAAAGTTCTCCTGAACACACTTCAGAAATTCTTCCCCATCCCTGCTCTTTACACTATTACTATCCCAGTCTATATTAGGATAGTTGAAGTCCCCCATTATTACTACTTTATAGTTCTTGCATCTCTCTGTAATTTCCTTGCAAATTTGCTCCTCCATATCTTTCCCACTATTTGGTGGTCTATAGAATATTCCTAGTAGTGTAATGGCACCTCTATTACTTCTTAACTCTAGCCATATAGATTCTGTCCTTGACCCCTCCAGGACATCCTCTCTCTCAATACTGCCACCCCACCTCCTTTCTTTCCTTCCTTATCTTTCCTGAACACCCTATATCCAGGAATATTTAGTACCAAATCTTGCCCTTTTTTGAGCCTTGGCTGATATGATGTGGAATTTAGACACATTTCACACTTGCAGCCAGCTCCTTTGGGTAGTGTTCTCTGCATTGACATGCTGTGCCACCTCCCACAGTGCATTCTATGCTCCTTTCCTCTGACCTGTGGTACAAAAGAAGGCAATGTTCTCTGCTGCATTTGCTCAACTAAGATCTCCGTGGCCCACCTGATAGCAAAGCATCTCTGCTCCATTTTGTGGAATAAATAAATTCTCTTTGTTGATTAAAAAAAATTAGCACACATAATGCCGTTTATGTAAGTGAATCTTATATTCAGTAAAACAATTCTGCCTGTTTCTTTTTGTTATTACAATATATAAAGTTAAATACTTTTAGTGCTCATTGAAGAATTCTTGTGCAATATTGAAGATGTTCTGTTAGCTCTTAAACTTGTTAAGTTAACATTAAAATTTTACAGATAGTTTAATGCACCATAACAAGTGCAAAGGCAAAGCAGTGTGAGACTACGTGCTCAAGATGGTCTCATGCCACTTACGTGATTTCAATTTGGGTGAATTCACACCTGAATTACACTACACAGTTTGGGTCAGTACTAGGTTGAAAGTGTTTCACATCATTATAAAATGTATAGCATAACTCAACTATACAAAAATAATAAAGATTATATTTATTTCAGAACTTATAAATCATTTTGATGAGCATATATCTGTTGTATGCAAGTTTTCTACATGTTCTGATTGCTATATAGTAATCCAGAGTTAACCCTTTCTCTTCTACAAGTCTGGTTGCAAGCGACATTTTTATCTTCCCCTTGGCATACTGCAGACACTAGGACCGTATTCAAATATCTACAGAAATCTAACGATTTGATGGCAAGAGCTGAGAGGCAAGAGATGGGGTCAGCCCCACAAAGCACTGTAGTTAAGTTGGGTTTGTCATGGAATAGATGAGAACAAACTCCCAGACAAGTGCTGTAATAACAAATGCCGGAAAGGGAGAGTCTGAAATACACGGAAGACAACTGTTGAGAAAAAGCTCACAGGCAATTTACATTATTTAGGAAGAAGTGCATCAGCTCACAATAGACTTAAAGCAAAAACGCACACAGGTATTTGTAGATCCTATTGGTTTTTACATTAAAAAATCAAGAAAAAAATCAGTTTCTTCTGCTGTTGGGATGTTTTTGTACCGTTATGTTCTGCTTTTTAGTTTCACTGTCATGCCCAGAGATTTGTTCCATGTGTAACTCTTATATTTTTAACAGCTGTGTTATATTAGCAAAAAAATATAGTTCCACAAGTCGGAGGAACACTCGAGAAAGTCTATAACTTGTATTTTAAACATCTGGTGTGTGATACTACGTAAAATGAAAAGCCCTTAATTTTATCAAATCTATCAAATTGTAAAATTGCATTATGCAGTCATTTGTTGTACCCTGATCTTACAAAATCACATTGTCTCTCAGGACAAGACTTTACATCTGGTGAGTGGGACTTATCACCCACGATGAAAGAAATACATAAATTAAAATGTCAATATTTGACCTGAATGGTCCAAAAGGAACTAGGGAGAAATAAAATTGTTGACCAACAGAAATGCACAGGATGCAGAGGAAACAAACCATTAAAACTGACTGATGTGTGCATGTTGTGACCAATGAATATAGAACACTAATGCTAGCCTACCGAGAGCTTCCAGCTCCCTGCCCTAATGAGAAAATACCTAAGTGGGAAAAGTTTAAGAGAGACCTAGGCAACATTTAAAATTTAATTCAAAGTCTAGAAAAGTTCAATCAAAACATAAAGTGGATTTTTATTTGCATTTGTTTCAATTGCCCAAGAAGCATTTAAACATTTTTTCAAAAAGTGACTGATAACCGTGGAAACGTGGAGAGAACATGTACGGGACAAGAAGAAGCATCAAAAAAGAAATTCATACTTTAAAGAAATATATAAATGGTAGCTCCCCAAAATAGTAAGACATTTTATATAAATAGATGTTAGTATATAAATACTGGTGAACTAGTAGGGTCAAATGAGGGTCATGTGAGATATCTGTGGAAAATTATTTATTTCAAATAGATTCTAATTAATCTGATACAAAAGCACAATACTGTGGATGCTGGAAATCTGCAATAAAAACAGAAAATGCTGGAAATACTCAGCAGGTCAGGCAGCATCTGTGGAGAGAGAAACAGAGTTAACGTTTCAGGTTGATGACCTTTTGTCAGAACTAATTAATCTGATGCTCAACATGAATTAGAAAACTGCTTTCTTCAGCCTACATGTAAATCAGACTCTGACCACACTGGTTATTACAGTGTTGTTCTAATGTTCTTGAATTCTATTTAGCCATTGATTTCCTGTTACTTTTAAAGAGTCTTGCTTTTTTCTTTTGTAAACTATAACAAAAGTTGTCATATCAGCTTGAGTCCATTGACATTTTATACCCACAGCATACTGATATCTACATACATGCTAAACAGCAGAAACAGCATGCTATAGACCAGGGATGAGCAATTATTTGGGCTGGAAGGCCACTTAAGGATACAAAGATGGGAGGGAAAGTAGTGAGTGAGGAGGACATAAAAAACCTGCAAGGGGACATAGACAGGCTAAGTAAGTGGGCAGAGATTTGGCAGATGGAATACAACACTGGAAAGTGTGAGGTGATGCACTTTGGCAGGAAAAATCCTAGAGCAATTTATTATCTTAATGGCAAGAAACTGGAGAGTACTGAAGTGCAAAGGGATCTGGGGGTCCTGGTGCACGAAACTCAAAAGGTTAGTATGCAGGTGCAGCAAGTGATTAAGAAGGCAAATGGAATGTTGGCTTTCATTGCTAGGGGGATAGAATATAAAAATAGGGAGGTATTGCTTCAGTTGTACAAGGTATTGGTGAGACCGCACCTGGAATACTGCATACAGTTTTGGTGTCCTTACTTAAGGAAAGACATCCTTGCTCTCGAGGCAGTGCAAAAAAGGTTCACTCGGTTAATCCCGGGGATGAGGGGGTGGTCATATGAGGAGAGGTTGGGTAGATTGGGACTCTACTCATTGGAGTTCAGAAGAATGAGAGGCGATCTTATTGAAACATATAAGATTGTGAAGGGGTTGGATCGGGTGGATGCGGGGAGGATGTTCCCGATGACGGGTGAGACTAGAACTAGGGGACATAGTCTTAGAATAAGGGGCTGCTCTTTCAAAACTGAGATGAGGAGGAACTACTTCACTCAGAGGGTGGTAGGTCCATGGAATATGCTGCCACAAAAAGCTGTAGAAGCTACAACATTAATTAAATTTAAAACAGAAATAGACAGTTTCCTAGAAGTAAAGGGCATTAAGGGTTACGGGGAGCGGGCAGGAATTTGGACATGAGTCTAGGTTCGGATCGGTCATGGCCCTGTGGGTAGTGGAGCGGGCCCAGGGACTGTGTAGCCTGATTCTGCTCCTATTTCGTGTGTGCAATTCTGTTAGATGCAGGAGATGGTTCTGTGATAGATAGTAGATTGGCGGTTAGGATCAGATCAGCCATGATCTTATTGAATGGCGGAGCAGGCTCGAGGGGCCGATTGGCCTACTCCTGCTCCTATTTCTTATGTTCTTATGTTCTTAACAAGCTTTGGTGAGCTGTTGAGTGCCGCACACCAATGTTCCTGTTAAGCTGCACAGCCACGCAGCAGTCTGGAGGTCCTGTGCAGGCCGCTCAGCGGTTTATAAATTCATAGCTGTATAATTAGTACAGTAATGAGCGCAATTAAATTGTTCACCAATTGCCTAATGAGCAGAGGGTGTTAAGTTAGTGAATAAATCTGTTAACTAATTTACTAATTGAGTTAGTATAAATAATCAGTGTTAAATAAATACATTTGAGAGAATTAAAATACTAATTAGCAAACACAAATCAGTTTTGCATTAATTAGTTCGATGGTAGTGAATAACTGGTTAACAGGTATCATCCATCAGTCACCCCATCACTGGGGGTTGGGCCTGGACTGGGGGGACGGGCCTGCGCCCTCCCCGCTGCTGCACTCTCTGCTCTCCACCGGTCTAGGGGCTGCGCTGCCGTCGGTAAAAGGCCCTCCCCCGTGGGGCCGTGGCCCAATGTATCCCACAGAAGCCTGAAGACTTTCTGAAATATGGGTACAAGCGTGTGCTTTCTCTAAAATTGTCCAATGCATGGCACACTCTGAATAATAGTGATAATATTAAAATGGCACTCATGTTGGTTGGTCGCTGAAACAAATGATACTGAAACTATAGCTGATGTGTTCCCAATGAGGTAATATGTCCCAAACTCCCAGAAAGTCTCTTGCAAAGTTAATCTGTCTGAAATTCTGTTCACTTTCATGGAGTGAGACACAGACTGCAGCTTTACTACATTAATGGTCTGGGATTGATCGTTGCACTGGGAGCATCGGAGTTCTACTGTGGACTATGCATGACTACAAATCAACATTCGTGCTGGCATGAGCGCTGTGTGCAGGCATGGTTACACGTATCTGCATGGCTTGCTGCCAGAAATTAAAGTTGAAATGTTTTGAGAGTGGGCAGGAGCTCCCAAACACTCGAAGCATTAAAAAAAATCCTTCTCCTTCAGTTTATAATATGCCCAGGTAAATGGAATCCCTCAGCACTTTTTAAACTTGGCTGGACACCACACTGGAGTTTCAATCCATACACTCTTGAGTCAGAGGGGACCCGACTTTGGAGTTACATCACCAGTGTTGCAGGGAGGCTTTTGGCAGATACAAAGGACTAAAAACAGTGGAAGCCCAAGAGGAGTATAGAAAGTGCAGGGGGGTACTTAAAAAATAAATTAGGAGAGCGAAGAGGGGGCATGAAAAAACACTGGCGGGCAAATTAAAGGAAAATCCCAAGGTGTTTTATAAGTATATTAAGGGCAAGAGGATAACCAGGGAAAGAGTAGGGCCCATTAGGGACCAAAGTGGCAATCTGTGTGTAGAGCCGGAAGATGTAGGTGAGGTTTTAAATGAATATTTTGCATCTGTGTTCACTATGGAGAAGGGTGATGTAGGCATAGAAATCAGGCAGGGAGATTGTGATATACGTGAACAAATTAGTATTGAGAGGGAGGAGGTACTAGTGGTTTTAGCAGGCTTAAAAGTGGATAAATCCCCAGGCCCTGACGGGATGTATCCCAGGCTGCTATGTGAGGCAAGGGAGGAGATTGCAGGGGCTCTGACACAAATTTTCAGAACCTCTCTGGCCACAGGGGAGGTCAAAATTGAGAGGTCGCACAACACCAGGTTATAGTCCAACAGTTTTATTTGAAATCACAAGCTTTCGGAACTATCGCTCCTTCCTCAGGTGAAGTAAATTGGATACAGAATCGTCAGAGCATATATAGATGGAAAAAAAAGCATGTGTACTTTACAATTGCAGACCAATAAATTAAATCATCCTGACTATCTGCCGAGGTGTGATAAAGTTAATTAAGTCAGCCAGGAAGGTACCAGGGGAGGTGCCAGAGGACTGGAGAATAGCTAACGTAGTACCATTGTACATAGGGATAAACCAGGGAATTACAGGCCAGTGAGCCTGACATCAGTGGTAGGGAAATTATTGGAAAAAATTCTGAGGGACAGAATTAGTCTCCACTTGGAGAGGCAGGGATTAATCAGGGATAGTCAGCATGGCTTTGTCAGGGGGAGATCATGTCTGAACAATTTGATTGAATTTTTCGAGGGGGTGGCTAGGTGTGTGGATGAGGGTAGTGCAGTTGATGTAGTCTACATGGACTTCAGTAAGGCTTTTGACAAAATCCCACATGGGAAACTGGTCAAGAAGGTAAGAGCCCATGGGATCCAGGGCAGTTTGGCACATTGGATCCAAAATTGGCTTAATGGCAGGAGGCAGAGGTTGATGGTCGAAGGTTGTTTTTGTGACTGGAAGCCTGTGTCCAGTGGTGTACCGCAGGAATCGGTGCTGGGTCCTTTGTTGTTTGTAGTGTACATTAATGATTTAGATATGAATGTAGGAGGTATGATCAGTAAGTTCGCAGATGACACAAAAATTGGTGGAGTGGTAAATAGTGAGGAGGGAAGCCTTAAGCTACAGGACGATATAGACGGGATGGTTAGATGGGCAGAACAGTGGCAAATGGAATTTAACCCTGAAAAGTGTGAGGTGATGCATTTTGGGAGGACTAACAAGGCAAGGGAATACACAATGAATGGTAGGATCCTAGGAAGGACAGAGGATCAGAGGGACCTTGGTGTGCATGTACATAGATCCCTGAAGGCAGCAGAACAGGTAGATAAGGTGGTTAAAAAGGCATATGGGATACTTGCCTTCATTAGCCGAGGCATAGAATATAACAGCAGGGAGGTTATGATGGAGCTGTACAAAATGCTAGTTAGGCCACAGCTGGAATACTGTGTGCAATTCTAGTCGCCACACTATAGGAGGGATGTGATTGCATTGGAGAGGGCACAGAGGAGATTCACCAGGATGTTACCTGGGCTGGAGCGCTTCAGCTACGAAGATTTGAGGGGATTTGAGGAAAAACTTTTTCACCCAGAGGGTGGTTGGAATCTGGAACTCACTGCCTGAAAGGGTGGTAGAGGCAGGAACCCTCACAACATTCAAGAAGCATTTAGATGAGCACTTGAAACGCCATAGCATACAAGGCTACGGACCAAGTGCTGGAAAATGGGATTAGAATAGACAGGGCTTGATGGTCGGCGCGGACTCGATGGGCCGAAGGGCCTCTTTCTGTGCTGTATAACTCTATGGGCTGGATTTTGTCTTGGGGTCGGGTTGGGGTCATGTTAGCCACATTTCGTGTTTCCCCCCCCGACTCCAGATTAATGTGGATGAATGATGCGATTTTCACTTAATTGGGTAATTGAGTTCCAGCATGTGGGAACCCATGAACCAATTAGTGGTTTCAGTCTGAAAGTCGCCTCTGATGATGTCATCATTGCAGGTCAGAGACTGTCTGCCTGGCTTTTGGTGTGAGAGGACATTGGATGCAAAAAGAAAGAGAGAGAGAGAGAGAGAGAGAGATCTTTTCAATCCATGTCCTCTCACAGTAAGGCCAGGCAGTCTGTGAGGACAATGCAGCAGCATCAGAGGCCACTTTCACACACAATACTATTACTCCCTTCATCACATCTCCATTGTAATAGTGGACCTGCAGCTGATAGTCAGCTATCCACTTGTGCTCCCGCCAGGTTTCACTGGAGTGTTTCACATCAGGCGTAATTCACATCGGAAAAGGATTAAACTAGCTAAAACATTTCAAAATGGCATTACAGAGCCAATTTAGAGCTTGTTAAGGGCTTTAATGGCCTCTCCTGCCTCTTGGAGGCGGGACTGAGTCGGGAACTACGCGATCGATTTTGTCAAAATTGCGTGGAGGCGGGATGGAGTCGGGATGGGGTCAGGACCCCCGACCCCGCAACTTTAACCCCCCACACGCCTCCAAACCCGACTCCACAGGTCATTGAAAATCCAGCCCAATGACTCTAACATTGCTGCAGGAGTTCCTCAGGGCAGTGTCCTAGGCCCAACCATCTTTAGTTGCATCATCAATGACCTTCCGTCCATCATAAGGTCAGAAGTAGGGATGTTCGCTGATGACTACACAGTGTTCAGTTGCATTTGCAACTCCTCAGATAATGAAGCAGTCCTAGCCCGCATGCAGCAGGACCTAGACGGCATTCTAGCTTGGGCTGATAAATGGCAAGTAACATTTGCATCACACAAGTGCCATGCAATGACCATCTCCAACAAGCGAGAGTCTAACCACTGCCACTTGACATTCAACGGCTTACCATCGCCGAATCCCCACGATCAACATCCTGGGGGTCACCATTCACCAGAAACTTAACTGGACCAGCCACATAAATATTGTGGCTATAAGAGCAGGTCTGAGGCTGGGTATTCTGCGACGAGTGACTCACCTCCTGACTCCCGAAATCCTTTCCGCCATCTACAAGGACCATCTACAAGGCACAAATAAGGAGTGTGATGGAATACTCTCCACTTGCCTGGATGAGTGCAGCTCCAACAACACTCAAGAAGCTCGACACCATCCAGCACAAAGCAGCCCGCTTGATTGGTACCCCATCCACCACCTTAAACATTCACTGCCTCCACCACTGGCGCATTGTGGCTGCAGTGTGCACCATCTACAAGGTGCACTGCAGCAACTCGCCAAGGCTTCTTCGACAGCACTTCACAAACCTCTGACCTCTACCGCCTAGAAGGACAAGGGCAGCAGGTGCATGGGAACCCCACCACCTGCAAGCTCCCCTCTAAGTCACACACCATCCTGACTTGGAAATATATCGCCGTTCCTTTATCGTCTCTGGGTCAATATCCTGGAACTCCCTCCCTAACAGCACTGTGGGAGTACCTTCACCAGAAGGACTGCAGCGATTCAAGAAGGCAGATCACCACCACCTTCTCAAGGGAAATTATGGATGGGCAATAAATGCTGGCTCTGCCAGGCCACATCCCATGAACTAATAAAAACAAAATCTTACAGATGTGCATTGTGAATGGCACCACGGCTCTACATGCATGAGAAGGTTGTTGGCTATGGTACCACAGAAAGGACAAATGGGTGTGTATCCTGAGATGGATTGTCCACCATTGTGGGCATTTGGAGCTGAGTGCTTCTGTCAACGATGCCTGTGCTAGCTGACAGCTGAAATGTTACTTTTAGTAAGTAAGTAGAAGAATAAGTGCATAGCATTTTATGTGTGCACGCTTTTTTATTCATAAAGGTTTATAAGTGGCTCTCACTACTTGAATTAAACAAAACCAATGAATATTGAATGTATTAATTTCATCCTGTCATATGTCAGCATAATTGTAGTGTGGGCTCTATGTGTGCTTAGTATGTCAATTTTATTTTCCAATAAACATTTTATTATTACTCTTGGTTGCATCAAAATGGCTAAATGTTGCATTATTTTAATACAGTTCCTGACTGATTTAAATTTATTCTAATATTAATACAACAACAACAACATGCATATATAAAGCACCTTTAACATCGTAAAACGTCCCAAAGTGCTTCACAGGAGTGTTATCAAACAAAATTTGACACCGAGCCACATAAGGAGATATTAGGACAGCTTGGTCAAAGAAGGTTTTTAGAAGCATCTTAAAAGAGGTGAGAGAGGTGCAGAGGTTTAGGGAGGGAATTTCAGACCTTAGAGCCTAGGCAGCTGAAGGCACGGCCACCAATGGTGCAGCGATTAAAATTGGGGATGTGCAAGAGGCCAGAATTAGAGGAGCAAGGAGATCTCAGGGAGTTGTTGGGCAGGAGGAGATGACAGAGATAGGGAGGGTCGTGGCCACAGAGGGATTTGAAATCAACTACGAGAATTTTAAAATTGAGGCGTTGCTGGACCGGGAGCCAGTGTAGTTCAGCGAGCACAGGGGGTGATGGGTGAATGGGACTTGGTGCGAGTTAGGATACTGATAGCAGAGTTTTGGATGAGCTCAAGTTTACGGAGGGTGCAAGGTGGGAGGCCAGCCAGGAGAGCATTGGAATAGTCAAATCTAGAGGTAACAACGACATAGCTGAGGGATTCAACAGCAGATGAGCTGAGGCAGGGGCGGAGATGGGCAATGTTACAGAGGTGGAAGTAGTTGGTTAGGTGGTGGAGAGGATATGGGGTCAGAAGCTCATCTCGAGGTCATATAGGATGCCAAGGTTGCAAACAGTCTGGTTCAGTCTCAGAAAGTGACCAGGGAGAGGGATGGAGTTGGTGGCTAGGGAACGGAGTTTTGTTGCGGGGACCAAATGTTTAATTGGAGGAAATTTCTGCTCATCCAGTACTGTATGTCGGACAAGCAGTCTGACAATTTAGAGACAGTGGAGGGGTCGAGAGAGGTGGTTGTGATGTAGAGCTTGTCGTCAGCGTACATGTGGAAACTGACCCTGTGTTTTTGGATGATGTCACCGAGGGGCAGCATGTAGATGAGAAATAGGAGGGGCCAAGGATAGACCCTTGGGGGACTCCAGAGGTAACGGTGCAGGAGCGGGAAGAGAAGCCGTTGCAGGAGATTCTATGGCTACGACTGGATAGATAAGAATGGAACCAGGCGAGGGCAGTCCCACCCAGCTGGACAACGGAGGAGAGGCGTTGGAGGAGGATGGTGTGGTCTACCATGTCAAAGGCTGCAGACAGGCTGAGAAGGATGAGGAGGGATAGTTTACCATGGTCACAGTCATATGGGACGTCATTTGTGACTTTGATAAGGCCGTTTCAGTGCTGTGGTGGGGCGGAAACCTAATCGGAGGGCTTCAATCAATTTTTTTTCTTTTAATGGAACCATTGCATACAGTAAGGAACATTAGCAAATATTAAGCCTTCCAAAGTACATCTCAGTATTTTGATGACTATAATGGGCAATGCATTATTAATATGTAACGATCTTTGATAGAACTGTTAAAAAAAAATTCTAAATGTAATCCATGAATTAAACCTGCACTGTTGAATTCTCCTGACAGTATTGTATGCTGCTCCAGTCTATGCACTATTATATCCAAATGAAGAACGGTACATATAAAAGGTGACTGCAAATCAAAGCATGCTGAGAGCAAGGTTTTCTCTTAAATGAAACAACATAAGATTGCTGAAAGAAACCACTTGAAATTTAGGGGTATATTTTTCTCCATTTGCTAATATTAGATTTAAAAAAATCAGCATACATATACAGTGGGTCTCCCACTTTATACTTTCTGCTAAATTAATAAATGGAGGAAAATATACCCCATTCCGCAGAGTATACTTTGCCTGTCCTTACAATCATACAACTACCATTAGGATTGCCATGACAGAAAGTAAAGCATTTATATGACTAGTAAAGCATTAATAATACTATCCCCATTCTGTATCTGAAGATAACGTAACACAAATATGTTATTTTTATCAGGCATTCCTGCAGCGAATGATCCAGCATGCTGCTTCTAGAGTTGACAAGAATGTGACTGAAGAAACCGTTAAGGTAAGAACTGTATAAATAGGAACAGAAGAAGGCCATTCAGCCCCTCGAGCTAGTTCCCCCATGAATGCCCCACATGAACCTTACATATCAAGAAGGCTCCAAGTTGGATCCCTAATCCGTGCTGAGCTAGTGCATTACAGCTGAGGCAGCAGACTCTAAACATGTCCTTAGAAATCCTTAGGATAGGGAGCTGAAAAAAAATCACCCACGGTTCTTGTTTCTGTTTGTTTACTGTTCCCTGAAAGTGCCGAGATGTGATGTGGGTGTGGACAGGATCAGCCCAGCTCTGATGCCTCTGTGGTCAAGCAGGCGGGCCAGTGTTCGCACATAAAGAAAACCTTATGTACTGGAAAATTGCTGGGGCATGTGGAACCATATCTCAGCATTAGTCATTGCTTTTAATGAAGTAGGAGAGAAAATTGTGTGGGGCGGGTGGTGGTGGTGGGAGGGGTGGAGAAGGGATGCGGTGTAGAAATCTGCTTCAAGGAAAGTGATACAGATTTGACAATACAATTGGAAAATTTTCAACAGCTGTGACTTTGTGCATAATGTGATTTTTGATATTTACTTTCAGACGTTGTTTTCTAATATTGAGGACATTCTTGCAGTCCACAAAGAATTTCTGGGTATGATTGAGGAGTGCCTGCAGCCTGAACCCAGTGCCCAACATGAATTGGGAAGCTGCTTTCTTCAGTTTGTATGTATCACTTGCTCTGGCTGGACTGATTGTTACAGTATTTTCTTATGTTCTTGACAAACTGATTTTAAGTTCTAGTTTCCTATTGAGGAAAAGTTATTTTTAATAAACAGTAATATTACCACAAAAACAACTTTATTTTGACCACATCAATTCTTTTGGGTGCCCTTGCTGTCTCTGTTTTCACTCTGTGTATATATACTTGTATGTAAAACTATTTTGAATAAGAAATAGTGTTAATACTCCATTTTCTTTGCCAAAAAGTCAGGTAACAAATTATGAAGCACATATTAAATCTGTGTTGTTGATTGCATGATCCAGTCCAGTAACTATAAAAATTCCATGTGCAGCATTTTTGTACATCGATACATGTATTATTACTTGGGCATCCGCATTTTGTGACTTAGTCACACTTGTACCTGGGTCAAAATCCTGGAACTCCGTCCCTAACAGCACTGTGGGAGTACCTTCACCACACGGACTGCAGCGGTTCAAGAAGGGGGCTCATCACCACCTTCTCAAGGGCAATTAGGGATGGGCAATAAATGCTGGCCTTGCCAGCGACGCCCACATCCCATGAACAAAGAAAAAAAAACATTTAAGCTGAGATGGAGATACATAAGTATTAAAAGTTGTAGATCCCTATACCTACATCTATAGCATCGCTAACATACTCTTAAGGAAATATGTTTTGTTCCTGCCATTCCAAGGGCAAAGCCACAAGAAATCCACTAGTTTAATGGGGGAAAAAACAAATAAATATAAAAATAAGCAGCTGATGTAATTTTTGATTTCAGTTTGGTAGGTATTGAAATGTTAGATAAAATCTATGGGAAATACTTGATGCAGCTTTGTATGGAGAGAAGATTGCCGTTTTCCATCTGGAAAATTAATTCTAGCTTTTCTAAGCCGATACGAATAATGTGCTAGTTTTTTTTTCAGCAGGCGATTCTGTGTTTACTACCAGTGATAATGGCTGAAAATAAATCATACCCCAAAAATCAGTGTTTTTGCTTTGTAGATACAGATTCTTGTCAACCTTACAGGCTGTAAAAATATGTGGCCCTTATCCAAGTATTAATTATCACAAACGCAAGTAATTTGTTGCATGCAACAAACATCCCATGACAAATCTTGTGAATTTCCACACTTACCGTGTGTGGTATGATTTGATGACGGAATATTGCTAAAAGAAAGTATGAGGCAGTGACAATGTATGTTCCTGAGTGGCTTTAATAAATAATAAAACATTTGCTGCAACAAGTTATTTGTGCTATGTCTCTGTTTCCTTCTACTTTTCTATGCTTTGCAGTGGTGTTCTTCTAAAAATAGGGCTCCAACTGTGTGATGTGTAGAAAATGCCCAGGATACACAAATGATGCACTGTGATTGAGATGAGAGTGGCATCTTTTAGTTCATAGTTCCACTAGCATAATGAAAGGATAATTGACTGGTGGGTCAGTAGACCTGCCACATTTTAGACTGGCCTGTTCGTTTACCCCGGCCACAGTGGCGGCTCTTTACAGCTGGTGTTTAGAGGAGGAAAATTGGAAGCTTGATCTTAACCCAGGCCCTGCTAGGCCACAAATCAGATTGGCACTGTTGGCAATGCTACGCTGGTTAGCGCAAGCAAAATTTTGGGTATTCCCTTGTGAAAATCAGTCTTACATTTTAGAAAGAAAATGACACCTCTTTGGATTTGGACTATTCAAGTGGCAGAGCAGTCGTTCACCGCAGCCCCCCCCCCCCCCCCCCAAAAAAAAAGTTTTGATATGTAGAAAGCTCTAATAGGCTTAAATGAACACTTTTTCTGTCACTTGCATCTTCTATTTACACCACCTCCCGCAATAAAAAGTGCCAAGCTGTGTTCCTGCAAAAAAGTCCTTCATCACTGAGCAAGAGCACTCATTAGTGGATCCCACTGCAAGATTGTTCTACTATAATTCAGGATGGTTAGAGAGTTTGTCCACAATATTCTGAAGTATTTTTCAACAGTAAGCAATAATTAAAAAGGGTTGCTTATTGTGATTTTTGTTTGGAAATACAGAAACATCGATTTTCTATCTATGATGAGTACTGCAGTAATCATGAAAAAGCACAAAGGCTATTATTGGAACTGAATAAAATGCGGACTGTGCGGACATTTTTGCTGGTAAGGACTCCTTTCTTTTTTCATAAAAGCATTTGATTGAAATGCTTTAAAGGCAAAAAAGAACACTGAACATTTTTCTGCATTAAAAATATGTAGTAGTTCCCTTTCACTGATAAATATGATTTTCAGAGAAGGTACTGTCGAAGTGTGGGTGGGTTGTTGTGGATAGGATTGGTGCGGGTGAGTCTCCCGGCTGATTTTAACTTCCCACCAGGGCGGGCAGGGTTAAAATCGTCCCTGAACTCTGTCAGTTACTGCTGACATTACAATTAACACCTGTACTATGCATGGACTATGCACTCGTACTTTCGGGAATGCAAAATAAGTCACATTTAATCCTTCATTATGATAGGCTGCTAACTTCCTGTTGGGACTGACCAGTAATCTGCTGCAGAACTGTAGCAACAATGCGTACTAGATTCAGTGCACCACTGGCACTGCAATTGACTGAAGGAGGCCAGTAAAAGCAGGAAAGGGCTGTCTATAAAGTAAGGTAACACATTAATGGAAGGGTTCTGTGGAAGGGTTTGCACCTGAAGCGTCAAGTGACTTGTGTTTTCTCGATGGATGCTGTCTGACCTGTTGAATGTCTCCAATGGTTTCTATTTTTGTTTCAGATTTCCAGCAACTGCAGTAATTTTTTTTTGTTAGCGCATTAATGGACCACATTAATTACAATTGTGTATTTCTATATAACATTAATGTTTTTTTCTCTTCCAAATATCAAACTAAACAATTAGGGGGAAAAATTCAGCTGCTTGCGCCTCCCGTTAGCGCCTTAAGAGGGCGCTAATGGGGCGTAAAGCAGCTAACGCCCGGGCGCAGCACCACCCACGCCTCCCGCAAAATTCAGCGGGAGGTTAGCGGCGGCGGCAGCCGGTAGCACCCTGTGGCGCTGCGCCGCCGGCGATGACGTCATCGCCGTGCGCAGCACCCCGCTCGCGCTCCAGCCGCGATCTTCAGTCGCGCCCCCTGATTTACCGCCAGACGCTATGTCCGACGGGTTCAGGGAGGCGTACGTGCGGCCGGGGCGGCGATATTTAAAGGGGAGGTGGCAGGCGGCCATTTTTGTTGCTGGCCGCCTGCCAGCACCTGCCCCCGTTGCTGTCCCCGGCCCCCGTGAAGCCCCCCCACCGTGAAGTGCCGGCTGCGCTCCAAGAGCCCGGCACTTCTCTTGAGTGCCGGGCTCTTTTGCCGGCACTCCCGATCCCTGGGGGCCCAGCTGGGCCCCGGTTCGCGCTGCGCAGGGTCCCTCCCCTTTAAGAAGGGGAGGAAGGCCTGCAATACCGCGGCACGTAGCGCCGGGATATTCCCTCGCAGCGCCCCAAGAGGGATGCGGGGTGCTTCCAGTGGCGCCCCGCTTCCCTCTTGGGGCGCAACCATTGAAGTTCTGGCGCGGGGCTGCTAATTTTTTCGGGGCGCTAAAAGTAGCGCCCCGGCGAGGTTAGCGCCCCAAATGGGGCGCGACTCAATTTTTAGCCCTTAATTTATTAAGGTGAATTGATTGCTTAAAAAGTTAAGTTAATTGATATTGTGGCACAGGCACAGTCCAGTGACAGGGATTTTTTTCAGGGGTGCAGAACCCTAGATAGTTTGGAGATAAGAACCTGTAGGAAACACATCGCCACACATCAGTGTAAGTGGGCTGATAAAATAGAAACTTTTTTTCCTTGAATCTTTGGGGGCCCAGGCTACGACCCAGGTCTGGACCCTCAGATAGGGCCCAAATCCATCCTTCGGCAACTTGATGGCCAAAATTTTAATCGGGAGCGGGGGATGCAGGGTGCTAGGAAGTGGTTGGGAAACCCGGGAGCACGAATTTAATGGCAGGGCCTGATTTGCAATTCAAAAATCTGTTTCCCACCCACAGCCAGCCAGATGGAGATGCTGGCTGGCTATGGGTGGGTAGGCCTGTGGCACTAGGCCGCAGAGAGGATGGGGGGAAAGATCAGGCGGGGGCCCGAGGAGGATTGGGGGGGGAGGGAAGTAATGATCGGGGCCGGAGGAGGTTCTTGGGGGAGGGGAGAGAAGCAATGGTCGGGGCCGGAGGAGGTTCGAGGTTGGGGGGCGAAGCATTGGGGCCGGCCTGAGGATCATCGGTGTGGGGGGTGGTGCGGGGGAGCATCGGGCCCGGAGAATCATCAGTAGCGGGAGGAGTCCAGGAAGGTGATCGGAGGCCTCGTGGGGGCATCTCTGATTGTGGGGTGGTGGGTGAGGTAGGGACGCTGGATCCAGGCGGTAAGTGTAAAGGCACTTACCTCCTGGATCCAGCAGTCCTCGCCTTACTTTAGCTGGCGGGTTCTTCGAGGCCTGCGAAATCCGACCAGCCACAGTTAAATTTGAAATGCTGCTTAAATATGACACAAAACTTAGAAGTATAGTGAACAGTGAACAGTGAGGAGGATAGTGATAGACTTCAGGAAGACATAGACAGGCTGGTGAAATGGGCGGACAGGTGGCAGATGAAATTTAACACAGTAAGGTGTGAAGTGATACATTTTGGAAGAAAGAATGAGGAGAGGACATAAAACTAAATGGTACAATCCTAAAGGGGGTGCACGAACAGAGAGACCTGGGGGTATGTGTGCACAAATCATTGAAGGTGGCAGGGCAAGTTGAGAAAGCAGTTAAAAAGGCTTACAGGATCCTGGGCTTCATGAATAGCGGTATAGAGTACGAAAGTGTGGAAATTATGATGAACCTGTATAAAACACTTGTTCGGCCCCAACTGGAGTACTGTGTCCAATTCTGGGCACCACACTTTAGGAAGGATGTGAAGCCCTTAGAGAGGGTGCAGAAAAGATTTACGAGAATGATTCCAGGAATGAGGGACTTCAGTTACGTTGATAGACTGGAGAAGCTGGGGTTGTTCTCCTTGGAGCAGAGAAGATTGAGAGGAGATTTGATAGAGGTGTTCAAAATCATGAGGGGTCTGGACAGAGTAGATAGAGGGAAACTGTTCCCATTGGCAGAAGGGTCGAGAACCAGAGGACACAGATTTAAGGTGATTGGCAAAAGAACCAAAGGCGATGTAAGAAAAACTTTTTTACGCAGCGAGTGGTTAAGATCTGGAATGCACTGCCTGAAAGGGTGGTGGAGGCAGATTCAATCACGGCTTTCAAATGGGAATTGGATAAGTATCTGAAGGAAAGAAATTTGCAGGGCTATGGGGAAAGGGCGGGGGAGTGGGACTAGCTGAAGTGCTCTTGCAGAGAGACTGCATGGGCTCGACAGGCTGAAAGGCCTTCTTCCGTGCTGTAACCATTCTATGATTCTATGAAATCTGAGGCATGCTAGCCTCATTATAATATTTAAATAAGCGTCCCGCCTCCTGAGAGCAGGTTGGCTGCCCGCCCCCCGTCCCACCTCCATTAAAACCGGAAGTGAGCGCGTTGGAGGCGGGTTGAGGTTGGGAATCAGTTTTTTTTTAACACTTTATAACCTCCCACCCGACCCCAACCCACCCCAATTCCCCCTGATATATCTGGACCGTATGTGATACTTCACCCAAAACAAGGCCTCTTGGAATTCCCAAAAGGCGAGGACCTGGAGTGTCCAGGTCTTGGCCTAATTTCCAGCTGTCTGGTGCACTGCCGCTCGATCGACAGTTGCAGTATGCCGGAAATGCCACAGATTTTCAGTCCCTTTCAGT
This sequence comes from Squalus acanthias, assembly GCA_030390025.1. Classification (NCBI taxonomy): domain Eukaryota; kingdom Metazoa; phylum Chordata; class Chondrichthyes; order Squaliformes; family Squalidae; genus Squalus; species Squalus acanthias. Next base: position 80,449,711 of record CM059432.1, read on the forward strand.
GTAAGTGGCACATGGTACACCAAAGATTGCCTCTTTTGATTTCATGGGTGACAGGAATGTGTGAACTTTCCACCACACCTAGTGATGGATTGGGACCCAAAACACCTGCAAGCCAATAATTTAGTCAATCTTTTTTGTTGCTGGCACCACAAACCTTGGTGCAAATCTTGATTCTTTGGTTCCTTACATACTGAAAACCAGCACTGGCCTAATCTTGAAATTCTGTCTTTCACACACACATCACTGCACCATGTTTAGCCATTCAATCTATACTGCCAGTTATGATCTTTAGTCCTGTTCCATCAAATATCCACCAGCTAAGCTACCTGTGCTGGTAATTCTGCCCTCGCACAGCAGTAGTCAGACTCATATGGAAAGAGGGCAGTTTCTCATGTATTGCCTAATATAATCCTGATCTGTCAAACAATCACTAACCACACTTCAAATCCAGATCACTAATCACTGACATGTTGTTAACTGTGATTCCAGATTTAAGCCAGCTTCTCTCATCTCTCCTCAGCCTCTTTCACCTTGTTACTCCCAGTTCTTGTCAATTGAAAATATGCTGTCCGACACATTTTTCTCCCTTCCTACCTTCTGACTCGTGTTGAAATCAAATCTCACCATTCAGTCTATTACTCTTATTCGATCTTTTACAGAAAACTGGAATTCTTTACCACCCTCTGTGTATCCTTCCTGCTACAATCTTCTAACATGTGAAAACAAACTTAGTGTCAGATAATCACTGCTTTGTGATTTACTTCATCTCTTTCACTCTTTTCAACCTTGGAGGTGTCTTGCAGTTTAGACCTTGGCCCTTAGCCTCGGTTTCTCAGTTAAAAATAATTCTATTCTGGAGTCCTTCAGTCCCTGATTAAAATGGCTTCAGTTTTAAAGTTCTTATTGCTCGACTGTAAACTATCAGAACATGTCATCTTCATATGAAAAATAATATTGGGAATCTGTTGTGATAGTGTGTCATTAAAATATGAATTATGGAAATACAAAAGGATGACGAGAAAGAAAGCAACTTTTTTGATTATTCTATATCACCTTTAACTTAATACATTTGTAGTAATTGCAACAACAACAACTTATATTTATATAGTGCCGTTAACATAATAAAGGCACTTCAGAGAAGTGTTATAAAAAAACAAAATGTGACACCGAGCCACATAAGGAGATGTTAGGGCAGATGACCAAAAGCTTGGTCGAAGAGGTAGGTTTTAAGGAGAATCTTAAAGGAGGAAAGCGAAGTAGAGAGGCTGAGAGGTTTAGGGAGGGAATTCCAGAGCTTTGGACCTAGGCAGCTGAAGGCACGACCGCCAATAGTGGAGCATTTAAAATCGGGGAGGCTCAAAAGTCCAGAATAGGTGGAGCACAGAGGTCTCGGGGGATTGTAGGGCTGGAGGAGATTACAGAGATAAGGAGGGGTGAGGCCATGGAGGGATTTGAAAACAAGGATGCGAATTTTAAAATCGAGGCGTTGCTTAACTGGAAGCCAATGTAGGTTAGCAAGCGCAGGGGAGATGGGTGAGTGGGACTTGGTGTGAATTAGTACACGGGCGGCAGAGTTTTGGATGACCTCAAGTTTATGGAGGGTAGAACTAAGGAGGCCGGCCAGGAGTGCATTGGAATAGTCAAGTCTAGAGGTGATAAAGGCATGGATGAGGGTTTCAGCAGCAGATAAGTTGAGGTAAGGGCGGAGACGGATGATATTACGAAGGTGGAAATGGGCAGTCTTAGTGATAGAACGGATATGATGTAAGAAGCTCAATTCGTGATCAAATATGACACCAAGATTGCGAACAGACTTAGTCAGCCTTAAAGAGTTGCCGGGGAGAGAGATCGAATCAATGGAAAGGGAATGGAGTTTGTGGTGTGAACCGAAGACAATGTTTCAGTCTTCCCGATATATAATTGGAGGAAATTGCTACTCATCTAGTGCCGGATGTTGGACAAGCAGTCTGATAGTTAGAGATGGTGGAGGGTTCGAGAGAGGTGGAGGAGAGGTAGAGCTGGTTATCATCAGTGTACATGTGAAAACTCACGTTGTGTTGCCGGATGATGTCACCGAGGAGCAGCATGTAGATGAGAAATAGGAGGGGGCCAAGGATAGATCTTTGGGGGACACCAGAGGTGACAGTGCGGGATCGGGAAGAGAAGCCATTGCAAGTGATTCTATGGTTACGTTTTAAAAGATATGAATTAAACCAGGCGAGTGCAGTCCCATTCAGCTGGACGGTGGTGGAGAGGCGTTGGAGCAGAATTTTGTGGTAAACCGTGTCAAAGGCTGCAGACAGGTTCAGAAGGACAAGAAGGGACCGATTACCTTTATCGCAGTCAATTAGGAGGTCATTTGTGACCTTAGTAAGAGCAGTTTCAGTACTGTGGCAGGGGCGGAAGCCTGATTGGAGGGATTCAAACAAGGAGTTCTGGGAAAGCTGGGCACGGATTTGGGAGGCGACAACACGTTTAAGAACTTTGAAGAGGAAAGAGAGGTTGGAGATGGGGCGATAGTTTGCAAGGACGGAGGGGTTGAGGGTTGGTTTTCTGAGGAGAGGGGTGATGACGGCAGATTTGAAGGAAAGGGCGACAATACCGGAGGAGAGAGAACTGTTAACAATATCCGCTAACATGGGAGCCAGGAAGGAAAGTTGGGTTGTCAGCAATTTAGTAGGAATAGGGTCGAGAGAGCAGGAGGTCGGTCTCATTGGCAAGATGAGCTTTGAAAGGGCAAAGGGGGAGACAGGAGAGAAATTAGAGAAATCTGCAAATTTAGGGTTAGGGCAGGGGAAAATGGAGAGGAAGTAAGGTCTGGTGGACTAGGGCGAAAGAGGGAATTAAAAGCAGAAGCAGTTGAACGGATGTTGTCGATCTTCTTAACAAAGAAGTCCATGAGCTCCTCACATTTATTATTGGAGGTGAGGGAGGAGGAAGCATGTGAGGGTAGTTTCAGAAGATGGTTAGTGGTGGAGAAAAGAAGCCTGGTGTTATTTTTGTCATCCTGGATGATCGTAGAATAATGGACAGTTTTAGTGATGGAGAGCAGGACCTGGTAGTGCTTTATATGATCTAGCCAAATCTGGTGATGGATGATTAGACCAGTTGTCCATCAAAGACGTTCAAGTCTGCATCCCTTGGACTTAAGGGAGCAGAGATGAGGGGTATATCAGGAGGAATGACTAGGGTGAGAGTTTGTAATGATTTTAGTGGGGACAAGGGCATCAAAGGTGGTGGAGAGGGTGTGATTTAGTAAGTCAGTAGCTGCAGAGATGTCCTGGAGAATAGTAGGCCAAAGGCTGGGTAGTTGGGAATTAGAAAGTACAGTGGTAAGGGACTTGAGGGAGAGTTTTTTCCAGAGGCGAATACAAAAAGAAGTGGGTTTAGGAGGGGGAAGGGAAATATGGGTAGAGAGTGATATAAGGAAATGGTTGGCGATTGCCTTATGGTTATGGCGGGGATAGCGAGACCACGTGAGATGATAAGATTGAGGGGGTGGCCATGTATATGGGTGGGGGAGTTGACATGAAGGGAGAGATTAAGGGAGGAAAGGAGGAAAGTGATCTGAGAGGAGAGGGAACAAGATGAGTTGAGGTGGAGGTTGAAATCACCGATGATGAGAAGTCGCTCGGTGCAGAGGTAGAGGGAGGAAAGCAGAGAAGATATCTTATTGAGAAAATTGGTGTGGTATTTGGGTGGGCGGTACAGAATAAGGATTTTAAAAGAGAGACGTGAGGGGTGGAACAAGGTGAGATGCTCAATGCAGGAGAAGTTGCCGGAGGAGTGGGGAGACAGACCAAGGTGTGATTTAGATATAAGGGCTACACCACCACCACGGTTTGGGTGTGGAATATGGTGGAAAGTATAGCCAGGTAGGGAAGCTTCATGAAGGGAAAGGTGTCATCACCCCTCAACCATGTCTCCGTCAATATCATGATGTCAATTTGATCATCCACAATAAGGTCATGGATGACAAGACCCTTATTTACAAGTGAACGCATATTTTGAAGGGAAATGCGGAGAGGGGCAATGATACCTAATTTACTGACGTAGTACAGAGGGACAGAGCAGGGAGGGACAGGGAGGAGGTTAACGAGATGAACTCGCAGAAGCGCTTAAGACGGGAAGGACAGGGCGAGAGTAAGATAGGGCAAGTTAGGTTGCTGCTAGCTAGGAGGCAGCGACGAGTGCCTCGGTGAGCCTTTTGAAGGATGCCAAGAGAAGCACAGAGGGAAACTGGTATTATTTAGGAGGGAGTCAAGCCTTGAGTGGCGGGAGGAGAGTAGGAAGGATGATGAGTAGTAGAGAATAGGAGTTAGTGAGAGTAGAGTACATGACGGCGGAGAAAGAAATGGAGGCATGAAAGCTCAGGGAGGGTAATGAAGAAAGAGGAAAAAGGGAGAGATAGAAGTGATGGAACTCAGGTCTGGAGCGGCATCAAAACACGCACGCGTATGGACACAGGGAATTAACTTACAAAGACATGATTAAATGATAAATTATAAAGTATTTTGAACTGGCACTCTCCTGTCCCGTGACAGTTTGAACTTGCACTTAGTGATTTATCGGTACAAGAACTGTTTCATAACTGCATAATAGACCATGCAAATATCAATATATGTATGATCTAATTAGTCATTTTGTATCTTGAAACACAAGGGTTGCATGCTGCTAGCAGGACGGAAGAACCCTGACGTTCCACTTGAAGGATATCTAGTGGCTCCCATACAAAGGATATGCAAGTATCCACTTCTGCTAAAGGTACTTAAAATAATGATATAAGTTGTTACATGGCAGATACTGTCTATTTTGAATAGGTCAATGTGTTACTTCACCTCCCACATCCAAAGAATAAAGTAGTATTCAAACCAGGATTGGTTCTTAGATTTGTTTTAATGAATATTTGTTATTTTTTACACTTTCCTTAATTTGGTGTCATTTTCATAACACGGTTTCACTGTAATTTGGCAGCATTGTTAGTATAACCTCTTTTGTATAGAGTACTGGGATATTCTTAAATCTGCAGCATATGCAACTCTGCTGAAAAAAGTAAGCTAAAAGTTGGCATGGATGCATCTGTCTAGACTGTGGTTCAGCGAAGTAAGACTAACAAAGTCAAGTTTCCAGAAGTAAGGAAAAACAAATGGTACAATGTGTCTTTCTAAAGAACAACAAATTGTTTTATGAAGACTTTGGAATTGCTTAAGACTTCAATTATTTAGGCAAGTGTATATTTTTGTTGAATGAAGTATTTTTGTAGGCTAGCATCTATTTATATTTGAAATTGAAACACGTGAAAGTGTTTAAGTTACTATATTGAGTTAGTTTTCTCGTTTTTAACGTCAGAATACTGGCTGATGGCTGTTGTCCTAGTCTCTCTCTTTCTGAAATGTAATCTGGAACAGTAATGAAGTAATAATTTTTGGGAATTTATAAAAGAGTGGGATGGATGTTAGAATGATTTCCAATGGTTACCATATTCATGAAAAACTGTTCAAACCTTTTCCATTTGCTTACTAATACAAACTGTGAAGAATTGTGTCAAAACACTTAATTGCTTATTATTAATGTAATTGTAATGAAATGATGCTGGCTTCGCAACCTTGTCAAATAAAAAAGGTTTACCAAATACTTCCTCATAAAGTGTGGTGCCCAGAATTGGCCACAATAATCCAGCTGGGGCCTAATTAGTGTTTTATAAAGGTTTAGCATAACTTACTTGCTTTTGCACTCTATGCCTCTATTTATAAAGAAAGAACTCCTTGAGGAAAACTATCTAATTTCCTTTTATTACTGAAAGTTGTTAACATTTTTAAGAATTAGTTTTTTGAGGATATGCGCATTTACATTTATTTAGGAACTGATGAAGAGGACACCAAGGAGGCATAATGACTATGCAGCAGTACTCGAGGCTCTTCAGGCCATGAAAACCGTGTGTTCCACCATCAATGAAGCCAAGAGACAAATGGAAAAACTAGAAATTCTAGAAGAATGGCAGTCACATATAGAAGGATGGGAGGTACAGCTGCTTTTCCTAGTTTAAAGCTTTACATCTCCAAACTTAAAGCTATGCTACGAGCAGGTTCCAAAACATGCTTTCCTGGTTGAAAGTTAGCTGGACTAGAGGTTTTGAAGTTTTAGAGATGTTTGACTTATGACAAAATGTGCCAACTTTTTAAAGATCATTATTTTCTTGCACAGCAAAATTCACATTTCATAGAATCATAGAATGATACAGCACAGAAGGAGGCCATTTGGCCCATCGTGCCTGTGCCAGCTCTTTGAAAGAGCTATCCAATTAGTCCCACTCCCCTGCTCTTTCTCCATAGTCCTGCAATTTTTTCCCCTTCAAGTATTTGAATGTTACTATTAAATCTGCTTCCACCATCCTTTCAGGCACTGCAATCCAGATCACAATAACTTGGTGTGTAATTATTTTTTTTTCTCATATCACCTCTGGTTCTTTTGCCAATTCCCTTAAATCTGTGTCCCCTGGTTACCGACCCTTCTGCCACTAGAAACCGTTTCTCCTTATTTACTCTGTTAAAACCCTTCATGGTTTTGAACATCTCTATCAAATCTCTCTTTAACCTTCTCCAAGGAGAACAATCCCAGTTTCTTTAGTCTCTCCACATAACTGAAGTCTTTCATCCCTGGTACCATTCTAGTGAATCTCTTCTGTACCCTCTCTAAGGCCATGACATCCTTACTAAAGTGTGGTGCCCAGAATTGGCCACAATACCCCAACTGGGGCCTAACTAGTGTTTTATAAAGGTTTAGCATAACTTCCTTGCTTTTGTACTCTATGCCTCTATTTATAAAGCCAAGGATCCTGTATGCCTTCTTAACAGACTTCTCAACTTGTCCTGCTGCCTTCAAAGATTTGTGTACATATACCCCCAGGTCTCTGTTCCTGCACCCCCTTTAAAATTGTACCATTTAGTTTATATTGCCTCTCCTCATTCTTCCTACCAAAATGAATCACTCTGCGTTAAATTTCATCTGCTATGTGTGTGCCAGTTTCACCAGTCTGTCTATGTCCTCCTGAAGTCTCTTACTTTCCTCTTCACTGTTTACTACATTTCCGAGTTTCGTGTCATCTGCAAACTTTGAAATTATGCCCTGTATACCCAAGTCTGGGCTAGTAATATATATCAAATAGAGCACTAGTCCCAACACAGATTTCATATCCACACAGCCACTGTCCCTTTAATCCCATGGGTTTAAATTTTGCTAACAAGTCTATTATGTGGTACTTTGTCAAATGCCTTTTGAAAGTCCTTAGACACAACATCAACTGCAGTACCCTCATCAACCTTCCCCGTTACTTCATCAAAGAATTGAATCAAGTTAGTCAAACACGATTTCCCTTTAACAAATCTGTGCTGGCTTTCATTTATTGACCCAAATTTTTTCCAAGTGCCAATTAATTTTGTCCTGGATTATTGTCTTTAAAAGTTTCCCCACCACCAACATTAGGCTGACAGGCCTGTAGTTGCCGGGTTCAACCTCTCCCTTTTTTAAAAGGGGTGTAACATTTGCAATCCTCCAGTCCTTTGGCACCACCCCCATATCTAAGGAGGATTGGAAGATTGTGGCCAGACCCTCTGCAATTTCCCTAACAACCTAGGATGCATCCCATCTGGACCAGGTGACTATTCTACTTTGAGCGCAGCCAACCTTTCTAGTACATCCTCTTTATCTATTTTTATCCTATTCAATTTCTCTACTACCTCCTGCTTTACTGTGACATTGGCAGCATCCTCTTCTTTAGTGAAGGCAGATGCAAGGTACTCGTTTAGTACATCATCCATGCCCTCTACCTCCACAAGAAGATCTTCTTTTTGGTTCCTAATCAGCCCCACCCCTTCTTTGACTACCCTTTTACTATTTATGTGTTTATATGTGTTCCCTTTTATGTTACCCACTAATCTATTCTCATACACTCTCTTTGCCCCCCTTGTTTCCTTTTTCAGTTCCTCGCTGTACTTTTTGTATTCAGCTTGGTTGTCTACTCAATTATGAACCTGTCATTTATGATAACCCTCCTTTTTCTGTTTTATTTTAATCTCTGTATCTTTTGCCATCCAGGGAGCACTAGTTTTGATGCCCTTCCTTTACCCCTTGTGGGAATGTGTCTAGTCTGTACCTGAACTATTTCCTCTTTGATGACCCTGCATTGCTCATTTACTCTTTTACCTGCCAATCTTTGATTCCATTCCACCTGGGCCAGATCCCTTTTGTTTTGGCAAAGATCTATATTATTGTTAAGCTTCATTAGAGTTACAGAATTAGCTCACTATTCACAGCTATCAAGGATCAAAAAATCTAACTGCAGCATGCTCAGTATTCTCTCCTAATATTTTATCTCAGTAATTTTGTATTGTAGGATTTGTTGTACTTGTTTTGGCTCTGGTTTTACATGTTTCATAACTACTGACAGACAGCTGGCTTCTGACTTAGAGCTGTCTCTTACTACTCAAAAATGAAATGTTTTCCGCTTCACAAACAGTGAGAGTATCAAAGACTCCCTAGGCCAAGTCATTTGTAGGTCATCACGATCAACAAAGTTCCACAAAACTACTTTTAGTCGGGGAGGGGAGAGGGGAAGAACAAAAATTACCCCCTTTGCTGGATTGTATATATAATTTAAAATTCTCACCCTTGTTTTGAAATCCCTCCATAGTCTTGCCCCTCCCTACCTCTGTAACCTCCTCCAGCCCTACAACCCTCCGAGATCTCTGTGCTGCTCCAATTCTGGCATCTTGCGCATCCCCTATTTTAGTCGCTCCACCATTGGTGGCCGTGCCTTCAGCTGCCAAGGCCCTAAGCTCTGGAACTCCCTTCCTAAACTTCTCTACCTCCCCCTCCTCCTTTAAGACGCTCCTTAAAACCTACCTCTCTGTCCTAATATCTCCTTCTGTGGCTCGGTGTCAAATTTTGTTTGATAACGCTCCTATGAAGCGCCTTGGGACGTTTTACTACATTAAAGGTGCAAATTGTTGTTGTATATGTAGCAGAGTTGTTGGGGAGGAACCAGCTACTGCCAAAGACAGTCATCACCCACAGCTTATAAAGCTTGCGCATATTCATTTTATGTGCATTATGGTCTTATGTGGGTTGCAAGTTTACACTCAAATCTTTGCCAACTATATCTGGCCTTTTGTTAGGCCTATAGATTTTAGTTGATATTATGACCATTAATCATTCCTGGTTTCTACGAAAATAATGTAATAAGTGGATTATCTTTAAATAATATAGATTATTGTTGCTTTGTGATGATTTGCTAATACGAGGATTGAAATTTAACTTCGGCTAGGATGCAAAACAGCCAGTTCAGGATTGGCTGCCCGTTATACACCTCGCCCGATTTTTCTTTCCGTTGACATTGTACAATGGATGGCCGATCTTCTGCCGCTCGTTTTGCGCCCTCACCGAAGTTGAATTTCAGCCCCACTGTTCTCTTAGTTCGTAAGCTCATGAGATCATATATAACTTTTTGTATCGTAACAACCTCAATGTTAAATTTCGTCTGATAACGCTCCTGTGAAGCTTCTTGAGATGTATTACTACGTTAAAGGTACTTTATAAATGCAAGTTGTTGAGGTTGTTCAGTGTGGAGAGGCTTTGGGAGATGAGTCACTAGCCACAGAATACCTAGCCACGGCATTTATTTGGCTGGTCCTGTTGAGTTTCTGGTTAATGATGACTTCCAGTATGTTGATGGTGAGGGATTTGACGATGACAATGCTATTGTTTGGACCAAGGCTGTAATGAGGTCTGGAAGCAAGTGGTTCTGATGGAACCCAAAATGAACATCCGTGAGCAGGTTAGTGGTGATTAAGTGCTGCTTGATAACACTGTTGATGACTCCTTCCATCACCGTGCTGATAATTGAGAGTAGGCTGATAGGGTGGTAATTGTAAGGGCTGGATTTTTCCTGCAATTTGTGGATAGGACATACCTGGGCAATTGTCCACATTGTCGGTTAGATGCCGCTGTTGTAGCTGCGCTGGAACAGCTTGGCTAGAGGCGCAGCTAGTTCTGGAGCACAGGTCTTCAGCATTACAGCCGGGATGTTGTAGGTTCTGGTCACTGTACTATGCTAAGGACATCCTGGCTTTGGGGAAGCTACAGAGACAGGTAACCAACAAATATTGGCGATTTGGTACCTGACATTGGAGCTGCTACAAGATATTAAGGAAACTGGACGTGTTTATACCAAAGAGAAGGCTCAGGGGAGATCTTATCAAAGTTTTCAAGATTCTAAGAGGTACAGATAAACAAAAACTTAATAAATTGGGGATACACATAGGCTTAGAAGATAGAATTAACTGCTTCACTTAGAAGATGGTGAATGTGTGGGACAGGCTGCTCAGGGAGATGGTGGAAGCAGTTAGTGCCAGAAAATATAGTAAAGAGTTGAATAATATTTTGTCAAAAGACATGATTTGAAGAATATGAGTGAGTATAGTATAGTGTGGTATTGTTTTGAACTATGGGTTAGGCAGATGCTTTACAATGATCTTTTCTGGTCCTGTCGATTCCTATGTTCCTATATGTACACACACACCAGTATAGTCCAACCTGATAAACCAAATGCTGGACATCTACATGACCTACATTAAAATTACATTTTTGTAGTCAATTATTTAGTTAATAAGCAAATTGTTAGGTAGTAATACATAGATCTTAACGGTGGAGAAAATAATGCATTGAATCCTTTTGTGCCTCACTAATTTACTGAGTTTAGCCTTTATATACAACAATAATGAGTGCCATCTGTGAAAGTTTTATCTTTTTTGCCTGGTTTTTACGACTTATAATTATGTTGAATTTTTAACTCAAGACTGTCTGTGTAAGTGGTGTAACCAGCTGATTAGAGATAGAAGACTTCTTTGTGGCAGCAAAAAATTGCATGATGCTTATATTTAATATGTAGCATCTAAAAAAAAATCTTAAAGACACAGAAAGTAAATTCAATAGATGCTGAAGTGCAGCACTTGGCAATTCAGTGAGCAGAAAAATAAATGTGAATGGCAGGTGAATGTTCTTGTGGGGCACCAGTAAACCAACGGTGTGCTTAATTGAGTGACTTTATTGCCAACATATAGTGCGAAGGTCAGCTGTAGCAGAAAATAGCTCCCAGTATAAAAAAGTGCGGTTAACAAATCCTCAGACCTGCAAATATCTTTTTTTCAAAGTAAGTCAAATTGGAACCAGAGCATGGTCTGGAGCCCATGCAGGGATAGATTAGAATCTAGAAAGATCAAATATAACTAACTTTTATGTGGTACAGTTGATTTCAAATGACTTGGTAGAACACATAGGGCTGGATATTGCCGGCGCTCAGAGGGCGGGTCAAAGGTTAAAATGGTTTTGATTGACGGCGGGTTGCGATCCTGCCGTCAACCCGCCTCCAAACAATTTTCCCAAGTGTCGGGTCCCTGATTTGCGCATAGACCTGAAACCTAGCGGCGGGAAGAGGATTAAAGCCAATTACCTGCCTATTAACAGGTAGTTGATAGTAGTCGACAGGCTATTTTTAAATTTTGCCGCTTCTGCCTCGGGTTTCCCGACGTCCGGACACCACGCCAGGTAAGTGTGGTGTGTTGTGAGTCTGCTGTAACGTTTCTGGATTGATGACAGCTGCAGAAGTGGTGTGAAGGATCCAGTGGTGCACTGGTGAGTCTCAGAGGTAAGAAAATGGTGGGAAATTCATTTTTAATGCATTTACACATTTTTTTAGGTAACAAGTTTTGAAATCCATGTCCAGTGCCACTTCATTGGGAGAACCTCTCTCACCAGTGACAGATCACTTCTGTCACCTCACCTGTAGCTGCCATCTATTCCAGCCTATGGAGGGAGTCATTGGAGAGCCTGGGTGCAAGAGTTCACCTTTGTACAGTGATTGTCAGTGTTTGCAGCACCTCAATGCTGTCAAACACTGAGAAATCAGCTGTCAAAAAAAAATTGTGCATGGTCCCTTTAAGAAAACCGGCAGATGATGCATCATCAAATGATGTCATCTGACCGGCTTCCTCTTAATTGGCCGGCAGGCCCGCAGGGCGGGCTTAACAAGATCAATCAACGTAAAATCACGTCTGTGGGCCGGATGCAGTTGGGGGCGGGACTGGAAGCCGGAAACCACCTGACCCGCACCCAACCCGCCTCCATTGAAAAAAATCGCGGCCATAGTCTCAGTTGAATTTTACCTTTTTTTAATAGTAGTTTTCAAACAAGTGAATATTAAAGGCAGATAAATTTCACTGCATATTAAAGAATGTAAAGTTAAGTGCGAAAAGAAAAACATTAAAGAATAAAATAGCATTTATTATTAATCAATTCAGGTGTTAAAAAATCCACCATACATCCTTAATAGGCTATTGCACCCTGGCTGTATAAAAATGTATCAAAAATGGGAGTGATTGCTGACATGAGAAGTTTGAGTCGTTCAGTGCATGCACACCTGTATGGGGTGGAGCCGAACCGAGCCGAGCCGAGCCTAAACACCGTCCTGCCCTCCACCGGAGACACGCCTGCGCACCCAAGGGGGGAGACGAAGGGCATCGGAGGGGGAGAGGAGAGGGGATCGGGGGGGAGAGGAGAGGGGATCGGGGGGGAGAGGAGAGGGGATCGGAGGGGGGAGAGGAGAGGGGATCGGAGGGGGGAGAGGAGAGGGGATCGGAGGGGGGAGAGGAGAGGAGAGGGGATCGAAGTGGGTATCGGACAGGGGATCGGGGGGAGAGGAGAGGGGATCGGAGGGGGGAGAGGAGAGGGGATCGGGGGGGAGAGGAGAGGGGATCGGGGAGAGAGGAGAGGGGATCGGGGGGAGAGGAGAGGGGAGGGGATCGGGGGGGGAGAGGAGAGGGGAGGGGATCGGGGGGGGAGAGGACAGGGGATCGAAGGGGGGAGAGGACAGGGGATCGGGTGGGAGAGGAGAAGGGATCGGGGGGAGAGGAGAAGGGATCGGAGGGGGGAGAGGAGAGGGGATCGGAGGGAGGAGAGGAGAGGGCGAATCGGAGGGGGGAGAGGAGAGGGGATCGGAGGGGGGAGAGGAGGGGGGATCGGAGGGGGGAGAGGAGAGGGGATCGGGGGGAGAGGAGAGGGGATCGGAGGAGGGAGAGGAGAGGGGATCGGACGAGGGAGAGGAGAGGGGATCGGAGGAGGGAGAGGAGAGGGGGTCGGAGGAGGGAGAGGAGAGGGGATCGGAGGAGGGAGAGGAGAGGGGGTCGAAGGGGGGAGAGGAGAGGAGAGGGGATCGAAGGGGGTATCGGACAGGGGATCGGGGGGAGAGGAGAGGGGATCGGAGGGGGGAGAGGAGAGGGGATCGAAGGGGGGATCAGACAGGGGATCGGGGGGAGAGGACAGGGGATCGAAGGGGGGATCGGGAGGGAGAGGAGAGGGGATCGGAGGGGGAGAGGAGGGGGGAGAGGAGGGGGGATCGAAGGGGGAGAGGACAGGGGATCGGGGGGGAGAGGAGAGGGGATCGAAGGGGGGAGAGGACAGGGGATCGAAGGGGGGAGAGGACGGGATCGGGGGGAGAGGACAGGGTATCAGGTAGGAGAGGACAGGGGATCGGAGCGGAAAGAGGACAGAGGATCGGGGGAGAGGACAGGGATCAGAGTGGAGAGAGGACGGGATCAGGGGGAGAGGACGGGATCGGAGGGGGGAGAGGTTCAGGAACTTGGGAGGTGGTGGAGAAGGTCAGGAACTTGTGAAGGGGAGGTGGTCAGGAATTCATGGGGGACGGCGAAGGTCAGGAACGGGGGAGAAGGTCAGTAACTCGGGGGGAGGTCAGGAACTCGGGTGAAGGTCAGGAACTCGTGGGGGGTGGGAGAAGGTCAGGAATTGGGGTGGGGGAATAGGTCAGGAACTTGTGGGGGAAGACGGTCAGGAACCCGTGGGGGCTGAAGGTGAGGAACTCGTGGGGGAGGGGGGGGGGAGTAGGTCAGGAACTCGTGGTGGGAGAAGGTGAGGAACTCGTGGGGGGGGGGGAGTAGGTCAGGAACTCGTGGGGGGTGGGAAGGTCATGAATTGTGGGGGTGGGAGGGGAGTATGGAGAGAACAGGGGGGATGGGGGAAGAACGTGATCCAGGTCTAAAGGGGGCGGGGGACGAGAGTGAGAACGTGATCCAGATGGGAAGACTGCTCACGTTCTCCCTCCCTCTGTTAGATGCGGATCACATTCTTCCAACTCCACCCCCAGCCCCTTTACACCCGCACCACGTTCTCCCTCTCCTTCCCCCTAGATCTAGATCACGCTCTTGACCATGAACGGCAGTGAGTTTCTCGGAAAGCCCGGTGCGTGTGCGACAAGTGACATCATTGGACTGGCTGAAATCCGGAAGTCATGACACTGTCACTATTCACTTCGTACCCAATAACCCTGTTAACAATCCCTGACCCACACACAATGCCCCATCAGTCACCGCAACTCTCACCCAGAGTGTTTAGTTTGACGGAGTGATTAGCGACAGCGTGGCTACTTCCTGTTTTCGATTGACCTGTGATGTCATCCTGCGCATGAGCCGGGCCACTCGATGACATCATTCTCAGCGCATGCTAAGAATCTATGGTTCTGGTAGTGATGTCACTTGCAATGACATCACCCTCACCTGTTCTCGTTTAATGAAATGTGCCTCACTAAACCAACCTTGCAGCTCAAATTATGTAAAATAGTCAATGCTGTGGATTTGTGGAATTCAGCCTCAGAGAAACGGCTACAGCACCCCGCGTGATCTTGCATCGCCTGTTCATGGGGTCACATATTTGAAGGGGCCCAAAAGTCAACTCGAACTTAGCATTGGGGAACAGCTCAGGTGTTGCCTGATGGCACCATTGCTAATTCCTACTATCACTCTGCTGATTCAAAAACAAAATACTGCAGATGCTGGAAATCAAATATAAATTGCTGGAAAAACTCAGCAAATCAGGCAGCATTTATGGAAAGAGAAACAGAGTTAACATTTCACGTTCTGATGGAAGGTCATCAACCTGAAACGTTAACTCTGTTTCTGTCTTCACAGATGCTGCCTGACTTGCTGAGTATTCCCAGCATTTTATGTTATGTCACTTAACTGATGATTGGGAGGAGGTCGACAGGGCAGGCTGTATGTGGCTGTGTGAGAGTTATCTTGCTTTTCCAGGTGACCCTCCACATTAACAGGTCGATGCCACTGTCATGGCTGCACTGGAGCAGCTTGGCTCAGGGAGCCTGCCTGTGACAGTGACTGGATCAAATTACACATTTCAAACAAACTTTTGGGTGTGTCTTGTCCTCCAAGGGGACCAATCAGAAATCAGGTCCAACCCACTTGTAGTGCAAATAAATTTAGATAGAGGTTCCCTCAATATCTCAGTAAATGCAGTGCTCACTCAAAATCTTCTTACAAAGACATGTTGCTTGTTATTTTTCCTTCTACAAATTAAATGTCCATGGTTCAAAATAAGCTTTTGGACATAAAAAAAAGCAGAATAAAAAGACAAATTTCACAATAACACGTTTAAAACCGTAGTGTTCTGCAGCACCAGGCCATTTGGGTTCTCGTGTCTGTGCCAGCTCTTTGCTGGAACTAGTCAAAGCTAATCACACTGCCTTGCTGTCTCCACATAACCTTGTATCGCCATCTGCTTCAAATGTGCATCCACTATTCACTTAAAAGATGCTGTGTTCACTGCCACAACTACTTCAATGGAAGGCGAAGAGGATGTCTTTGGTTTTGCTCACAAAAAGCTGAAGAGATAGAGAAGGCGATTTTCATATGCCTATCGCCATGTTAACGCTGGAAAACAAGGTGATAGGCAAACACATTTTGTTTAAAAGTCCCGCCCAATGCCAAACTGATTCGATTTTTGAACTGGTCGTAAATAAACAACCAGTGCTCCTAACCAAAACAGGCTTTAAATATGCCCATTATAGGTCCTCGACAAGATTTTTCTGTACCAGTGGGTGGAGCGCATTCCCTGGATAACGTTTTTTATGGGTGATGGTTCTGCATCAACACCAGCTGGAGATGTTTCTGAGATTCTTTGATACTGACTTCAGACATTGCGGTTGGTGACCCCCCCGCCAAGATATTGATGTTGGAGGACTTGGACATGATTGTGCAGTAGAAGGCCAAGGATAGATGGTTTGGCATTCTCTTGTTCAAGATGGTCTTTACCTGACACTTATGTGGCACAGATGTTACCCGCCACTTGTCAACCGGAGCCTGGATGTTATTCAAGTCCTGCTGGGATAAATTGAGAGAATAGCAATTGTGAGAAAAGTTAGAAAAGGGAAAGTTATTATGCCTTAATAGATAAGATTTTAAAGGGAGTAGAGGTGCAGAGGGAACTTAGTGCAGATACACAGATCATTAAAGATGGCAGCACAAGTTGATACGGCTAAAAAAGGCCAATGGAATCCTTGCTGTTGAATCTAGAGGTTTTATAACATCAAAGTATATTGCACTTATAATTGACCTTAGTTAGACTGCAATTTTCATATTGTGTATAGTTTTAGCGTCCCATTAAAGGAAGGATATAAATGCAATGGAAAAGGTATAGTGTACATTCACTAAATTGAAGGGTTACAGTTATGAAGAGATATTTGAGAAGTTAAGTTTTTTTCACTAGAACTGAGAAGTTTAAGGGTGACCTGACACAGAACTTCAGAACTATGATGGCTTAAGATAGGATGAATAGTGATAGATTGTTTGTTTCTATTGGCAAGACAGTAACAAGAGGGGACAGTGGAATATGAAAAGGTATAGGTGTCTCATGTGAGGAGCTCACCTCCATAGACTTGATGGACCGAATGACCTGTCTCAATGCTGCAGCAGTCTATCATTTATATCTTAAGCAAATACTGCAAATCACCATGGGAGGTAGAGAAAAAAATATGAGGGCTAATTTTCCAAGTCCTCGCCCATGGTGAAGTACCTCGCACACCATAAGCCACATGTCACAGAATCGTGGGTGGTGGCTCTGTGATTTCCCAATGCACGTTCCTCACAAACAAGATTTCTTAAATATAAATAACTGAGAATAAAGAGTTTTGGGAGGGAAAGACAAACACAATTAGTTACATTGTAATCATTGTACTTGATTTTGTGAAGTGGAAGGTGAATAGTAAACTAAGTAGTATATCTGTGAGAGTCTTTATTTTTCAGTGTCAGTAAGGTCTAATATTTTTATCTCTTCAGTCATGTGATAGATTGTATCGTATATTTGTTGTATTACAATAATGGGCGAACCACTGTTACATTTAGGCTGCAGCAGGACCCCACTCTAGATCCTGGACTGCTGATGAGCAATAACATGGGAAGTGTATTTGTGCGATGATTAAATAATTGTACCAGCGTTTAAATAAAATGGAGTGCTTCATTAACTGCCTCACTTTTTTGGAAGGTGAAAGAAGTCTAAGGAAAGAAGTTTGCACTGGATTATATAAAGTACCTGCTCATCTTTGCTCTTAGCATTAACTGGTGATCATAGCATGGTTGAATTTCAAATTCAGTTGGAGGGTGAGAAAGTTGTATCCCAAACCAGTGTCCTGATCTTAAACAAAGGCAATTATAATGGCATGAGGGCAGAACTGGCTAAAGTGGACTGGAAAAACAAATTAAAGGGTAAGAAAGTTGAAATGCAGTGGCAGACATTTAAGGAGATATTTCATAACTCTCAACAAAAATATATTCCAGTGAGAAAGAAAGATTTTAAGAGAAGGGGGCACCATCCGTGGCTAACTAAGGAAGTAAAGGATGGTATCAAATTGAAAACAAAGGCATACAATGTTGCCAAGACTGGTGGGAGACCAGAAGATTGGGAAATTTTTAAAAAGCAGCAAAGGATGACTAAAAAAATAATAGAGAGAGAAGATGAATTATGAGAGTAAGCTGGCAAGAAACATTAAAACAGATAGTAAGAGCTTCTATAGGTATATAAAAAGTAAACGTTGGTCCCTTAGAGGATGAGACTGGGGAATTAATAATGGGGAACAGGGAAATGGCAGAGACTCTGAACAAATATTTTGCATCTGTCTTCACTGTAGAAGACACTAACAACATCCCAATAATGGATAATCAAGGGGCCACAGGGAGTGGGGAACTAAAGACAATCACCATCACTAAGGAAATAGTACTCGGTAAAATAATGGGACAAAAAGACGACAAGTCCCCTGGACCAGATGGCCTGCATCCCAGGGTCTTAAAAGAAGTGGCTGCAGCGATAGTGGATGCATTGGTTGCAATATACCAAAATTCCCATGACTCTGGAGAGGTCCCAGCGGATTGGAAAACCGCTAATGTAACACCCCTATTAAAGAAAGGAGGGAGACAGAAAGCAGGAAACTATAGACCAGTTAGCCTAACATCTGTCATTGGGAAAATGCTGGAGTCCTTCATTAAGGAAGCAGTAGCAGGGCATTTAGAAAAACATACTGCAGTCAAACAGAGTCAGCATGGTTTTAGGAAAGGGAAATCATGTTTAACAAATTTGTTGGAGTTCTTTGAGGATGTAACGAGCAGGGTGGACAAGGGTAAGCCAGTGGATGTGGTGTATTTGGATTTCCAGAAGGCATTCGATAAGGTGCCACATAAAAGGTTACTGCATAAGATAAGAGCTCACGGAGTTGGGGGTAATATATTAGCATGGATAGAGAATTGGCTAACTAACAGAAAGCAGAGAGTCAGGATAAATGGATCATTTTCTGATTGGCAAACGGTAACTAGTGGGATGCCACAAGGATCGGTGCTGGGGCCCCAAGTATTTACAATCTACATTAATGACTTGGATGAAGGGATCGAGTGTAATGTAGCCAAGTTTGCAGATGATACAAAGATGGGTGGGAAAGCAAGTTGTGCAGAGGACTCAAAGAATCTGCAAAGGGATATAGACAGGCTAGGTGAGTGGGCAAACATTTGGCAGATGGAGCATAATGTGGGAAAGTGCAAGGTTATCCACTTTGGCAGGAAAAATAAAAAAGCAAACTATTATTTAAATGGAGAGAGATTACAAAATGCTACAGTTCAGAGGGACCTGGGAATTTTGGTATATTGCAACCAATGCATCCACTATCTCTGCAGCCACTTCTTTTAAGACCCTGGGGGTCCTTGTGCATGAAACACAAAAAGTTAGCATGCAGGTACAGCAAGTAATCAAAAAGGCAAATAGAATGTTGGCCTTTATTTCAAGGGGGTTGGAGTATAAAAGCAGGGAAGTCCTGCTACAACTGTACAAGGTATTGGTGAGACCACACCTTGAGTACTGCGTACAGTTTTGGTCTCCTTATTTAAGGAAGGATATACTTGCATTGGAGGCAGTTCAGAGACGATTCACTAGGTTAATTCCAGAGATGAGGGGTTTGACTTATGAGGAAAGGTTGAGCAGGCTGGGCCTATACTCATTGGAATTTAGAAGAATGAGAGGTGATCTTATCGAAACATATAAGATACTGAGGGGGCTCGACAGGGTAGATGCAGAGAGAATGTTTCCCCTTATGGGGAAATCTACAACTCGGGGGCACAGTCTCCAAATAAAGGGTCGCCCTTTTAGAACTGAGATGAGGTGGAACGTCTTCTCTCAGAGGGTCGTAAATTTTTGGAATTCTCTGCCCCAGAGAGCTGTGGAGGCTGGGTCATTAAATACATTTAAAGTGGAGTTAGACAAATTTTTGCAAGATAAGGGAGTGAAGGGTTATGGGGAGCGGGCTGGGAAGTGGCTTTGAGCTCAAGATCAGCCATGATCTTATTGAATGGCGGAGCAGGCTCGAGGGGCCAAGTGGCCTATTGCTGCTCCTATTTCTTATGTTCTTATGTTCTTATTAGCACACGTTAGTCATTCTATCCAATAGTTGGTGTTATAAAGATTATTGGCAAAGTATATAAAGAGTTATTGCAAACGATTGGGGTGAATTTTAACCCCTAAAAATGGGTGGGTTGGGGTTGGGTGAGTTGTAAAACTTTTATAAAATCTGAAGCATGACCCCAACCCGCTCCAATCCATCCCACTTCTGGTTTTGACGGGGGCGTGCAGCCAACCCACTCCTAGGAGGTGGGCTGGCCCTTTAAATATTATAATGAGGCTGGGAGCCTCACATTTAACTTCCCTTACAGGTTTAATCCTGGCTGGCCAGGGTTCCCAGGCCTCGGGAAACCCGGCAGCTCAAGGGAGGTGAGGATAGCTTCGGGGAAAAGGTAAGTGCCCTTACAGCACTGCTTGTGGACCAGGAAGAGCAGGAGTGCTTCCTCCCAGCCCACCAAGCTTACCTGCTTCCCTAGGATCGGAAGCCCCCCCACTCAATCAGACACACCCCCTACTCGAATTCAGAGATCGGTCTCCCCGCCGCGCCCCCCCCCCCGCCCCAACCACACTCCAAGTAGCAGCTGCAGACTCCTTACCCGCGGCTGTGGCCTGCTCCAGAATGCTTCCCCCGCCCGACTGGAAGCCAAGCCTGTTGATCAGGCAGACTGAAAAGACAAAATGGAAGCATGAGCAGTGCACAATAGCCTGAGTGCTTTTATAAAACAAGAGCTGCTAGGGAGGCATGTCCCCTTCAGTTGGGTCCTTGCTGCATCCCCTAGGAACTAATGGTTTCTGCAACGTTTTGGTATTGTTGGACAAAAGACGTTATGAAAGCCTGTTGCTGCCTTCCTGTTAGGAGGCTCAGAGCAGGCGTACCAGACAGATGAAATTGCACCGTAGACACGCCATTATTCTGACACTTTTTCATATAGGTTCAGGGTTTCTTAGCTGGACCTGTCTGAAGAAACCTGCCAGTGCATACGAAGATTCTAAAAGGAAGCCATCACCAAATTTTGCACACTCCTGCAGCCAGTCTTGAAGGCCAACTCCAGGGCAGGGACGGCTCTGTCAGTAGCTATCAAAGTTGTAAGCAACAAAAAGCTAAAGATGCTAGTCTTGACCTTGGGGAAGGCTTATGAATTCACCCTCCTCCACACTCTCTATTGTCTCCACACCCTTCATCTCAACGGCCCTCTCCTCATAAGAAGTCAAGACCCTTGCAAATGCTTTCTTCTCCCACAACCAGATATAAAAAAGGATAGCAAGAGAGAAGATGCCTTTGACCAAAGTGCCCAAGCTAACCTTCACCTTATTTGAGTGTGTGAACATGCAGCTGTAAGGAACCTGGTGCTGGCATAGTACTTGTTGCTGGTATTTGATACATTTAATGGCCAACACCGACAGCACTTTGCCATGGCAACCTGACACAGTGAAACAGAAGAAAATGAGCATGGCTGTGCATTTACAAAGATCCAGCAGTTAGCAACATTCCCTGCAATCTCCCTCTGTGATGGTATAGAAAATCAGCCTCCTGGGGCACAGACACACCCCGCACCTGATGCATAGCCACTGTGTCAGTACTGCATTGTTAGCCCTGAAATGTGACTTGAGTTACTTTAAAATAATGTTAAACTTAGCCGTTTTTATCCCCTCTCTTCTTAACAAGAATCCTTTTGAAGTTACAGTGCATGAAGTGTTTGATACAGTTAGGTACCTGTTACTGTGAAATAAATGTACTTGCGGAAACACACAATACTTATTAAGGGGTGCCCTTTAATTCAGAGAGTTTATAACTGGCTGAAGTTCACTAGACAGGAAGTGGAACACATTTCTGAAGTCAGAATAAACAGAACAAATTATTCAGGGCAGCTGCCAGACCTTTATAATAACGCTTAGATGGAGTCCCAAGCTTTGTTGTGGCACGGATAGTCTTTAAAAAAAACATAAACATCTGGTCCTGGGTGAAGCAGCTGAAATACAAAAGGGAAAAGCTTGAGATTTTCTTCCAGGAGGAAATGTTTAGCTTATTGCTTGGCCTTGTGAGGAAACAGGTTGGTTATTTTTAGACTTAACAAAGGATCAAAGAATAGTTATAGTTCATGTGTGGGGTTAAACAAGGGGGGGAAAGTAGTTACTGCAATGAGCATAATCAGTTGTGTTAAGAAAAAAAAGGCTTGCCATGTAGCCAGGCTATGATTGTTACTGCTATTCCTACAATTGCTGGAATTGTCATAGTATTACATACATGTCATATATGGTTTTATGACATGTTGATGTCAGCTTGGTTTAGTTGCTAGAGCTCTCATCCCTGATTGAGAAAGTCTTGGGTTCAAGTCCTACTCCAAGACTTGAGCACATAATCTAGGCTGTCACTACTGAGACGGCTGCATTGTTGGAGGTGCCATCTTTCAGATAAAACATTAAACCGAGGTCCCATCTGCTCTCTTAGGTGAATGCAAAAGATTCCATGGTACTATTTGAAGAAGAGCAGAGGAGTTCTTTTGGTCTCCTGGCCAACATTTATCCCTCAACCAACAGCACCAAAAAGAGATGAACTGGTCATCAATCTCATTGCTGTTTGTGGGACCTTGCTGTGTGCATGTTGCTGCCGCTTTGCCTACACGCACACACACAGAGTGACTTTACTTCAAAAGTAATTGATCGGCTGTGAAGTATTTTGGGAGGAACGTCCTAAAGACGTGAACGTTACAAAGCAAATGTAAGTTCTTTCTGCTCTTTATTTGCTGTTTGTGGGACCTTGTTGTGCCCAGTTGGATGCCACATTTGCCTGCATTACAATGACTGCAGTGCAAAAGTAATTTATTGGTTATGAAATGCTTCAAGATGTCCTCAGGATGCAATAGGATACTATATAAGTGCAAGCACCATATTATTACACACCTATACTATACACACATCACAGGATATCACACTTACATCATACATATCGAACAGTATTATACACATCACGTATTGCACACTTATACCATGTATTACATCACAGTATTACACATCATGTATTACCATTTAATTTTTCTGAAATCTTGTCACCTTAATTATATTTTTCAGGCAACTTACCAAGATCTGATACCACAGATGGGATGTCACCCAACACATGACTTTGTGAATTGTTTTTGGACTTAATGTTGCACCAATGCGGCACAGGGTTAACTACATTCCTGTGTACGTTAGTGCTACATTGGTGTGTGTGTATTTATATGTATGCTGTATAAAAGGGTTAGCAACTGCAACCCAAGCAGCAGTTAAGACTATCCAGCATAAAAGCAGAAAATGCTGGAAATACTCAGCAAGTTAGGTAGCATCAGTGGAGAAAGGAACAGAGTTAATGGCCGCGATTTCCCCAACCTCGGGGGGTCTGGTGCGGCCGATGTCGATGGCGGGTCCCGACCCCACTGCTGGCTCCAGGCCGCTGTGTAGAATGATTTTACGTTGATTGGGCATGTTAATCCCGCTCAGCACGTTTGCCGGCCAATTGAAGGAAGTGGGTCTGATGACATCATTTGATGACGTGTCATCAGCCGGTTTCCTTAAAGGGACCATGCGCAAATTGATTTTGACAGCTCTGCTGTCAGTGTTCTACAGCATTGAGGTGGTGCAAACACTGACCAGCACTGCACAGAGGTGCACGGCTGCACCCAGGCTCTCCCATGACTCCCCCCATATGCTTATGGAGGGAGTCACAGCACGCAGGGAGGTTCTCTTCCCTTCTAATGGGCGGAAGAGACCTCCCCAGGAGACCAACGCAGCCTGGTTGCACATTGCACAAGAGGACACAAGCAGGGATGTTGTCAGGAGGACAAGGCTGCAGTGGCGCAAACCTTTCAATGATCTCAGTAGATCACGAAACGTTACTGCAAAGCCACACTCAACTTCATCCTGCTGTGCACTCATCACATCCTCACCACTCTGCCTTCCCTACCCTACTCCTGTACATCCTTACTCACACAAACGTACCTTGCACCTCCACCCATCCCTCTCTATCTACATTATTTTTTCCCCATCTCACTAGCCACCCCTCACACTCACCCTCATCCTAGTCCAATCATACCAACTAACAACACACAAGGGTAGGTGCTTGGGTGTTTTACCCAATGTTCATGTGAAGTTTCTGTTCATGTGGTGTCAAGCATTGAAACCTTTATTTTCAACATTTTGCATTCTTGAACAGATTTGTGTGCACCTTTGGAAGTGGCTTAGTGAGTTGCAGTGAATGGTGAAACATAACAGTACCCCCTGCAATGGTGATGAGTGTGAAAGGAATGGCTTGGGCATTGTAGGGATGCTTTATGGTGTTGGTGTGGAGTGGTGCCAACCTGCCACATTATATGGCAGCCAGGGTGTACAGCGTCAAGTGAAGTAAACCTGGCCATGGTTAGGCCATCCCTGGCCTCCCAGGCAACAATGTGGTCGGGTGCTGATGTCATGTTTTGTCCTGTGCAGCATCAGGTGATTGCGGAGAAGGTTGGTGGTATTGTTGTTGGTGGTGCTGCTGGTGTTGGGGCTGATCGTGGTGGGATTCTGAGGACCAAGTTGAGATAATTTCAAGGGCACCGATGCTGAATTAATAGATGGCAGGTGAACTTGAGATGACAGAAGCGATCTGTCAGTGGTGAGAGAGGTTGTTCCAATGAGGTGACACTGGATAGAGAGTTTGCTCCAAACACTTGCAATCTGCATAAAGCTCAATCTGTCTACCAAATGCAGTGAGCAACAACTTCTGAGCTTGGAAAGTGAACAGCTGTGAGATAGGAGCTTTTATAGCACATTTGCAGCTGTCAAGTAATGAGATGATCCCATGGTCATACAACTCCCGATCTGCTTACCTGACGTGATCCCCGAGCAGCGTGGACCCCGTGGGTGACCTTGTAAAATGGTAAGGTGAGCTCAAAATACTTTTTAATGGGCTGTTAACAAGGTCATAATGACCTGAATTGCCTCCCCTGCCGCTGCGTGTCGGGTCTGTTCAGCCCTGACATACCCGACATCTGGGAAAGTCGCATGTCGCCGTGTTGACAGTGGGTTCCCGACCCGCTGTCAAATTTTTTTTCCCACCCAACCCACCAAAAATTCCCCCTAATGTTTCAGGTTGATAGCCTTTCGTCAGAAATGAAAAAAGTTAGAAATGTCCTAGTTTTTAAGCTAGTACAGAGCCAGGGAAAGGGGGGGATGTGAGGAAAGAACAAAAGGGAAGGTCTGAGATGGGTGGAAGGCAGGAGTGATTAAATGACAAAAGGGATATAGCGCAAGGCCAGAGAGAGTGGTACAAAAGCACAATACTGCGGATGCTGGAAATCTGAAATAAAAACAGAAAATGCTGGAAATACTCAGCAGGTCAGGCAGCATCTGTGGATTTAAATTTAAATTGTACTGTAATAAAATGTTTGGAAACCTGAGAACAGTTAATAAAGTAATTATAATTCAATATTAATAATATTCTTGAAGTGAATGTATGAGGGGAAAGAAAAGCTTTTATTTTCATCCTCCCCAACAGCTGGTGGTTAAAGGTTATGGAATTTGTTTGCTAAACTGGATTGAAGTGTCATGGTGAATTGCACACTGAGATAAGGAAAATGCAATTGTGACTATACAGTGTGCACCCAGAAAAATCCAATTTTCTGCTTTCCTATGTAAATGAGAAAGAAAAGATGAAATGGAGCAAGCTCTTCACTATTTCTCAATTTGCTCTTTTTAAATGTAACTTAAAAGGCATGGTAAGTTGTTAATTATACATTCTAGAGGTCAATTTCTACGAGATTCTCCAGGTGGTCCGCTGTAACTTCGGCAAAATGGTACAAATGGCCTCTACATGATTTTCCTTGGATTTCCCTGGCTTTTCTGCTGAAGTTAAGGCAGAGCAGCGAGAGAATCTCCCTGCGAATTCACCCACTTTAAGTTTTATTTATAAGCAAAAGATATATGATTTGGTAAATATTGGAGGAGATATATTTGTTTTTAAGATGTAACCATTACTGAAGAAGTACACTTTTCAGTAGCCTCTTAGAGTTGCCGAGAATCATTATTATTTTACTTTCGTGTTTTTTTTTAGGGTTCCAACTTAACAGATTCATGCACTGAAATGCTGATGCAAGGGATTTTACTGAAAATTTCAGCTGGGAACATCCAGGAACGAGTTTTCTTCCTCTTTGATAACTTGCTGGTCTACTGCAAAAAGAAGCATAGGTGGGTGTTGTTGCTTCAGTATTTATGATCTGGAAATGCTTTGAAGTGAAATATGTGTCATATGGCGTACGTAATTTAAGAATGGCTGTCCTGTGAGAACGATTCACTAGTCTTTGATTGGGTTACTGGAAGAAATGGTTCACAGTTGTGGAATACCTTGCTGAAAGCAGCCCAAAGGTAAGACCCAAAGGGGGCTGGTGCAGGCAGTGGGGGTGGGAGCAGCAATCACAGCGTATGTGGAGTCAGGGGAGTATTTCTATTCCTCCTGGATTCACAGAAAGAGTTTCATAGAATCATGGAAATTTACAGCACAGAAGGAGGCCATTCGGCCCATTGTGTCTGTGCCAACCGAAAAAGAGCTATCCAGCCTAATCCCACTTTCCAGCTCTTGGTCTGTAGCCCTGTATGGAGCCATTCTTAAATGATATATGCCATGTGAAGCATGTTTCACTTCAAGTGCATATCCATATACTTCTTAAATGTGATGAGGGATTCTGCCTCTACCACCCTTTCAGGCAGTGAGTTCCAGACCCTCACCACCATCTGGGTGAAAAAAAAATATATTTTTAAAATCCTAAACTTAGACAGCGGCCACTTTAGAATCCTGAGCGGGGCAGGCCCGATTCTGCCCTGCTCATCACAATCGAATTTACGTGAACTTTAAAAGCTATTATGGATTCTGCTTCCACCAGTGCTTTTGGTCGGGCATTTCATTTTCCTGACAACCTGAGGCGTTAAAATTTTTTTTCAAATATTTCCCTTAATTTTTTTTGGTAAAGATCTTAAATTTATGCCCACCAGTTACCAACTCACCGATCAGTGAGTTCTCCATTTACCTTATTGAAACCCCTTATAATTTTGAACAGCTTTGTTAGATTGCCTCCTTTTGATGGAAGCAGTCCTAGTTTCGCTCGTCACTCTTTACAACCAAAGCATCATCTTAGTGAATTTCTGCTATACCTTATCCGTGCCTTGACAAATACAACAACTTGTATTTATATAGCACTTTTAACATAGTAAAACCTCCCAAGGCGCTTCACAAGAGCGTTATAAAACAAAATTTGACACCAAGCCACATAAGGAGATATTAGGGCAGGTGACCAAAAGCTTGGTCAAAAGTTTTAAGGAGTGTCTTAAAGAGGAAAGAGAGGTAGAAAGGCGGAGAGGTTTAGGGAGGGAATTCCAGAGCTTAAGGCTTTGGCAGCTGAAGGCATGGCCACCAATGGTGGAATGATTAAAATCAGGGGATGCTCAAGAGGCCAGAGTTAGAGAAACCCAGATATCTTGGGGGGGTTGTGGGACTGGAGGAGATTACAGAGATAGGGAGGAGCGAGGCCATGGAGGGATTTGAAAGCAAGGATGAGAATTTTTAAATTGAGGCGTTACTTAACTGGGAGCCAATGTAGGTCAGCGAGCACAGGGGTGATGGGTGAACGAGACTTGGTGTGAGTTAGGACATGGGCAGCAGAGTTTGGATGACCTCACGTTTACGGAGGGTAGAACGTGTGAGGCCGACTAAGAGTGCGTTGGAATAGTCAAGTCTAGAGGTAACAAAGGCATGGATGAGGGTTTCAGCAGCAGATGAGATGAGGCGTCGGGCGATGTTCCGGAGGTGGAAATAGGTGGTCTTAGTGATGGCGCAGGTTATGTGGTCAGAAACTCATTTCAGGGTCAAATATGGCACCAAGGTTGCGAACAGTCTGGTTCAGCCTCAGAGAGTTGACAGGGAGAGGGATGGAGTTGTTGGCTTGGGCACAGAGTTTGTGGTGGGGGCCGAAGACAATAGCTTCGGTCTTCCCAATATTTATTTGGAGGATATTTCTGCTGACAAGCAGTCTGACAATTCAGATACAGTGGAGGGATCGAGAAAGCTGGTGGTGAGGTAGAGCTGGGTGTGGTCAGTGTACATGTGGAAACTGACGCTGTGCTTTTGGATGATGTCGCTGAGGGGCAGCATGTAGATAAGAAATAGGAGGGGGTTAGGGATAGATCCTTGGGGGACACCAGAGGTAACAATGCAGAAGCGGGAAGAGAAGCCACTGCAGGTGATTCTCTGGCTACGATTAGATAGATAAGAATGGAACCAGGCGAGTAAAGTCTCACCCAGCTGGACGACGGTGGAGAGGTGTTGGAGGAGGATGGTGTAGCCAACCGTGTCAAAGGCTGCAGACAGGTCAAGAAGGACGAGGAGGGATAGTTTACCTTTGTCACAGTCACATAGGATGTCATTCGTGACTTTGATAAGGGCTGTTTCACTACTGTGGCAGGAGCGGAAACCTGATCGGAGGGATTCAAACATGGAGTTCCGGGAAAGATGGGCACAGATCTAGGAGGCAACAACATGTTTAAGGACTTTGAAGAGGAAAGGGAGGTTGGAGATGGGGTGGTAGTTTGCAAGGGCGGAGGAGTCAAGGGTTGAGGAGAAGGGTGATGACGGCAGATTTTAAGGAGAGGGGACAGTACCTGAGGAGAGAGAATCATTAACAATATCAGCTAACATGGGAACCAGGAAAGGAAGTTGGGTGGTCAGCAGTTTAGTGGAAATAGGTTGAGGGAGCAGGAATTGGGCCTCATGGTTGGAGATGAGCTTGGAGAGGACATGGAGGAGATCGGAGAGAAGCTGGAGAAAGATGCGAGTTCAGGGCTAGGGCAGGGGGGACCATAGAGGAAGTTTGGCCCGGTGGGCTAAGGGAAGGGAGGGAAGTGGCAGAGGCAGCTGATCGAATGGTCTCAATCTTAGTGACAAAGAAGTCCATGAGCTCCTCACACTTGTTGGAGGTGAGGGTGGAGGAGACAGGGGAGAGGGGTTTAAGAAGACGGTTAGCAGTAGAGAATAGGAGTCGGGGTCTATCTTTGCATTCCAGAATGATTCTGGAATAGTGAGCAATTTTGGCAGACAAGAGCAGGGCCCAATAGGGCTTTATGTGGTCCAGCCAGATGTGGCAGTGAATGGCTAAACCAGTTGGCCACCATATCCATTCAAGTCTGCGTCCCTTGGACTTAAGGGAGCAGAGATGGGGACCGTACCCGGGGAACGGCCAGTGTGAGAGAGAGTAATTGTTTTAATAGTGACTAGGGCATCAAAGGTGGAGGTGAGGGTGTGGTTGAGATGATTGGTAGCTGCTGAAATGTCGTGGTGAATGAAGGGCCAAAGGCTGGACAGTTGGGATTTTGAAAGTGCAGTTGTAAGTGAATTGGGAGAGCGTCTTTGACATCCTTTTGTAAAGTAGGGTTTCCAAAACTAGATACAGTCAGATTTCCTAAGATGCATCATCTTCCTGTCTAGTTTGAAGTTTTGCTCATCTTGTATCACACGTTGAATCTTTATGGTATCAAATTAACTATGACTATAGCAGGAAAATAAAAATATTGGGCCGTATTTTGCGACCCTTACGGGTGTGTACGAGGTGCGCACGCGCCCGTAGGGGCCGTGCAAGTTCCGGGTTTAGGCATGCGAAGCGCATGCGCGGAAACCCGGCACTTGCGATCTGTCAAGAATCCTCTTGACAGATCCTCCGCATCCCCGGGTAAAGAGCCTCTGCGGGTGGAGAGTTGCGCTATTTGCTCAACCTCCGCCCACTGAAAGGCCGTGAAATTCTTACGCCTGGTAAATGCAGGCGTAAGGCCTGCTTTTACCAGCATAAGAGTTTTAAAAAATAGAAAAATAAAATTTTATCACTCACTTATACATTAATAACCCTGTCCAATAAGGTAAGTTTATTTTTAGCCCCGTTAAAACATATAGGGCCGGATTTTCCGACCTCCACAGGTATGTAAGGCCTGCTTTTACCAGCATAAGAGTTTCAAAAAAAATTTTTTTTTCACTCATTTATAATTTAAAAATACTTTTAAAAAAGGTAAGTTTATTTTCAGCCCTGTAAAAAACTTTAATTATTTTTTTCAAAAAATAACATTTTTGTTTAAAATATTTAATTTAATGTAATTTTAACTTATTTTAAATACGTAGGGGTAAAAATTCAGTTGGTTGCGCCTCCCGTTAGCGCCTTAAGAGGGCGCTAATGGGGCGCAAAGCCGCTAACGCCCGGGCGCAGCGATGTTTGCGCCGCTCGGGAACTTAACTTGACATTGTGCGGCGGCGCTAAAACTTACCGCTGCGACCACCTGCGCGCGCAGATTGTGACGTCATTCCATGGTGCAACGCCCTTGTGGCGCCCCGGAGCGGAAATTGAGTGGCGCCCCCTGCCTTACCGCCTGGCGCATCCAACGACCAGAAGACTGGAACGCTATCAATCGCTGTGGGGCTGGGGGGGGGGGGGCGCTATTTAAAGGGAGCCTCTTCCTGCCTTTTATTGTTGGTGGCATTTTTGAACTACGCATTCTGAGAGAGAGAGGGAGAGACTTCTGGAGAGATTCAACGTTGTGTGAAGGAGTTTTGGGTACTGAGCAGCACTTTGCAGGTTCATTTTGATTTGCCATTCCTTGTATCGATTTAGCAGAGACTGTGGGAGCTGCACTCTGAGCTCTTTGCCTGGTACTCTCCATTGTTCTTTCCAGCACATTTGATGTGCAAGTCTCTCCAGGCCGAGATTCAAGGCTGCAATGAACAGGATGTGGATGGAAAGCAAGATTAACCATCCCCTTTAAGAACTGGCCCGTGCCATTGTGTGTGTGTTCCATTGCTGACTGACATTACATGAGCTTTGCCAGCGCGCTGAGTTAGCGCCTCACTCCTTGGCCTTTGCGCCTTAAGACAGGTGTGCAGCGCCTGCTTTAGCGCTCCACTCACCTCCCGGGGCGGTAAAAGTGAAGTTTCCAGTCAGTGCCGATAATTAGCGCCAGGCGCTAATATTTGCGTCCAGACGATATTTGCGCCCCAAATGGGGCGCGACCTAATTTCTACCCCGTAATGTTTTAAAAACATTTTTTTTAATGTTTAACTGTTTTTTAAGTGATCCCCATTCATACTTTTGACAGATCTATGCGTAGAGACCTGTCAAAAGTGTGAAGGGGGATTCCCTTCTTTACTTGGTTCCCCATGGCCCACGTGATCCCAGGGGCGCTATCGAACTGCCTGTGCCCCTGGAATACCTGGGCCTCTGCGCACGCGGACCAGGGGAGGCCCAGGATCGCAAGCCTCGGGACCTACGGAGCCAGCAGGTAGGTGCATAGATTTTTTTCCGATCGGAGGCATCCACCTGCAGGAAGCCTCCGATCGGAAATTCAGAGCCATAATTTCCCCCCCCAAAAAATTACATTTTTGTTTAAAATATTTAATCAAATGCCATTTTAATTAATTTTGTATATGTAATGATTTAAAAATTTTATTTCATGTGTTTGTGTATTTTTTAAGTCATCTCCATTCATTGAGTCACAGAGTCAGAGTTATACAGCACAGAAAGAGGCCCTTCGGCTCATCGTGTCCGTGCCAGCCATCAAGCCCTGTCTATTCTAATCCCATTTTCCAGCACTTGGTCCGTAGCCTTGTATGCTATGGCGTTTCAAGTGCTCATCTAAATGCTTATTGAATGTTGTGAGGGTTCCTGCCTCTACCACCCTTTCAGGCAGTGAGTTCCAGATTCCAACCACCCTCTGGGTGAAAAGGTTTTTCCTCAAATCCCCTCTAAACCTCCGGCCCTTTACCTTGAAGCTATGCCCCTGGTTATTGACCCCTCTACTAAGGGGAAAAGTTCCTTTCTATCTACCCTATCTATGCCCCTCATAATTTTGTACACCTCAATCAGGTCCCCCCTCAGCCTTCTCTGCTCTAAGGAAAACAACCCCAGCCTGTCCAGTCTCTCTTCATAGCTGACGCGCTCCAGCCCAGGTAACATCCTGGTGAATCTCCTCTGCACTGCAATCACATCCTTCCTATAGTGTGGCGATCAGAACTGCACACAGTATTCCAGCTGTGGCCTAACTAGCGTTTTGAACAGCTCCATCATAACCTCCCTGCTATTATATTCTATGCCTCGGCTAATGAAGGCAAGTATCCCACATGCCTTTTTAACCACCTTATCTACTTGTTCTGCTGCCTTCAGGGATCTATGTACATGCACACCAAGGTCCCTCTGATCCTCTGTCCTTCCTAGGATCATACCATTCATTGTGTATTCCCTTGCCTTGTTAGTCCTCCCAAAATGCATCACCTTACACTTTTCAGGGTTAAATTCCATTTGCCACTGTTCTGCCCATCTAACCAACCCATCTATATCGTCCTGTAGCCTGAGGCTTCCCTCCTCACTATTTACCACTCCACCAATTTTTGTGTCATCTGCGAACTTACTGATCATACCTTCTACATTCATATCTAAATCATTAATGTACACTACAACAGCAAAGGACCCAGCACCGATCCCTGCGGTACACCACTGGACACAGGCTTCCAGTCACAAAAACAAACTTCGACTATCACCCTCTGCCTCCTGCCACTAAGCCAATTTTTGACCCAATGTGCCAAGTTGCCCTGGATCCCATGGGCTCTTACCTTCTTGACCAGTCTCCCATGTGGGACTTTGTCAAAAGTCTTACTGAAGTCCATGTAGACCACATCAACTGCACTACCCTCATCCACACACCTAGTCACCCCCTTGAAAAATTCAATCAAATTGGTTAGACATGATCTCCCCCTGACAAAGCTATGCTGACTATCCTTGATTAATCCTTGCCTCTCCAAGTGGAGACTAAATCTGTCCCTCAGAATTTTTTCCAATAATTTCCCTACCACTGATGTTAGGCTCACTGGCCTGTAATTCCCTGGTTTATCCCTACTACCCTTTTTGAATAATGGTACTACATTGGCTGTCCTCCAGTCCTGTGGCACCTCACCTGTGGCCAGAGAGGTTCTGAAAATTTGTGTCAGAGCCCCTGCAATCTCCTCCCTTGCCTCACACAGCAGCCTGGGATACATCTCGTCTGGTCCTGGGGATTTATCCACTTTTAAGCCCACTAAAACTGCTAGTACCTCCTCCCTCTCAATACTAATTTGTTCAAGTATATCAAAATCCCCCTGCCTGATTTCTATGCCTACATCGTCCTTCTCCATAGTGAACACAGATGCAAAATATTCATTTAAAACCTCACCTACATCTTCCGGCTCTACACACAGATTGCCACTTTGGTCCCTAATGGGGCCTACTCTTTCCCTGGTTATCCTCTTGCCCTTAATATACTTATAAAACACGTTGGGATTTTCCTTTATTTTGCCCGCCAGTGTTTTTTCATGCCCCCTCTTCGCTCTCCTAATTTCTTTTTTAAGTACCCCCCTGCACTTTCTATACTCCTCTAGGGCTTCCACTGTTTTTAGTCCTTTGTATCTGCCAAAAGCCTCCCTTTTTTCCCCTAATCCATTCTTGTATATCCCTTATGGGCTTGTTGGTCCCACCCTTGACTTTTACAGGAACATGTTGGCGTTGTACTCGCTCTAATTCCTTTCTGAAAGACTCCCACTGCTCTGATGTGGGTTTTCCTACAAGTAGCTGATCCCAGTGCACTTTGGCCAGATCCTGCATTATCATATTAAAATCGGCCTTCCCCCAATTTAGAATCTTTATCCTTTTCCATGACTACCTTAAATCTCACCGAATTATGGTCACTGTCACCAAAATGGTCTCCTACTGACACTTCTACCACTTGCCTGGCTACATTCCCTAGAATTAGGTCCAGTACCGCCCCTCTCTTGTAGGACTTTCTACATGCTGGCTCAAAAAGCTCTCCTGGATGCATTTTAAGAATTCCGCACCCTCTAAGCCTTTCACACTCTGACTATCCCAGTTAATATTGGGGAAGTTGAAATCCCCTACGATTATTACCCTATTATTTCTACACTTCTCAGATTTGGCTACATATCTGTTCCTATTCTCCCCCTGACTGTTTGGAGGCCTATAGTACACTCCCAGCAAAGTGCTTGCCCCCTTTTTCGTTTTTAAGTTCTACCCATATGGCCTCATTCGAGGAACCTGCTAAGATATCATCCCTCCTTACAGCAGTAATTGACTCCTTGATTAACATTGCAACACCCCCTCCTCTTTTACACCCCCCTCTGTCTCGCCTGAAGATTCTATACCCCGGAATATTGAGCTGCCAGTCCTGCCCCTCCCTCAACCATGTCTCTGTGATAGCAACAATATCAGACTCCCATGTGTTCATCAACACCTTCAATCCATCTACCTTACTCACAAGACTCCTTGCATTAAAATAAATGCCATCCAGCCTTGCCATACTCCCTTGTGCCGTTACATATTTGCTCTGCCTTCCAGGCTGACTTGTTTTTTCCTCTATATTTGGCTATGCATCACCCCCTACTATAGCGCCACTCCGTATCCCGTCCCCCTGCCAAGTTAGTTTAAACCCCCCCCCTGCAACAGTATTAGCAAACCTCCCCGCAAGGATGTTGGTCCCGTTCCGGTTCAGGTGCAACCCATCCGACTTGTACAGGTCCCACCTTCCCCAGAAGCAGACCCAGTGATCCAGGAAACTAAAGCCCTCCCTCCTGCACCAACTCTTTAGCCACGCATTCATCTGCTCTATCCTTCTATTCCTATACTCACTATTACGTGGCACCGGGAGTAATCCAGAGATTACAACCTTTGAGGTCCTGCTTTTTAATCTGCTACCTAGCTCCCTAAATTCTTGTTGCAGGACCTCATCCCTCTTTCTACCCATGTCGTTGGTACCATTGTGAACCACGAACTCTGACTGTTCGCCCTCCCCCTTCAGAATACCCTGCAGCCATTCAGTGACATCCTTGACCCTGGCACCAGGGAGGCAACATACCATCCTGGAGTCACCTCTGCGGCCACAGAAACGTCTGTCTGTTCCCCTTACGATTGAATCCCCTATCACTATTGCTCTCCCACACTTTTTCCTCCCCTCCTGTGTAGCTGAGCCACTCGTAGTGCCACGGACTTGGCTCTTGCTGCATTCCCCTGAGAAACCATCTCCCCCATTAGTATCCAAAACGGAAAATCTGTCGGAGAGGGAGATGGACCCAGGGGACTCCTGCACTACCTTCCTAGTTCTTTTACTCTGTCTGGCGGTCACCCATTTCCAGTCTGCCTGTGCACTCTTTACCTGCGGTGTGACCACCTCGTTAAACATGCTATCCACGAAGATCTCAGCTTCACAGATGCTCCACAGTGACTCCAGCCGCAGCTCCAGCTCCGAAATGCAGAGTTCAAGTAGCTGCAGCTGGAGACACTTCCTGCACATGTGTTCGCCCTGGACACCAAAAGTGCCCCTGACTTCCCACATAGCACAGGAGGAACACTCCACGCTGCTGAGCTGCCCTGCCATGTCCTACCCTTAATTTACTCCCTTTACTTCCTTTAAATTAAAGAATATTAAATACACTAGGGACCTTACTTCCCTTTAAACACTACTTACTCTAAACTAGAGACCTTACTTTTACTTTAACAACTGGACTGTAGAAATACTCACCGCTGGTTCTCTATACCCTCTTGTGCAGCTTTTTAGCTCCTGCTCTCCTAGAAGGTGACAAAGATAGAAAAAGAAAGGAACACCTCCCTCCCCGAACTCACTCCCCGAACTCACTCACCAAACTCACTCACCAAACTCACAGCTTAACACTCTGTTCCAATCTGCACTCCGTGACAAACTTCACTCTAGCCTCCCTTATTTATACTGCTGAGATTTAAATAAGTGAGCTCTCTGGCAGTTACAGAACCAGATTAGACCAGTTAATTAATTAATTACTCTCACCTGCTCTCCAGCACAGAGCTTGCTTAGCCCTGCCCAAGCCTGGAAGAAACTTAAAACTTGAAACAGTAAATTTAAATGCTAATTGCAAGCACACAAGACTAGATTTTATTAAAAAAAAGAGATTAACCTTTAAGATTCACTCCCTCACTCACCAAACTCGCAGCTTAACACTCTGTTCAGATCTGCTCTCCGTACGTACAGAACTGTCAAAAGTATGAATGGGGATTCCCTTCTTTCATTGGTTGGGCTGGCCCACGTGATCCCGGGGCCTTTGCGAACTGCATGCGCCCCTGGGATACGTGGGTCTCTGCGCATTTCAACCAGGAGAGGCCCAGGATCGCAAGCCTCCGTATCTCCCGGACCACCAGGTAAATACGTAGAAAAGTTGATGATCGGAGGCATCTGCCCGCGGGAAGCCTCCAATCGCAAATTCAGCTCCATTATATTTTTCTCATTGGCTCAAATAAGAACTTAAACATACTAATTTGCTGAAATATGGATCAGCAAAGAAGTTAACTTTAAGGCTTCAATGTCAGCCAATCACATAGCTGAATTTATTTTTTCAAAGTGGCTCCACTCATTATTTTTATTTCTGATCCAACTGAATATATACCCTTTATAACAATCAAACCCATGAACAAATTATATTTTATGAAAGTTACTCATATATTTCCCTCTGTGGTATTCCGCATTGTTACTTTACCATTTCTCTATCAGACCCATTCTCGGGTACGGTAGCATAGTGCTTATGTTATTGGGCTAGTAAGCCAGAGGCCTGGACTAATGATCTGGATGGGAACATGAGTTCAAATCCCACCACGGCAGCTGGGGAATTTAAATTCAGTTAATTAAATTTAGAAACTCAGCTGTGGAGCCCCTGTTGAGATTAGATGCAACCAGGATATTTCTGTCCACTTATACACTATGTATCTCAGGGCAAAACAATAAAAACCCTCTTTCCTTACCTTTTATCATTTCATCTGTAAGCAATGCCATGGAAGATGCATTAGTGTTTGTAACATTTATTTATTGTTATGATATTGTTCTAAAAGGTACAGCACATATTTTATTTTAAGTCCTGTATGGTGTTGAAAGTAAGTTTATATTCATGCTGGTGCTTTCAAATATCATTTGCAGCAACTATAAATCAAATTGAGTATTTCATCCTGTATTGTTTTTTTCATTAGAATAGCTGGTAATGCATTGCATATGCTATGCATTCGTTTAAAGTTCAAAAGATTCAAGCTGGATGTGCTTAATTTTATAGTTCAGTGTTCTCTGATGATTAATTTTGATTTTAAAACTTTTCATTGTGTAAACAGTATCCCAAAAATGGGAGTCACAGAATAAAAAGCATAACATGGTATGTATTTAAAAATGCGCAGAATAGTATCCAGACTCTGTTACTCTGCAGTTATCTCCAAGAGGTCTGTTTAGTGCATGGTAACGTTAGAGATTAAAATTGGTCCAAGGTAGTGGTCTCAGATTATGATCAGACTTTTCCTATACAGTGCAACTTTTGTGGTTGTTTTCTAATTTCCCTGTATAGATACAAGTCGCAATAATGCACCATGAACTATTAATATACTTTAGTCTGAGGTTATATGGTTAGGTACAGTGGTGTTGATCATCTGACACATAAGCCCTGATTTTAACCCAACTCACATGGGGTGGACGGGTTGTTAAAATGGCAGTCGCACCACATTCTTGACGAGTTCCCGATCCCGCCATTTTAACCAGGCAGAGTTTCAACAGCAGGGCAGGGGCCTACTTAACATAATGAAGTCATGGCCCATTCATGTCATTGGTGCTGTGTTGTCATTTTATATCTGGAAATTGGAAGGCCTACACGGCACCAAGACCACCAGTGAAACCTGGGGGAAGCAGCATAGTGACCAGAAGAAGCCAAGGTAAGTTTTCTTTAAATTTCCGTGAGGTTTCCTTGTGGGCTAGGAGCAGCAAGAGTGCGCCTCCAGTACCCGCAAGGAATTCTTGGACCTCCCCAGCCCCTGCTTTCCCTCTCCCTCTCAGCACCGACACTGTTGGTAACTCCTTCTCCCCCTGCAAGCATTAACCTTATGCTGGGGATGATTCCCTTGGATCCCGGTGACGTCCAGCTCCTGCATGCTGATGTTGACGTCATTCCCGCCGACTTCGGGTCGGAGACAATTTAACGCTATCTAAATGAGGCCCAAGAGTTAAAATCGCCTGGGCCTTAAGCTTTGGGGGATTGGATGGCTTGCAGCCTGCTTTGGTCCTCATACCTCCGATTACTGTCCCAGTGTGGGATTTCCAATTCACATATTAGTCGTCCAGTGTCAAAGTGAAATTGCAAAACTATTACTGATTAATGAGCAATTTTGTGGTATACTCCTGACGACTGGGAATTAGAGTGAGTTTGCATAAACCAAATTCACTTAGGACCTGTAATAACCATCAGACAAAGTCGATTTCCATTAGTGAAAGAACAGTGTACTGTCTGCTGTAATGGGCATCTCCCATTCATAGCATCGTAATACTCTCCAAAAACATCAGTTCAGATTAAATACTGTTCCCATAAGTAAAGGAATTCTTATATTAAATAATAAATTAAGATGGTGTACTCATAGCTCAGATTTAAATTAATACTCCATAAACTCACTTCATAATATGATTGGAATGCACTCAGTGAAAAGGAGGTAATCTAAGTTTCTGACCTAAATGAATAAAGGGTGCTGTCATTACATTTTCAGGCGATTAAAGAACACCTCACACCCTAAGAAAGTGGCTGATGGACACCGATACCTTTTTCGTGGCAGAATAAATACAGAGGTCATGGAAGTGGAAAATGTGGATGATGGAACAGGTATTTCTTTTTCTGAATTGACAAAACTGGTGTTACAAGGTTCTTCTTTATTTTCTTATTTATGTGATAGATTCAAAATGACCCTCAAAATGACCCTAAGTACAAAGTATATGTCTGTTGTGGGAATATCAAATTAATCAAATAAAATAATGTATTTCTGCTCATAGTAAATATATTCATTTCAAATGCTCATACAATAATGATTAATTGCTGATCAAACAGTTTCTATGGCACTGAGTATTGAGCAGGATTGAGCAGCTCTGTTAAGTGCAAATAACCTGCAACACTGTTCAAGATTTTGTTTTTATCAATAGAAGGCCCTGAAGTTGTAATGTAACATTCTACTTGCTTGGAGAACACATACAGGCCACCATGAGACAGGGTTTTAGGGAAATCATGGCAGACTACTGTACATACTTAGATAAGGAGTCCTGTTAGGAAATACCTCTTGGCAGTAGCATGCATATCGAAGAACATGGGAGGTAAGTTGCCTCTCATGTCAGTGCCACTTCTGTGCCACCATTGAGCCCCACAAGTGACTGGAGGTGACAGCTCTGTAAGGGAATGAGCCCAGAGTGACTTAAGCACCAGATAATCCTGGCACCAATGAAGAAATATTCAGGTAAATTTTAATAATTAATGTTTCTGGTACAGAACTTCATGTGACAGGAGCAGGTATCAGGAACTTGGGCATTCTGCCAAACTTTGCATCCAACTTTAATGGATGGGAAATCGTGCAGGGCAGCTGAACTCCGTGCCTGCATTCCTGTCCTATGCTCCCATTGAGGGAAGCTCTTTGCTGGGGGCGCTAATCTGTAAAATCTACCGCATTCAGGAAAGTTGGAAGTACAAGTAGTGCATTGTATCCTATGCAACTAGCCAACTGGCTGAATGGCCACCTATCACCAGTACTCCTTTACCTAGAGCAGCATTATGCTGTATTCTTCTTATATCCTGGTTCTAGGTAATGGCAGATGCAGGCTGTACATCTCTATTGGAATCGCACTTGCCTGACATCCTACCTTTGCTCCTCTTTTTTCTCCCAATAACAAATATAAAGGTATTCCCATTGGATGACCCATGTTTGATATTTAAATTGCAGAAGTTGAAAATGGCAAAACTTTCGGCTATGAAAATAAAGTGGCGCCAAAAATAAACACCCAAAAAACATTTACAATATTCTTTTTGTAGGTTTCAAAAATCAAAGTAAGTAAATGTCAGTTCATCTTCAAACGCTGATGTCCTGGCACATGCCTAGCAGCGTTTTATATGGGTGGGATAAATATACATCACGTTTGTGGTGTGAATCATGGGAAATTACACATTTGTTTGACTACATTAATTTGCATTTATAATGAACTTCCTGCCACGTAGATCTGCCTGACTGGAAAAGTGCATCATAATTGATTATTGGCAGAGATCTGACTTCAGCCATCCCTCTCTCACCAAGTTGCTGGTATAAACTATTGGAAGATCTTTGAAGTTGTCTTGAGGCATTATTACCAATGCAATGGGAGAACTGTTTTTTGCATCACTGAGTGTCTTCAGATTGGATGGGATTTAGAATATCGTTTTGGATTACATTTTCATGGAAACTTTGAGTTTTCTCCCACAAGACCATTTTTCTTTGATTATCATATTTCACAAGGATGTGGGAAGGAGAAAAAATACAAGTTTTGGCAGCTGTACCAGCTTAATGGGAAGCTGTGTGTCTCTTACAGATCAAACATAGAAACCATAGGATATTGGTGAAAGCCCACCATTAGTGGTTTAATTCCCACAACAGAAACATGTACAACATATTACATTGCTTCAAATTTTGTAAATAACCTGTTAAGCACAATAACTAGACAGGAAAAGTGCAGTAATGTATTTAGAAACTATTTGTGTGATAAACACATTCAAAGATACCAGATTGGTTCTGCAGTGACTACAGCGACTGGCTATAAAGGGCCCAAGGAAACCTTTTAAACACAATTTGTAAGAACGTTCCTTCTGTATGCAGAAGAACAGAAGTGTCAGGAAAATAATGTGACGGGAACAGAAAGAAGTTATAAACTTACTGTATTTCAGAAAATCACTGAGGTAACTTTCCAAAGTTACCATAATAGTATAGCGTCTTCAATTGTGATGATCACTGATATCATTATGTTCACCATCAAAATATGAAAGCAAAGATAACAAACTTATTATAAAGGTAAATTTTACGAATGCGAGTTCTGGTGCGGAGCCTCACCCACCAGGATTGTACATCAGGAACTTGTTGACGCACTGCCAATGATTTTCTGGATGTATTTGTGAAGTACAGTACATGAGTGGGTGGGCACCCAGTGCTG
This sequence comes from Squalus acanthias, assembly GCA_030390025.1. Classification (NCBI taxonomy): domain Eukaryota; kingdom Metazoa; phylum Chordata; class Chondrichthyes; order Squaliformes; family Squalidae; genus Squalus; species Squalus acanthias. The sequence continues at coordinate 80,490,562 of CM059432.1, forward strand.
GGAGTGCTCACGTCCCTGGCCTTTCACTTGCCGGGCCATTATCATCAGTGAGAGTAGGCATACTAACCTGCCAAGTGGTGCATGTCGGTTGCACCTGGGGGTCCAGGCCTGGATCGTGGCCTGCACCTCCAGTGAATTCAGAATGTCAGCTCTCTTACAAAAGGGGCTTAGTTATTCTTTCTTGAGAAGCAGAGATTTCTCCCCTTTGGTGCAGAACAGCATTCACTGGCTTTTCGGCATTTTGGAGCTGGCAGCAGTCAAGATGCTTCCCTAGTGGAGCAGTGGCCCACCATTAACATGATAATTAAGAGATCTCCCATTGACCCCACAAACCTTGGTGGGGTCAGTAGCGGAGGTCCCAAGTGGGCGTATCCCGGCAACTATGCTAGGATGAGCCACCCAGGAGATTTTTAGCCTCAAGTTTTCTTACACTGACCCAGAGTTAGGTATTCATAAAACTCTCTGCTATAGGGGACCCCGGATACATCGAGGGCCCCCAGTTTGCCAGTAAACGTTACAGGAAACTCTTTGGTATCCGGCACCGACGGGACCGGGGTGGTGCCAGTTGAATAAAAATTCCGGATGATGGAGAGGGTTATCTACCGAGGCTATTTTTAACAAACAAAAATAAAAAAATCAAAAAATGTGCAGTATACAGTAATTGGGTACTCACCTACAGAATGTTGTGTTAAATGGATGGAGGAAGATGCTTGATTAAGTACAGTACTGCCAGTTGAGGGTAATCCATAACTCTTTAAGTACAAAACAGTAAAACAAAACTTATAAATGACTGTATACAGTACTGTAGTTGACTGTACACTTATTCCAAGTCAACTGGTTCATCAGGAATATCCATGCCAGCTGGGTCATCAGGATCATGCACTTCCACAGATTCTTCAGGCACTTCCGCTGCTTCGACTCTTTTGGAAGCTTTCTTAAACATGTTGCGGATGTCGGCTTGCTTAGTGGACTCTTGCCTTTTCTGTAGAAACGTGGAATCCAGAATATGGAGTTGCATAACTTCTTGGGCAGAGTAGCAAGGCTGCCTTTCAGCAAATTGGAGGATTGAAGAAAATCCTTCTGCAGCTTTAGCCCAAGAAACCTTGTTCTCTTCAGAAATCTCATCCTCTTCACTTTCCATCTCACTTTCCTTTTCTTTCTTTGGATTCAAAACACTCTCAATTATTTCATCATCACTTAGCATATGCACAACACCAACTTCTCTATCTGCATCAACCCACTGCTCGATATCACTTTCACTGAGGTGGCGTAGAGGGTTTGCTGGGCCTACATTTTTCACCATGCCAGCCATTTCCATTATTGTACTCTTCTTGGGACGAACATTGAACCCATGAAATTCCTCCTCTGAAGAAGAACCTTCAGCAAACATTGCAGAAGCCCACAATTTGCGCCAGGCTTGCTTCACCAAGTTCCAGGAACATGCAACATTATAGATGGCATCTTTAATACTGTATTCCTTCTGAAATGCGTGAATATTGTCATCTTGGTTTATCAGTTTACGTAGGAAGTCTTTTTTGTAATGACACTTCAGATTTTGGATAACGCCCTGGTCCATGGGTTGTACGAGAGAAGTTACATTTGGTGGCAAATAAATGGTGAAAATATTTCCCGAAACCAACTCGGATTCATGCGGATGGGCTCTACAATTATCAAGCAATAAAATGCATTTGCTATCTTCAGGTTTCCCTATTTTACGGAAATGTTCCCTCACAGATGGAACAAAAATATGATGGAACCAATAGGAGAAGATTTGGGCAACACGGTGGCATAGTGGTTAGCACTGGTGCCTCACAGCGCCAGGGACCCGGGTTCGAATCTGGCCTCGGGTGACTGTCTGTGTGGAGTTTGCACATTCTCCCCGTGTCTGCGTGGGTTTCCTCTGGGTGCTCCGGTTTCCTCCCACAGTCCAAAAATGTGCGGGTTAGGTTGATTTGGCTATGATAAATTGACCCTTAGTGTTAGGGGGATTAAATATGTGGGGTTACAGGGATAGGATGGGATATGTTAGGGGGAATTAAATACGTGGGGTTACGGGGATAGGGTGGGATATGTGTCGGTGCAGGCTCGATGGGGATTCTGTGTGAGAAAGCAGGGACAGGGTACTGGATTTGGATGATCAGCCATGATCGTATTGAATGGTGGAGCAGGCTCGACGGGCCGAATGGCCTACTCCTGCTCCTAGTTTCTATGTTTCTATTTCCTTTTCCATCCAAGCATTTTTTTGATCTTTGTACTCAACAGGTAAGTGACTCGATTAGCATGGGTCCAGAAAGTGGAACACCCTCTGAACGCTTAAGAGAAAACCACTCATAAAGCACGGTATCCAGCTCTTCAAGCTTAGGCTTACAAAGCGTACGCCGTTTCTCTACACTCTTTTAAATGCACGGGGATTTTTATACTTCCCAATAACAAGAAGTTTAACCCGGTGTGATCCAGCAGCGTTCGCACATGTTAGCATGGTTACACGATCTTTATTTTTCTTGTAACCTGAAGCATTAGCCTCACTAGCCCCAGCAAGCGTTGATTCTGGCAAAAACCTCCAAAACAAGCCAGTTTCATCGGCATTATATATCTGTGCTGGCGACAAATCATGTTGCTGCACAATCCGATTGAAATAATCGCAGTATTCTTCTGCGGCGTCGTGATCAGCTGATTTCTTCTCCCTGGAAATATTGAGTCGTCGTATCCCGTGCCGTAACTTGAAGCACGTTAGCCATCCCTCGGAGAAAGCACACTTGTCAGTGAGCTCCATCCTTACGTAGAAATCCTTCACTTTCTCGATTAGCATGGGTCCGGAAAGTGGAACACCCTCTGAACGCTTAAGAGAAAACCACTCATAAAGCACGGTATCCAGCTCTTCAAGCTTAGGCTTACGAAGCGTACGCCGTTTCTCTACACTCTTAGATGTCTCCAAGCTTGAATAAAACTTGAGCAGCTTATCCTTCTGCGATTTGATGTCGTAGATTGTTGACGAACCGATTTTGAATTCATTCATAATGTTGATACGCTTCTCTCCCCTTTCTAGTCGTTGGCATATCTCGATTATCTGTTTTAAAGTTAACACCACTCTCTTCCTTTTGCTTGGACCAGCTTTTGGGAATTCCATAATGCAAGATGGGGGAGATAATTCCCGATAAAGATGGAGAGACACACAGAAAAATGGTGGCTCGGAAGAGACTACCAGCAGCGCGGGAGACACACAGTAAAATGGCAGATCAGAAGAGACTACCAGCAGCGCGGGAGTATCAGACTCCTGTTATTGCGGTGTTCGGACTTCCCACAGCGCCGGGAAGCCGAGTAGTGGCACTTTGGAGAACTACCCCCACTGACTAACTCGGCGTTCGCGGGAGACTCGGACTCGGCAACATTGCTGGTTATTGGGGAGGAGTTTTCGGAGTATGAATTTTGCCGGTTAATAGAGAATTCCAGATATTTAGGTGCCATTTAAACGAGAGTTTCCTGTATATAGTTTGTCGTTATCAATATACAGTTCCTCTTGGATTGGAAAATTGCAAATGTCACTCCATGTTTTAAGAAGGACAGGAGAGAGAATCCAGGTAACTAACCGACTCGTCAGTTTAACGTCAGCTGTGGGGAAGGTACTAGAATCTGTCATTAGGGACAAAGTGCCTGAGCACTTGGGCAAATACGAACTATCAAAGAGAGTCAGCATAGATTTGTGAAAGGTTAAGTTATGATTGATTAATCTAGTTGAATTTTTTGAGAAGATCACTAACATGGTGAGTAAGGGAGTATCTATGGATGTTGTCTCTATGGACTTGCCATAAAGCATTTGATAAGTTTCCGCACAAGAGATTTTTTAGCAAAAATGAAAGTGCATGGAATTGGAGGCAACCTTGTGACATGGGTTGGAAATTGATTGGGAGGTAGGAGACAGAGAGTAGGGATAAAGGGTACATACTCTGATTTGGTGGGATATGACAGGTAGTGTTCCCCAGGAATCTGCACTGGGTCCTCAGCTTTTCACTATATTTATCAATGACTTAGAATCATAGAATAGTACAGCATTGAGTCTGCGCTGACTCTTTTGAAGAGCAATCCAGTTAGTCCCACTCCCCCGGTCTTTCCCCATAGCCCTGCAATTATTTCTCCTTCAAGTATTTATCCAATTCCCCTTTGAAGGCTATGATTGAATCTGTTTCCACCACCCTATCAGGCAGTGCAACCAAATCCTAACCACTCGTTGCGTAAAAACATTTTTCCTCATGTCGCTTCTGGTTCTTTTGCCAATCTGTGCCCTCTGGATATCAACCCTTCAACCATTGGAAACAGTTTCTCTTTATTTACTCCATCTAAAATCTTCATGATTTTGAACACCTCTATCAAATCTCCTCTTAGCCCTCTCAGCTCTAAGGAGAACAACCCCAGCTTCTCCAGTCTATCCACATAACAGTATTCCCTCATCCCTGGACTTGGATGAAGGAATAGAGTTGTATATCCAAGTTTGCAGGTGACAGTACGTTGGGAGGCACAGTAGGTAATGCAGAGGGAGCAGGGAGTTGCAAAGGGATATAGACAGATTAAGTGAGTGGACAAAACTGTGGCAAATGAAGTTAAATGTGGGATAGTGTGAGGCCATCCATTTTGGATCCAAGAAAGATCCGAGTATTTTCTAAATAGTGAGAAACGAGGAACTGTGGAGGAGCCGAGAGAATTGGGTGTCCATGTACACAAATCACTAAAAGCTAGTAGACAGATACAAAAAATAATCAAAAAGACTAATGGAATGTTGGCCTTTATCTCAAAGGGACTGGAATACAAAGGTGAGGAAGTTGTGCTTCAGTACACACAGCCTTGGTCAGATCCCATCTGGAGTACTGCGTTCAGTTTCGGGCACTGCACCTCAGGAAGGATATATTTGCCTTGGAGGGGGTGCAGTGTAGATTCACCGAATGATACTGGTGTTTAAATGGTTAAATTAGGAGGACAGGCTGTATAAACTTGGCTTGTATTCCTTGAGTGTAAAAGATTTAGGGGTGATCTGATCGAGGTATTTAAAATGATTACAGAATTCAATAGGGTAGTTAAAGAGAAACTATTTCCTCTGGTCGGAGAATCCAGAATAAGAGGGCATAATATTAAACACAGAGCTAAGCTATTTAGGAGTGAAATCAGGAAGCCCCTTTTCATACAAAGGGTAGTGAAAATCTGGAACTTACTTCCCCAAAAAGCTGTGGATGTTGGATCAATTGAAATTTTCAAGACTGTGATCAATAGATTTTTAGGTAAGGGTATGGAGCAAAGGCAGGTAAATTGAGTTGTGGCACAGATCAGCCATGATCTAATCGAATGGTGAAACAGGGTCGAGGAGCTGAATGGCCTAGTCCTGTTCCAATGTTCCTAAGACATGCTGCTAAAATCCCAGAAATGCCATACGACTCTGTACCATTTTGCAGTAGACTCTGGTGGTGCTCTGGCAGAGTTACAGCTGGAGACTGGTGGAATACCTATGGATTTTCAGGGTCTTTGTTCTCTAAGCAATCTGTAGGCTAATTGGCATGTGACCTGGCTGCTCATGATAATGGGTTGACCCCAATCTGAGTAAATTTGCTTCACAGTAGCCACAGGACTACCCACTAACAATAAACTTTTTGATCTCAGACTTTTCATCAATTTATTAAAAAGGATCACAATTTGCTTTCGGAATTATAACTAAATGCTTTCTGTGGATTGTTCATATACAAATAGAGTGGATAACTAAACACTAGAGCAAAATACAGAGGGTTGCTTTATTTAATGTAACCTTGTAACTGCAACTATACAAAAATCAGACAAAAATGGGAACCTTTGGCCCTGATATTGATAGGGGCGGAGTTTCCGAGAGGTGGGGGCGGAGGTTCATTCGGGAAATCCGGACCTCGCATGTGGTACTCCACAACGTGCGTGTTTTTTTTTGACAATCTCTGCCTGGAAGTCAGCCTGATTGACAGGCTTGGCTTCCAGTCTGGGGGGGGGGGCGGGTGGGTGGGGGGAAGCACTCCGGAGCAAGACGCAGCTGCAGGTAAGGTGCCTGCAGCTACTAGTAGGAGCGTGGGGGTGGGGGTGGGTCCGATCCTGGGAGGGGGTCTGATCCCCGATCCCAAGGGGTTCCGAATCCTGATAAGGGGGGGGGGGGTCTGATCCCGGATAAAGGGGGGTCCAATCCCAGATAAGGGTGTCCGATCCGAGGGGTGGGTCCGATCCCCGATCGGAGGGGGGTTCAATTCCCGATTCGTGAAGGGGGCGTCTGATCACCGATTGAGGTTGGTCTTTGGATTGGGGTGGGTGTGATGCGGGGAGGGGGGGAGGGGACGCGGGTAGGATGCCGGGGAAGCAGGTAAACTTGTGGGGCCGGCGGGGGGTGGGGGGGGAGCACTCCTGCTCCTCCTGGCCCACAAGGTCTTAACTTTTCCCCGAAGCTATCCTCGCCTCCCTTTAGCTGCTGGGTTTCCCGAGGCCTGGGAATCCTGGCAGACCAGGGTTAAACCTGTAAGGGAAGTTAAATGTGAGGGTCCCAGCCTCATTTTAATATTTAAATGGCCAACCTGCCTCATGGGAACAGGTTAGCTGCCTGCTCCCTGTCCCGCCTCCATTAAACCTGGAAGTGGGCGGGTTGGAGGTGGTTTTGGGTCGGGTTTGCGATTTTAAAATTTTTGCATCTCGCCTGACCCCAACCCACCTGTTTATGGGGGTTAAAATTCACCCTTTTGTCTCTGCACTTCAGATAATGTCACCTGGTCATTATCGCTAATTTTGTAAGTAATTAGGTGGGATTTGTCAGTGTTATTTACAATGTAGTACTCCAGACTGGATGAAAATGTACTGTGCTGCAGAACAATATTGGATATGAATGTTATTCAAGAGATATTATATGGTGCCACAAATAATTTGATATGGTGCAATTGATTTGACTTCCTGGAGTGTGAATTAGTGACCTCAAATGATGAGAAAGTGGATACATTACAGATACATTTTATTTTTTTCTTACTGATGTTGAATAGTATAATATCCTCTAATGTATAGTAGGCAGAATAACCTCTGCTACTAACGGCTAGCTCAGGTTTGATGCAGATATTCAGCTTTACCATTGTATCCACGAATACATTCCAAACAAATGAATGAAGACCTTTCAATTCCTTTTTAAAAATTGGTCATTTTCAGTGTTAGTGAACTGAGTATTTCAGGTCTCTCGCAGCTTTACAGTAGTTTATGCCATACATTGTGGATGCTCAAAGAAGTAGGAGAAATGCGATCACATTTTTTCAAAACATTTGTGATATTTTAAAAATATTCCCTCAGTTGGGTTTTAGAGTATGATGCTATGCATGTGTATAATTAGCATTGTTCTTTCTTCTAGCGGATTATCACAGCAGTGGTCATACAGTGATCAATGGTTGGAAAATACACAATACTGCCAAAAATAAATGGTTTGTCTGCATGGCAAAGACATCAGAAGACAAACAGGAATGGTTGGAGGCCTTTCTAAAGGAGCGAGAACGAAGAAAGAGTAAGATGTAAATCTTTATACTTATATGTGCATTTGTGAAATTAATTTACCAGGAATAATCTCAGGAAAGATAAAACAAGCAAAAATGAATCTATATAGTGCCAGTGCTGACCTCCAGTTGCAAAATGTTACGGTCCTTTTATTTATGGTATAGTGGCAGATAGATCTCATAGCTGATATGCAATAAAGGAAGGAAGAAAGAAAGACTTGCATTTATATAGCGCCTTTCACGATCTCAGGAAGTTCCAAAGTGCTTTACAGCCAATGAAGTACTTTTTGAAGTGTAGTCACTGTTGTAATGTAGGAAACGCGGCAGCCAGTTTGCGCACAGCAAGCTCCCACAAACAGCATTATGATAATAACCAGATAAACTGCTTTGGTCGAGGGATAAATATTGGCCAGGACACCAGGGATAAGTCTCCTGCTCTTCTTCGAAATAGTGCCATGGGATCTTTTATGTCCACCTGAGAGACGTCTCAGCCAAAAGACGGCACTGCCAACAGTGCAGCACTCCCTCAGCACTGCACTGGAGTGTCAGCCTAGATTTTTGCACTCGCGTCCTAGAGTGGGACTTGAACACACTATCTTCTGACTCAGAGGCGAGGGTGCTACCAACTGAGCCATAGCTGACACCTAAAAACTACATGTGAAAGAATTTATTGTACTAACAGTATTTTTATGTAAACCTGGCTTCTTCTACAATCAGTATTCAGTAAATTGAACATTATAACTTAAGTACATTCACAATGGCCCGTATTTTCCGATGCCTACGGGTGTGTACGGGCTGTGTACACACCCGTAGGGACATCGGAAATGCATGCGCTGAAAACCGGCATTTCCGATCTGTCAAGAATGCTCTTGACAGTTCGGACGCCTGCCCTGGAGAAGGTCTCTGCGGGTGGAGAGTTCCACTTTCTGCAGAACCTCCGCCAGCTGAAAACCCTTAGAAATCTTACGCCTGGTAAAAGCAGGCGTAAAGGCCTGCTTTTACCAGCATAAGAGTTGAAAAAAGTAAAAAGAAAATGTTTTTTTCACTCATTTATAATTTAAAAATACTTTTAAAAAGGTAAGTTTATTTTTAGCCCCGTAAAAAATTTTCATTATTTTTTTCAAAAAATTAAATTTTTGTTTAAAATATTTAATTTAATGTAATTTTAACTCATTTTAAAAACATGATAGTTTAAAAAAAATGTATTTAATGTTTTAGTGTCTTTTTGGGGTGATCTCCATTCATATATTTGACAGGTCTATCTGTCAAGTGTTTGTACTTGTAAGAATAAAGATAGATTAAACTGTTCATATAAACAGATCATTGTTATCAGTGGTCTGCCTCAGGCAGGTTATAACTCAATTCTCCCTTCTCCAAGCCACACTGTCTTGTGTTCCTCTCTTTAATTCTCCATAAGATCTCCCATTCTTCAGGTGGTCCAGAGGCATTTCACTTATCCTCCCTCTTGGTCTTTATTCCTTCCATCAATCTTTCTATCATTTTTTTCAACATCCCTTCCCCTCTCAGCACATGCCCAATCCAATTAATTTGCCTTTTTCTGCTGACATCAATCAAACTATATTATTTTTGTATCATTGCCAACACTTCCTCTTGACTTTCCTTATCTATCCACTTTACTTTCTCCATGCGTTTCCAAACCCACATCTCAAAGCTCTCTAAAAGCTCGGCTTGCTCTTTCCTCAGCGTCCATGTTTCAGCACCGCGCAGCACCATGGTCCATATCAAATGCTTCAAGAATCTTTTGTTCAGTTCTCTATTAAGTCGTCAGGTCAATATCCTCTTCTTTATATTAAATGTAACTTTTCCCATTGTAATCCTAACTCTCACTTCCTTGACATACCTGCAATCTTCAGTTATTATACTTCCCAGAAATGTAAATTGTCTGAGCTGATCCAACCGTTCCACATTTATTAACATGCTCACTCATTCACCTGCATTTCTAGAAACCTTCGTAAATTTGGTCTTACCCACATTGATGATCTTTCCATAATCCATTACTGCAGCATTCAGGCTATCTGCCGACCACTGTAGTCCGTTCATGGTACTTGCTACCAGGACTTTGTCATCAGCAAATCTGACAGCTTTCTGTAGTTAACCTCCAAGTTTCACTCCTTCCTCTACCTGATTAAGCATTTCTCTTACCATTGCTTCTGGATACACGTTGAACCAGCAGTATCCTCTTCCAGTCACTCCTGGTTCTGACTCTCTATCTGCTACCCTAACACTTGCAGTTTGTCCCATATACAAATCCTTTATCAGGTGTCTATCTCTCTAATCCACATAAATATTTTGTAGTACCTAAGGCGACATGAGGAAAAACCTTTTTACTCAGCGAGTGGTTATGATCTGGAATGCACTACCTGAAAGGGTGGTGGAGGTAGACTCAATCACGGCTTTCAAAATGGAGTTAGATAAGTACCTGAAGGAAAAAAATTTGCAGGGCTACGGGAAAAGGGCGGGGGAGTGGGACTAGCTGTAGTGCTCTTGCAGAGAGCCGGCACGGGCTCGACGGGCCGAATGACCTTCCTCCATGCTGTAACCATTCTATGATTCATTAGTTTGATCCAGTTCACGCTATCAACATTTTCAAAGAAAATGCACACCTGTTGGTTTTGTTCTATATTTCTGTCGCAAATATCTCTCGTTTACTTGTACTTCTTGCAATTTAATATACTGTATTCGCTGCTCACGATGCGGTCTCCTCTACATTGGGGAGACCAAACGCAGATTGGGTGACCGCTTTACGGAACACCTCCGTTCAGTCCGTAAGGGGGACCCCGAGCTTCCGGTCGCCTGTCACTTTAATTCTCCGCTCCACTCCCACTCAGACCTCACCGTCCTCGGCCTCTTACATTGTTCCACTGAAGCGCAACGTAAGCTTGAGGAACAGCACCTCATCTTTCGATTAGGCACTTTACAGCCTTCTGGACTCAACATAGAGTTCAACAATTTCAGATCATAACCTCGGCCCCTATCATATATTTTTTTCCACACTTTTTTTTGTTTGTTTGTGTTTTCTTCTCTCCCACATGGCAGCTGTCTTTCATTCTGCCAGCGCAATTTACACTTCATCTAGAGCCATCTTTTGTTTCTTAACCTGTCCCATTACCATCTCCTTTTGCCTTGAATATCTCTTAATGTCTCTTAACCTCTCCTGCCTTCTATCCTATCACAGACCTTCCCTTTTGTTCTTTCATCCCCTCCCCCCTTTCCCAGCTCCTACACTTGCTTAAATATCTGTTCCATTTCCTGCTTTTTTCCAGTTCTGACGAAAGGTCATCGACCTGGAACGTTAACTCTGTTTCTCTCGCCACAGATGCTGCCTGACCTGCTGAGTATTTCCAGCACTTTCTGTTTTTATTTCAGATTTCCAGCATCTGCAGTATTTTCTTGTTGTCGCTCATTATCCCTGTTGCCTCTTTTGAGCCACATCCTCTACAAAACCCAAATTGATCTTTGCCAAGATATTGCTCTGCTTTTGCGTTTAACCTTCTTGTAAGTAATCTGACCATAATCTTTGAAACATGTGGAATCAAACTGATGGTACAAAACTCGTTACATTTGCTAGTATTTAGCTTTAATACCAATGATGATTTTCATGAAATCATCTGGCCGTTCTCCTTTCAACTACATAGTTTTACACAAATCAACGAGTTTGTTTGTTGCCTCCTCTCCCATGTTTTTAATTAATTCTGCTGGAATCTCATCAATGCCTGCAGCCTTTTTATTCTCAAACTCACTTTATTGCAACTCTCACTTCACACTCAAGGACTTTAGGACCCATAAGATCAACTTCCACCTCCTCTTCCTTCCATATTTCAATGTCAACTGGCTTTTTTTGGCATACAGTTCTTCAACATATTCTTGCCATCTGTTTCTTACTTCAATTGGGTCAGTTAATAGTTGTCCATCTATATTTTTCAGGGAAACTGTAGGTCTGGTAAAGGGCAAAAGGGCAAAGAAATTATGGGTGACCAATGAAATGCTTGTTAAAATGGATGAACGAAAGAAATGTAAAAATATAAACACAGAACATACCGGAGATTGAACAAGGAGCTCAGGGGAGAGACTGATGAGGCTGGAGAAATGTGTCTGAAGGGACTGTGTGAGGAGTTGGAAGAGATGGATAGGAGGGGCAGAGCCGATCTGTTGTATGAGAGAGTGAGGCTAATGGATGATTTAAACAGATAAGGAATGAGAATTAAAGCAATCAAAAATAGAGATGCACAAGTATAAACAGTTATATGTCAGATAATTTGAATCTGTAGTCAAGTAGCCAAGTGTAACTTTGCAGCAGATGGTTGTGACATAACTGGTGTAAAAGATTATACTGAAGCGGTTTTATTAATTAATTATTAGGATGGTTGTGATGTATGCACATAATCTACCTATCAACATTTTCTGTATCTGTGATGGCAGTCGTGCTATTTTCATGTTTGCTGATTGTTGCAATTATGTCACCAATGCCAAAAAACTTTTTTTACTTTACAAATCTAACAATCTAACCTCCCAAAAAAAGATGTTAGCCTATTTTCCACTGCTTTGACAGTTCCCCATTGCCTTCTTAGCAACATCTCTATCTGTCCTAGTTCCCCAGTTCAAGGCCCTGATGCTGCCACTCTACTTATTCCTTCATTACCCACTTCCACAGTCAGCATCTCCACTCACTCTCTCCCAGCCCCTTTCAGACTATCTGCTTGCCCCTCTCAGACCCAGGCAGATGCCCACCATCCCGAGTCACTTCCTCTCCCTTTGGCTCCAGCCTCTATGTTTGCTTCCTCCTGGACATGACCTTATCCTCTCACTTTTTCTTGGCCTGGAAGGGAGCATTTGGGGAGAGGCAAGGGCTAGATGCAGTTTGGCTGAATAAGCCAACACACAAACTGACACTGCTCCCAAGGTGAGAGGAAATCATTTCTGGGGACATCAGAGGGGTGATGCCCCAGTCTGACTATAGGTCTGCATGGAAAGAGAGTGGAAGATATACAGAAAGAAAGGGAGATATATAGATAGAAAGGGAAATAATGTTTGTGAGAGCATGCAGAGTAAGGAGCATACAGAAAGAGAGAGAGACTTGTAGAGAGAGAGGTGTGTGAGGTTCATACAGCGAGAGTGGGAAACCCACGAAAGAGTGAAAACTGGAGAAAGACTGACTGAAAGAGAAAGAATAAGAACAAGAGTCAGTGACAGTGATTCAAACATATCAACAGTGTGTTAAGTGTAGGGAATGTCAGAGAAAGTGGAAGACAGAAGGAGTTGAAGATAAACAGAAAGAAACCAAGAAGGAGATAGGAAGACTTAGAGAGGCGGAACAAACAAAGATAGGTACAGAATGGGAGAGAAAGATGTTTTTTCCTCCCATGAACAATATGGTAACCTAATTATTCTAAAGTGTACAGTGTCATGGGCCTGGATTTTACCTCGGAGGTGCGTTCCGTGCAGGGGGGCTATTTTGATGTCGGGAAACCCAGAAGTATGAGTTTCCTGAATGCCCTGCAGGACGTCTTTACATTTTTTTCTGTAGGTTTCCCGCCCACGATTGACAGGCTGGAGGCCTGTCGGGCGGGAAAGCCTGCAGCTCAAGGCCGCAGCTAAGCTGGGCTGAGTGCAGGTAGGTCTAGTAGAGGGGTGGGAGAAATCGCGAGGGGGGGTTCCGATCGTGGCGTGGGGGTGCAGATGGTGGTTGGTGGCGGGGGGATGGTGGAGCAGGCAGATCGTCGGGGGTGTTTACTGGGTAGCTTGATGGGCCTGGAGGAAACACTCCTGCTCCTCCTGGCCACAAGCAGTGCTGTAAAGGCACTTACCTCATGGATTCAGCCCTTCTCGCTTCCTTTCACCTGCCAGGTTTCCCGAGGCCTGGGAAACCCGGCCGCCTGTGGTTAAAAATAGAATGACTGTTAAAATGAAGGCACAGAGCCTCATTATAATATTTAATTGACCAACCCACCTCCTGCAAGTGGATTGGTGTCCATCCCTCATCCTGCCGCCGTTAAAACCGGTTTTCAGATTTTTTAATTTTCACCTTTGACCTGACCCCAACCCACCCATTTTTGGGAGTTAAGATTCAGCCCATGATGCCTTTAGAATATGAAAATATCCTTCTATTTTTCCATAGTATGCTTTAAATTCAACTGAGACACTAAAATGAAATGAAAGAAATATGCTTAGAGAAGTTGGGAAACACGGCAGCTTATTTGCACACAGCAAGGTCCCATAAACAGCAATGAGATAAATGACCAGATCATCTGTTTGAGGTGTTGGTTAAGGGATAAATGTTGACCTGAATGCCGAGAGAACTCCCCTACCCTTCTTCAAATAGTGCCATGGGTTCTTTTACATCCACCTGGAGGGCCTTGGTTCAAACTTGAAAGTGTCTCACTACCGTACAAAAACTTTGGGCTGCAGCTTTGGCCCCTGCCTCAGATACTGGCTTATAAAGTCGGCAGTGCAGCGCCCTTTTTTTCAGGTGCTAACCAGCCTACAAAGCCCCCAATATGATGGGCAGGATGTGTGCGCACATTTCCAGCCAGAAGTGTGCCGCCCGGCATATTGGAAAAGGACAAAGAATGGTTGGCCAGTGCCCACTCCTAAAACAGGCATTAGTTTCTTTGCATATGCAAATAAGTGGCCCCGACAGGTTTTCCCTGAGGCAGCCGGCACTGGTTGAACTCAGGAAAGTCAAACCTTGGAACCACCTTTCACAAAAGGAGTCTCGACCCCACATTTAAAGAACATGTGTCACCACCACTGCTCGCTCCTCCCGGCCTCCGATCCCCCTGACCCTCCCGGCCTCCGATCCCCCTGACCCTCCCGGCCTCCGATCTCCCTAACCCTCCCGGCCTCCGATCCCCCTGACCCTCCCGGCCTCCGATCCCCCTGACCCTCCCGGCCTCCGATCCCCCTGACCCTCCCGGCCTCCGATCTCCCTGACCCTCCCGGCCTCCGATCCCCCTGACCCTCCCGGCCTCCGATCCCCCTGACCCTCCCGGCCTCCGATCTCCCTGACCCTCCCGGCCTCCGATCCCCCTGACCCTCCCGGCCTCCGATCCCCCTGACCCTCCCGGCCACCGATCCCCCTGACCCTCCCGGCCTCCAATCCCCCTGATCCTCCCGGCCTCCAATCGCCTGGCCTCCAATCTCCCTGACCCTCCTGGTATCCGATCCCCCTGACCCTCCTGGCCTCCGATCCCCCTGACCCTCCCGGCCTCCGATCCCGCTGACCCTCCCGGCCTCCGATCCCCCTGACCCTCCCGGCCTCCGATCCCCCTGACCCTCCCGGCCTCTGATCCCGCTGACCCTCCTGGCCTCCGATCGCCTGGCCTCCGATCTCCCTGACCCTCCCGGCCTCCGATCGCCTGGCCTGCGATCCCCCTGACCCTCCCGGCCTCCGATTGCCTGGCTTCCGATCCCCCTGACCCTTCCGGCCTCCGATCGCCTGGCCTCCGATCCCCCTGACCCTCCTGGCCTCCGATCCCCCTGACCCTCCCGGCCTCCGATCCCCCTGACCCTCCCGGCCTCCGATCTCCCTGACCCTCCCGGTCTCCGATCCCCCTGACCCTCCCGGCCTCCAATCGCCTGGCCTCCGATCCCCCTGACCCTCCCGGCCTCCGATCCCCCTGACCCTCCCGGCCTCCGATCCCCCTGACCCTCCTGGCCTCCAATCGCCTGGCCTCCAATCTCCCTGACCCTCCCGGCCTCCGATCCCCCTGACCCTCCTGGCCTCCGATCCCCCTGACCCTCCCGGCCTCCGATCCCCCTGACCTTCCCGGCCTCCGATCGCCTGGACTCCGATCCCCCGACCCGGTTCTCACTTAACTGAGGGCCACTGCAGACTCTTCGCTGACAGTCTCTTCGTGCCACATCAGTTCGATGGGAATGAGGCCCGAGGCCCAATTTCGGGGGCTACTCTGGCCTCAGCATTCTGGTACAGGGATTGTACCCTGTGCCACTAGCCAGCCCAAAAATGACCGTGCCTGAATTTCTACCCCACTATCCTAATAGAAGTTCTCAATCACTTTCTGTCTTTCCTGATCCCAGAGTCCTTACCTTAGCATTCACATAATAAGAGGCGGTGAGATCAATGAGGAAGCCTGAACCCTTGAGGAGATGCTAATATACATCAGCTGCAACATAAACCATCTGTTTTCTTTTTGCCTCCTTCACAACTGGACACAGTCTGTGCAGCTCTGATGCTTACAGCATTTCGTTTTGTTTTTATTATTCTTACCCTATTTTCTCTATGTGGGACAATTAGGCCAAACTAGATTAAGCAGTTTTCTGAAAATATTACTTCAATTTCTCTGCCCATCTTTGTTTGCTTCAGTGATATGTTCCAGATTAAATTCCTAAAGTTGAAGTTTTGTTCCATTTTATCATTCTTGCCTCATGTTAGTACCTCAACCTTTTCCTAGTTTACATCCAGGGCTCAAATTTCCCTTCAAATGTAAGAAAAAAGATGAGAAAAGACCATCTAATCCATCAATGCTCATCCTAAAAAATGAAAAAGCCTGTGGTCAATTTCAGGAAAAGCTTTGGGAAATTTCTCTCTAACTCCCTAAGGTAATCACTTAATGGATAGGATGAGCATTAATGGATCTGATAGTCATTTCTCACCTTTCTTTTCATAGATTTGCAGTCAAGCAAGCTCCAGAAACCATAGTTCCTGTGACATATCACTAGACATATTTCACTAACGCATCCCCCATCTCTCACTCACCTATATCCCAATTACCTTAGAAACACAGGACTGTACAGGAGAGGCAGATGAGGTGTTGCAATAAGTTATAGCAGAAACAGGTCCCAGTCAATATTGTGCATCATGAGTAATGTCTCCTCAGCACGTAGCCCTGGGACTGCTCTGGATGTGGAAGCTTTGGGGTGGGTGAGTGGCTGGTCCTCAGGAAGGGGTCCTGTATCTTCTGGTGTTTTTCCAGCTCCATGCACAGCCCATATACAACTCGTTCTGACTGGCATATGGCCCACATTTGCTTGTTTGTTGTGGGGGTGTTGGATTGAGCGGCGACAGGGGGATGCATCTTTCTGCTAGAGTAAGGTCTGTCTGAGCATGTGAATGGAAGAAATTCCTTACCGTTATGGTAGTAGGCTGAGTATGCAGGAGCTTGGATCCAGTGGGATGGTTGGACCTATCATCACTTCACTAGCTTCCAGCAGCACTGTACAGAAGGATTGGAGGGTGGAGCAGGACCCGAATGAGTATGTCCTTGTGACCACAGTTCCACCAGCGCTTACCTGCCTGGGTTGGATGCAATTTTCTAAGTTTGTGCAGGGTAAGGTATGTTTGCTGGAGGATTCTGAGTTGGCTTTCCTTCACTGGGCTACAGATGGATGTTGTGAGGCAATATCACATCTTTCCAATCTTCTCCTGAAAACAGGCTTCCCAAATTGTGCTCCCAGGAGTCATGTAGGTTTTATATGCTGCCTAGGGCAGTATCGAGTAGAGGGCTTAGGCATGCCTGTGGAGCAGCTGTGTGTTGTAGAGGACCAACTTTAACAGGGTTTATTTGAGTGGAATTTACTGAGCATGGTGGGATCTTGGATGTCGTGGTGGATCTGAAGTTAGTGGAAGTAATTGTGTTAGGTGAGATGAAATCTGCTGGCCAGTTGCTGGAGGGACATGATCTAGCCCTGGTGGAACAAATTGTCTATCCAAGTGATGTCTCTTTCATGCCATATCCTGAAGCTGGTGGCACGAAGATCCTTTGATTCTTTCCAGATTTCTAGAGTTAGAAGTGCCAATTTGTGTGCCTGTACGCACCCATTGTTCTTTTATGGAGCTTATGAGAGGAGGGAGTGTGTAATGGAGCTGTTAGGGGGATATTTGCTTCCAAGCCAAGCCAAGCCAAAGATCTTGTTCCAATGATGCCCTGTAGTTGAATGGCCCAGTAAGAGCGCTAAAGCTGCCTTTTTTTGAGAGTTGGAAGCATTTTAGGCATATTTTGTGCTGCCTTCCTGCCCAGCAAAACTTGGCAATATGGATCTCAAAGTATGGGAGCAATTGTCCTGTGGAGTTGGTCAAGGGTTATTTCCAATCGATTATTGATTGTCATGGATGAAGGGCATCGCGTCCCTCGTGGATGCCAAAGATATGAATGTTGTTGTGTTGATCCTTGCTGTTCAGCCAGTCTATTTTTGCACCACCTTCTGATTTATGTTCTATAGGTTAAGTCACTTGCGTTCTGGTTTCTGTGAGATCTGTGCCTGGGCTGGCTTCCAACATGTCAAAGTGATGCTCTGTTCAACTGTTTGTAGCTGGAGTTCCCGGATTTCTGCAAGTATTGTGTTGAGGGCAATTGAGTGGGAGGTGGGCCGCAAGTGAGTTCCCATGCTGATTTCAAAAGACCGCTTCCCAAATATTCCACTTTTTGAGTTTCTTCAAAGGTTTCTACAATATCATATGCTGGGCTCTTAATGAAGTGGAAAATGTCCTAAGTATCACCACTTCCCTTCCAGCTTGGGATCTGTGCTATTCCCCTTTTGTATAAAGAGTTGAAAAAGGGCATGTGGCTTTCAGAGCAATCAGGGTTAGGATTTTTACTAGTATACATGTATTGATGGAGAAGGGTTCTCAGGTCTATCTTGTGATTAAATAATTTAATTTCAAAACATCATTTTAATGAAATTTCCTTCTATTGTGATTGGGCATGCCCTCCACTAGTACTTTCTTTATTGGCTGGATCTGAATGTTGTTCATTTGCTCATGGTCATTACTGAGAGACATACAGCTTTCTGTGGTTCACTGTTGTTTCCAGCTTACATAATGTATTTCCCTTTGGTCTTGTTTGGCTACTGGGGTGTTTACCAAATTTTATAGTTGTTATAACAGACCTTCACAAGGGAATTATTTAAATTTGACCCTGCCTCTATTTTGTGAGAGTCAGCAGTTAATGAGAATACCAGGGAGGTGGCGGAAAAGACAATAAAGGCATTTCAAAACCACAGGTTTCCTGAACTGTGCTC
This sequence comes from Squalus acanthias, assembly GCA_030390025.1. NCBI lineage: Eukaryota > Metazoa > Chordata > Chondrichthyes > Squaliformes > Squalidae > Squalus > Squalus acanthias. The sequence goes on from CM059432.1 coordinate 80,509,077, forward strand.
AAGCCTTTACAATTTCTGTTACAATGGGAGGCATTTTTCAGGTCCCAGAATATTGATGTGTGAGGATGGCGGAAACCATATGCATTCTTTTAAGAAGAAGCATTGCTCTAAAATTTGATATTCTAGCAGGGTTATGATTTTACTGTGGACCTGAAATGGTGGCTCTCAGAATTTCACGCTTGCCAATGGCATTTGGCCATTAATTGGGTTCTATCCTCCAAGGATTATCAAACCAGAATATCCGTTTTCATCAGGGTGGTCGGGTGGAAAGGCACAAACAACCCCGGGGGAATGTCCCTGATTCAGCTGTACCAGCTGCAGCATAACTAACATTTCTTTTGTTTTATCTTTTCCACTGTACGACACCACCTGGTTCTACAGCTTTTCGTAATTTTCTGATCAGCTCTTGTTCTATTAGTATTTAGTGCTAAACAAAGCAAATTTGTAAGAGAATATTAAATTTTTCTGCGCACTCTTTTTGATCTGCCTTAATGCTGCACTCCCTGAATGCTAGCCTTTGAGTCTGAGAGGCTCTCTAGCCTAAAGGTTGCAAGAAAAATCGATGGAAAACATTCATTTCCTGAAACTCAGGAACTCCATTTGGTCCTTCTGTTCTGTCAAGACTCCAGATATGATCAAACAATTCAACAGTGGGAGTTACAGCATGCATCAGCTACCATGGCATACACCTGGAGAAGGAAACTTCTCAACAATGACTTAGCACTGTTATCATGGGGGACAGGATTGTGACACATTGGCCTGTATTTTCCGATCGGAGGCTTCCTGCGTGCGGAGGCCTCCGATCTGGAAAAAATCTACGAACTTACCTGAGGGCTCCCGAGGTGCGTATACTTCCGCTCCTGGGTCTCTCGAACTTGAAATGCGCAGGGCCCACGTATCCCAGAGGCGCAGGCGGTTCACAAGCCTCCCTAGGATTACGTGGGCCATGGGGAACCAATAGGACAAGGGAATGTCCCTTCATACACTTGACAGATAGACCCGTCAAATATATGAATGGAGATCACCTCAAAAACGCAGTAAAACATTAAATACATTTTAAAAAAACCATCATGTTTTTAAAATGAGTTAAAATTACAATAAATTAAATATTTTAAACAAAAATTTTATTTTTTGAAAAAACTAATTAAAGTTTTTTATGGGGCTAAAAATCAACTTCCTTTTTTAAAAGTATTTTGAAATTATAAATGAGTGAAATTAAAAAAAAAAAACTTTTTTCAACTCTTATGCTGGTAAAAGCAGGCCTTACGCCTGCTTTTACCAGGCGTAAGATTTCTAAGGGTTTTCAGCGGGCGGAGGTTCTGCAGAAAGCGGAACTATCTGCCTGCAGAGGCCCTTCTCTAGGGCAGGCGTCCGATCTGTCAAGAGCATTCTTGACAGATCGGAAATACCGGTTTTCAGCACATGCGCTTCGCATGCCTGAAACCAGCATTTCCGATGTCCCTACGGGTGTGTATACAGCCCAAAATTTGTTAAGAGTCTTAAATGTGCAGAATGGTGAAACATGTGATGTGCTACCATGAGAACCGGAACTTGATCCAAGACTTTTCTTTGGGTAATTGAAGAACTGAGTCACCTCAAACTTACTTCAAATAGAAATGGAAAGCTCTGGATGTACTTAATAGGTTTTCCTCATCCAAAGCAGAGGCAATTGAAGCGTTTCTGCGCCTGGTTTGGGAATTCTGATTATATGGCATACCTGCTATTTGTTTTCCCTCGTAAGTTTAAGTCACAAAAGGCACATATCCTCTTAATATTCATAGTGTGACAGAAGAATGCATCTCAGACTTTGAACATTGCTGCATCCCTACAATTGTCCTGACTGACTGAGATCATCTAACTCAGGAGAGACAGAGAATCAAATCTGGGACCTTCCTGATCTGTATGGTTCAGTTACTCATTATCAACATTCACTGAGCTATTGACAAAAGCCAAAAATATTTTTATTATAAAAAAGAAGTTTCCTTAAATACTTCAAAAGTCTAGAGTGACCTTGGGTAGCTCTTTGTCTTGTCGTTCCAGTACGGTGAAACATAGAAATGTGGAAAGGCAATTTTGATCAACAAAATTACTGAATTGCCCAATTCAACCACATCAAATGAAAGCCAGGTGTCTCCGCAAGTTGGAGGAGGGTGGGGCAAAGCTAGGACTGTATTTTCCTTTCCTCCTGCCACCATCCTAGATGAATAGCAAAGACTTCCGAGCGGCTGGCTCAAAGTGGCACGAGGAAATCGTGGGAACAAAGTCAATGGAGAGTAAAATCAGAACAGTCGTCCGACCGCCCCAAACCCCCCTTCCCGCTGGATAGATTAGGTTAATATTGAGGGTTAATTTTTCCAAAGAGTAGATTTTTCTTTGCAGAATTTGTTTCCTTTTGCATGCAAGATGCCCAGTTCAATTAATCCATGAACTTCTTAAACCCCAAATTGGGCAAATGTTTTTCAATCTGAGATTTTGGGGGTTCACTGTAACATCTCTTTTTCCATAGTGGAGTTGAATAATTTCCGTAGGTTTTCACATCTGCTTTCCTTTTTTAAAATTGTTTTCCATTGCTTCGGCTATTAAACCATCAGTTTATTCAGGGTTTTTCACCATGATTTCCAGCTCTACGGCTATCCTTTTTGAACATTTTCTGATTCTTCAACTATGCCTCCCAGTGAAAGTTAAGTTTTGATTTGTTGGGCTCCTTAATGGAGGCAATTTTTAAAAATTGTTCTGGAGATTCTCTTGGGGAGCTCAAATTCTTTCATGTGACTGCCAGTGTAATTCAGCAATGATTTTGTGGATCAGGAAAGGGAGGAGTTCTAGAAAATGTTTTTGCAGATAAAGTGGAAAAATCACTTAATTTTACAGCATTCTACTATAAATTGCATACAACAACTTCTATAATAGCTTTGAAAAGTAAAGGATGTTGGCTTTTTTCACTAGGTTTGAAACTAGGCGTGGAGCAAGATACCTGGCTGATGATCTCCGAAAAAGGGGAAAAGCTATACCATATGATGTGTAAACAGGAAAATGTAATCAAGGACAGAAAACGGAAACTCAGCACTTTTCCAAAATGCTTCTTGGGCAGGTAGGGTATGAGGGTTCAACATTAACTAATGCAACAACACTTATTTTACCCTAATTTGCCTCTGACAATTTTCCTTCTTTCCCTTCTCTGAAAATGTTGTGGCCGATTTTGTGACTGGGGGCGCGTTTGAGGCAGGTCTGCTGCTTGTCGGGCCGATGTCCCACCTCCATTGATTTGTGGCCAACCCACACTATTTTCCCTTGTTTGACGTTGTTAAGCCCGCATGGGCTTAGCAGGCCAATCAAAGGAAAGCTGGGTGCAGAGCACGTCAACGTATGACGTTTCATCTGTCAAAAATTTTTCACAGATGAATTGTCATCGTTTGACAGCTATGTGAAGCTGTCAAACAGTGACATTCTCTGCAGTTTGATGAGGTCTTGAATACAAGACCCCAGCAAACTTCTTTCTTTAACAGAATTGAGATGGTTGTTGCACCTGTGAATGCAACGGCCACCTGTCAATCCCAACGCGGAGGTCAGAGACTCTCCGCATACAAACCGACTGAAGCCTGCAGGAAGAAACAAAGGCAAGTACACTTTTAAAAACACTTTGCTCTTACCTCAGATACTCACCTCTACACTATTGCACCCATCGCTTACCTTCACACCACACTTTTGCACCCCCCCCGACCCCCGCAAACCCAGTACTTGCCTCGCTGAGCTGGCGGGTTTTGGAGACTTCGGGAAACCCGCACTTGTGAGGGCAAAAAAGGGATAATCCTATTTTCTGCCTGTTAACTACCTGTTAACAGGCAGTTAATGGGCTTCAATCCCTTCCCGCCTCCAAGGAGATGCGACCCGGCGTGGGACGGCTACCCGCCTCCTGGGAAGATGGCATGGAGGCGGGTTGGGGGCAGGTTGGGCACCCGCCCCCAAATTCTGCTATTTTCCCAGCAGTCCCGCCTCCATACCCGCCTCCCCAGGGCTGGCAAAATCACCCCCGTAGAATCTGTCTTATGATAAAGTTCTTATGGCACTGGGTGCCCTTGGATACTTCATCGAAGTACCTTTTATTGTTATGTGAGCCTTGACGGTGAGTGTTCACGGGCTATTTGACAGTAGGTGTCATCATAGCTGAGATTAAACCTGTCCTTACTCAATTCATGCGCATTTGCTTTATAACAGGGATCAGTGATCAGGAATAGGAAACATGGGCATCGGGGCTAATTATAGCACTACGGCTACTATCCTGGCTGAGATCAGCCAGATTACCAAAGACTGTGGATTGCAGCTGGGACATTTGCGGTCTGTATGGCTCAGCTACTTAAAAATGTGCTGGAGCCGATAACGTGGTACTGCCACAGAACTTCTGGGACCGCTTCTCCTTATGCTCTGGCTGCACCTTTTTTATTATTCATTCACGGGATGTGGGTGTCGCTGGCAAGGCCAGCTTTTATTGCCTATCTTTAAATGCCCTTGAGAAGGTGGTGGTGAGCTGCTTTCTTGAACCGCTGCAGTCCATGTGGTGAAGGTACTCCCACAGTGCTGTTAGGGAGGGAGTTCCAGGATTTTGTCCCAGCGTCGATGAAGAATAGCGATATACTTCCAAGTCAGGATGGTGTGTGGCTTGGAGGGGAACTTGGAGGTGATGGTGTTCCCATGTGTCTGCTGCCCTTGTGCTTCTAGGTGGAAGAGGTCGCGGGTTTAGGAGGTGCTGCCGAAGAAGCCTTGGCGAGTTGCTGCAGTGCATCTTGTAGATGGTACACACTGCAGCCACGGTTCGCCGGTGGTGGAGGAAGTAAATATTTAAGGTTGTGGATGGGATGCCAATTAAGCGGGCTGCTTTGTCCTGGATGGTGTTGAGCTTCTTGAGTGTTGTTGGAGCTGCACTCACCGAGGCAAGTGGAGAGTATTCCATCACACTCCTTACTTGTGCCTTGTAGATGGTGGAAAGGCTTTGGGGAGTCAGGAGGCGAGTCACTCGCCACAGAATACCCAGCCTCTGACCTGCTCTTGTAGCCACAGTATTTATGTGGATGGTCCAGTTAAGCTTCTGGTCAATGGTGGCTCCCAGGATGTTGATGGTTGGGGATTCGGTGATGGTAATGCCCTCGAATGTCAGGGGGAGGTAGTTAGACTCTCTCTTGTTGGAGATAGTCATTGCATGGCACTTGTGTGGCGCAAATGTTAGTTGCCACTTATCAGCCCAAGCCTGAATGTCGTCCAGGTCTTGCTGCATGCGGGCACGGACTGTTTCATTATCTGAGGAGTTGCAAATGGAAATGAACACTGTGCAATCATCTTTGAACATCCCCACTTCTGATCTTATGATGGAGGGAAGGTCATTGATGAAGCAGCTGAAGATGGTTGGGCCTAGGACACAGCCCTGAGGAACTCCTGCAGCGATGTCCTGGGGCTGAGATGATTGGTCTCCAACAACCACAACCATCTTCCTTTGTACTAGGTATGACTCCAGCCAGTGGAGAGTTTCCCTCCTGATTCCCATTGACTTCAATTTTACCAGGGCTCCTTGATGCCACACTCAGTCAAATGCTGCCTTGATGTCAAGGGCAGTCACTCTCACCTGATCTCTGGAATTCAGCTCTTTTGTCCATGTTTGGACCAGGCTGTAATGAGGTCTGGAGCCGAGTGGTCTTGGCGGAACCCAAACTGAGCATCAGTGAGCAGGTTATTGGTGAGCAAGTGTCGTTTGATAGCACTGTCAATGACTTTGTTGATGATTAAGAGTAGGCTGATGTGGCGGTAATTGGCTGGTTTGGATTTGTCCTGCTTTTTGTGGACAGGACACACCTGGGTAATTTTTCACTTTGTCGGGTAGCTGCCAGTGTTGTAGCTGTACTGGAACAGCTTGGCCAGCGACGCGGCTAGTTACGGAGCACAGGTCTTCAGCAGCTAGGATGTTGTCAGGGCCCATAGCCTCTGATGTATCCTGTGCGCTCAGCTGTTTCTTGATACCACGTGGAGTGAATCGAATTGGCTGAAGACTGGCTTCTGTGAAGGCGGGGACCTCGGGATCAGCCGAGATGGATGATCCACTTCTGGCTGAAGATGGTTGCAAACGCTTTAGCCTTGTCTGTTGCACTCACGTGCTGGGCTCCGCCATCATTGAGGAAGGGGCTGTTCATGGAACCTCCTCCTCCCGTTAGTTGTTTAATGGTCCACCACCATTCACGACTGGATGTGGCAGGACTGCAGAGCTTTGATCTGATCCGTTGATTGTGGGATCGCTTAGCCCTGTGTATAGCATGCTGCTTCCGCTGTTTAGCATGCATGTAGTCCTGTGTTGTAGCTTTACCAGGTTGGCATCTCATTTTTAGGTACGCCTGGTGCTGCTCCTGGCATGCTCTTCTACACTCCTCATTGAACCAGGGTTGGTCCCCTGGCTTGATGGTAATAGTAGAGTGAGCAATATGCTGGTCCATGAGGTTACAGATTGTGGTGGCATACAATTCTGCTGCTGCTGATGGCCCTCAGCGCCTCATGGATGCCCAGTTTTGAGCTGCCAGATCTGTTCTGAATCTACCCATTTAGCACGATGGTAGTGCCACACAACACGATGGAGGGTATCCTCAGTGTGAAGACTTCATCTCCAAAAGGACTGTGGTCACTCCTAATAAAACTGTCATGGACAGATGCATCTGCAACAGGTAGATTGGTGAGGACGACGTCAAGTAAGTTTTTCCCTCGTGTTGGTTCTCTCACCACCTGTCACAGGCCTAGTCTAGCAGCTATTTCCTTCAGGACTCGGTCAGCAGTGGTACTATATTGAAGTCCCGCATCCAGAGTACATTCTGTGCCTTTGCTGCCCTCAGTGCTTCTTCGAAGTAGTGTTCAACATGGAATACCGATTCATCAGCTGAGGTTTCTTTGTCCCTGATGCCTCGGGGAGAATTTTAAACCAAAAAACGTATGTGTTGGGGTTGGGTGGGAAGTTAAAGTGTGAGAAATCTGAATCTCGACCCCAATCCGTCTCCAAGTACCCACTTCCAGTTTTAGCAGAGGTGGGATGGGGTGGTGCCCATTTAGCATGGTGGAAGGCGAGGACTGTTGGATCCAGGAGACAAGTGCCTTTACACTTACCTTCTAGATCCATCATCCCTGCCTAACCCACCCCCGCGCGATCGGAGACCCCCCCACGAGGCCTCCGATTGCCTACCCGGCATACCCCTCCCCCCCTCTCCCGATGCTTCTCCGGCCCTCCAATGTTCTCTGCCTCCCCCCTGCACTGATGCTTCTCCGGCTCCCGGATGTTCTCTGCCTCCCCACCCGATAGTCCTCCGGCCCCCCGATCAGCCCCCGTCCCCCCATGCTCGGGTCCGGCCCCCCAATTAGACTTCCCCCCCCGCCCCCCCGATCATCCTCCGGCCTCCCGATCATCCTCTGGCCCTCCCCTCCCCCTACTGATCAGCTCCCGGCCTCCACTCGATCCTCTCTGCAGACTTTCCATCTGGCTGGCTGCGGGTGGGAAACAGAGATTTCAAATGCAAATCAGGCCCTGCCATTAAATTTGTTTAATAAGTCCAGTAACATAACCCGTTCTCCCGGGTTTCCCGACCGTATCCGAGCACCCTTTTCCCCCCCCCCACCCCCTCCCCCCCGCTCCCAATCTGCCAAAGGATTAAAATTCCGGCCCATGCGACTTCATGGGGTCCGGAGTCAATGTTGAGGACACCCAGGGCCACTCCTTCCCGACTGTATACCACTGTGCCACCACCCTTGGTGGGTCTGTCCTGCCAGTGGGACAGGACATACCCAGAGATGGTGATGGAGGAGTTTGGGACATTGGCTGAAAGGTATGATTCTGTGAGTATGACTATGTCAGGCTGTTGCTTGACTAGTCTGTGGGACAGCTCTCCCAATTTTGGCACAAGTCCCCAGATGTTAGTTAGGAGGACTTTGCAGGGTTGTCTCAGTTGGGTGTGCCTTTTCGGGTCCGAATCCGATGCTGGGTGGTCCGTCCGGTTTTATTCTTATTTGCCATGAATTTGCGGTCGGAGGCATATCCGACCTGAAAAAAAATCCAAAAGTAACTCGTGTCTCCGGCGCTTCGGAGTCTTCGGGTCCTGGGCCTCCAGGCGTACGCCTGCGTAAAGGCCCACGGATCCCAGGGATTGAGGCGGTTCGGAAGCGTCCCTGGGATCAGGTGGGCCAGGCCAACCAATTAGAAAGCGGGATTCCTCAAAAGCTTATGGGGATTCCAGAACTTTTGAGAAATCCCCAAATAAAACACAATTCTAATAAAAATAAATATTCCCATGTTCAAAATTAATTAAAGGTCCCTTTGATTAAGCATTTGAAATAAAAATGTAATTTTTTGGAAATAATAAAAACATTTTATTCCGGCCCAAAATTTACACAAGCTAATTTTAAATGTTTTTGTATGTTTTAATCATTTTAAAAATTTTAATTTAACATTTATTTTAACCCTTACGCTGGTAAAAGCAGGCCTTACCAGGCATAAGGGTTTCGTGGGCATTCGCTGGGCAAATAGCCCAACTCTGCACCAGCGAAAGTGTTTTTGGGGCGCATGCGGACGATCTGACGAGGAGAAACTTGATAGATCGCAAGTTCCGGGTTTTCACGCGTGCACAGTATATGCGGAAACCAGGAACTTGCGTAGCCATTCTGAGGACTTACGACGGCGTATGCTGTCATCGGCCCCGCAAAATTCAGGCCATAATACTTTGTCGTAGTAGTTTGCTACAACTGAGTGTCTTGTTAGGCCATTTCAGAGGGCAGTTAAGAGTCACCAACATTGCTGTGGGTCTGGAGTCACATATAGGCCAGACCGGGTAAGGACGGCAGATTTCCTTCTCTAAAGGACATTCGTGAAGCAGATGGGTTTTTATGAATCATTAGTCCAGGCCTCTGGATTGCTAGTCCAGTAACATAACCACTCTGCTACTGTTCCGGGTAACCTGCAAAAAATGTACTGATTATGCAAGTATTATTTTAGTTGCAGTCTCAATGCTTTGGACATGATGCACTGGAAACGTCACGGGGTGTGGTACACAATTTGGGGTGTTGTTCAAGTATGGGATCTCTCTTGAAGTGCCTGTCCTAAATCGATGCTTCACTTCTGGAGCTCTGCTCAGGCACTCCAGTTGCATTATGGGGAGGCCCTTAGTTTAAAGCTTGCTGCACAGACTACTGGTTTCCCTGTATTAGGGTGCACTGAGAAGATCAGCAAGAAGCATTCCTCTGGGCTCAGTGTCCAATAATACAGATGCATGCCATTGGATCATTGGCCCCAGTGAATCATCAGCAGAAGCCCCAGAATGAAAATGCAACACTTTTGTCAAGTGAGAAGAATTAGATGATTCACATCCACAGTCCAAAATTAAAGCTGGGTGAGCTCCTGGAGCCTCATAATTTATTTCAACATTTGCATTTGCTTCCTCCAACTTGACCCAAACCAGATATCGTTTATTCAAGTGTTTGTTGTTTGGTGTTGTTGATAGCAATCTTGTTTAGGTAACATAGAATGGTGATTCGACATTTTCATAGGTGCAACATTTAAAATAAAATGATATCCTAAGTGAATAAAAATAAATCCGCAACATTAAACTTTTTTTTGTTTTTGTTGTAAGCTGTAGTCAACAATCACTATCTCAGGACTTGCCCATTTTGGGCAGTTGCTTCCTCAAAAGGAGAGTAGCCTGTTCGCATCTACCTCCTACCGCCAGTTCAAGAACATTAGTGGCAGAACCATGAAAATATTTTTCCGCCTTCTCCCTTTTAGGCAGGGATTGGTGCATTGACATGAGGTGGAGGGGGGCGCGGGGGGAGTGGGGAATTAACTAGGGACAAAATATCAATGTGAATTTAAAATAAATGGTTCTCTTTAGTCAGTCTGCAATACAAATGCTAATACTTCCATCTCGAGAAGGGTTACGGTAGTTCATGGGAACCTCAAGTAAAACACTGGTGTGTATTTTCCCCAGACGGCTATTTCTCTGAGCTTTCTACACCAAGTAAACTTCTTATATGGCTGCATAGTTTTTCCGAGACTCTCTAAATACATACACCAGGTATACTCTGTGAGAATATTTGTGACTGTTTTATTGTAGCATGTGCTGTGCACTATCTGAGGTCAAAGTGGCAGGTAATAAGTAAGAAGGGTAGAAAAACAGGGATGTCGAGTAAGAGAAAGAATGATATGCTAACCATCAGAAGAAATGAAAAATAGCAAGCAGAAAGTGAATAGAGAGGAGGAAGCAGGAAGGAATATAAAGATCAAGATAAAAAGACAGGAAATGATAAAAAAGAAAGAATAAAAGTAGAGAATAAAAGTGAGCTAAAACTGAAATATAAATGCTACAGTATAAACGTGGATGAAAATTTCCTCTATATTTAAGAAAATTATTGAAACCATTTCCTTATTTCTTGGTGTGCATACACAGGGCAATATAAATTAAAAGTAAACAGTGAAATGATAGCAAAATATGCACTCACAGAATACATTGGTTCTTGAGGGAGGGCAGATCCAGTTCTTTAAAATGCTCAATGACATCGGTAGCATGGATGCAACCAGGTTATTTAACTTAATCTGTAATCTGAGACAGGCATACAAAATTAACAGACTTCTAGCACAAGTAGACAATTAAAAGATATTTCTTCTTGGACAGTAGATATGTAGGATACACTCTAACTGAAGATGGTTATTGCTTAATCAATAAACCCCTTTAACAGAGAGCAGGACAAATACTTATGAAAGGGATTGAAGCTTACTGATAAGTAGAACATGTAGGCTGGATTTCCCTCCACCTGCAACCCCAACCCCACTGTGATCCCAAACCTTTTTCCGGGGCCTGGGCTCATTATATATGCAGGGAAGGATCCTTGCCACCAAGAGGTAGTCTGCTTCTGCTGAGTCCCACTACAGCACCATAAAAGGAGGGGATCAGCGTAAAGGGGGCAGAAGAACCCTGACGATCTTATGGTTGATTTTTTTTTTATGCCTTGGAACTGGATTATCTGCCCTTGTCCCGGGGACCACCACCCTAGTTATGGCAGTCCTTGGGCTGGAAGGATCAGTGGTGGAAGGCATGCTTCCTACCCTGCCATCACTTACATGCAGGGGGCAGTAAAGGGGCGGCCAGTGGCCTTCCCTGTTGGGGTGAGATGAGGAAAAATTAGGTCAGGGTGACGGTTTGGCGGTAGGCCACCCTGCGTGATTTTCTGCCTATTTGGGGTAGCATAGCAGAGGAAAATGCAGACTTTTATCTGGCCAAATTCAACAAAGCTTTATTGTCCTCAACTATCACAGTGTAACTTTGCACATTATATATAGTTGTCAAAGATATTTAAAGTGTGCAATAGCAACTCCCAATTAACCATAGTTCCAGAGAACTCGTACTTAAGGAAATCCTGACAGGATAAAATGCAGCATGAGGCAGAATGCTGAGTGACTATTTGGGAGTGATATTATTTTAATAGGAGCAAAAGATTTAAGTCCTGTTTCTGTTTCTTGTTGCTTTGACACTTTAGTGAGTTTGTTGCCTGGTTGATGGAAATGAAAGAGATCAGTAAACCTGAAGAAGGAGTTCACTTGGGCCAGGCGCTGCTAGAGAATGGAATTATCCATCATGGTGAGTGACTGTGGGGTTAATATGTGTGCTGGCTGGGTGTATTGAGGGAGATGCAATATTTGAAATAAATAAGGTGAAATATACTATGTGAAGTTCCACTGTTGACTTTAGAAAGGTTTCATTCTATAATCACAGTTGGTCTGAAGGAATTAGTTCAACAACTGGAGTAATGAGAATGAATAAACTAATTTTCATATTCCCACCTTTAGGGGTTAATTTAGTTACAATAAAGTGCTGGTCTAGGTCTACCATAGAATTGGCAATTTGGAAATCAATTGTCTCCATGCAAATTTCTTTTTTATCTATCATGGTAATGTTATCTTCCTGCTTTGGAAAGTGTAGATGTTTCTCCTTTCTGTAGGGGTTGGATTTTCCTTTGACTTACCACCTGTTTTGGAATGGTTTTGGGCCGCTAAACTGAGCAAAATGGGATGGTAATGAATACTACCTGAAGTCCAATACTAAACAACTACAGCTGAATTGTCCACTAAAAAATGCACCAATCCCTGCAACCCACTCATAAGACATTTTGTTGCAAGTAAATGGTATCAACTGGGTGCGGTCAACTCTCCACCCCATTTCCCCCAACTTCTGCTCCAAATTATTACCGCCATGATATACGTGGTGGTATGAACTCAGGAATGGTATCCCTGAGGCGCATACAGCATTGAGCAGGCTATATTGATTGCTACAGCTGAAGGTTGGTTCTACTTTGCCTGCATTATTAATTTTAGTTGTTTGTTGCTCTGCCATTCAATAAGATCATGGCTGATCATCGACCTCAACTCCGCTTTCCCGCACGATTCCCAAATCCCTTGATTCCCCTAGAGTCTAAAACTCTATCTCTCTCAGCCTTGAATATACTCAACGGCTCAGCATCCACAGCCCTTTGGGGTAGAGAATTCCAAAGATTCACAACCCTGCGAGAGAAGAAATTCCTCCTCATCTCAGTCCTAAATGGCCGACCCCTTATCCTGAGACTATGCCCCCGAGTTCTAGACACTCCAGCCAGGGGAAACAACCTCTCAGCATCTACCCTGTCAATCCCCGTCAGAATCTTATGGGGGAAAAATTCAGTTGGTTTGCACCTCCCGTTAGCGCCTTAAGAGGGCGCTAATGGGGCGCAAAGCAACTAGCGCCCGGGCGCGGCGATGTTTGCGCCACTCAGGAAATTAACTAGACATTTTGTGGCGGCGCTAAACACTACCGCTAGCAGTCCTGTTCCACATCCTCTCTTTCTTGTGCACCCTTCTCATGCCGTGGGGAGGAAGGTCTTCCCACCTCCCCTCTTTATCATCATCGCCTTCAGCTTGCAGAAGCAGCAAGCCTTTCTTCATCACAATGTTATATAGTACACAGCTAAGCTACAGTGATTCTGGAATCCCTGCCTGTACTGTATTGCAGGGCTTCACCAGATTTATTCAGGCACCTAAAATCAGATTCCTAAAGCCTACAGGGTGCCTGGATTTTTTTCAAGAAGATAATTCAAATGCAATTTTAGTCCGGTGGTTTTGAGGTGGTGGGCGTTACCACCTCATTTTACTCTGCCAGAAAACAGGTGGGAATTCAATGGAAAATCAGCCCTTGATCTGATGATGCTCTCGAATGTCGCATTCTCATTATTCTTCATTGGTAATGGCCTCCCCATTTATGTACTCAACTTGCCTGTGACATTTGCAACATAAGCTTCTGTAAATTTTCAATCGTAAATATTACAGAGCAGAGTCTGAGGATCATGCAGAATCACACCGATTTTTTGGAAATAATGAAATAGTACTTGTGTATATCTGTAGTTTAAATATACTGTATCAGAGATGCTTTGCTTCAAGACAATTTAGGATGTACAAGCACTCTCTCGTGGCGCACACTAAGTTTGTTAGTGCCATTAGACTGCAGGTGTACTTTTTAAATGTATTTTCCTCCATTGTGTGGTTTTCTTGACTTTACAATAGCAGCTCTGCACAGCAATTAAAGGCTGAATGAAATGATGGGTAGAGTAAATTTAACAACCATCACAGCACACAGAAGAGCACTGTAGATTAACATTTATCAGGGTTAAGATGTTAACTGAGTTCATTTAAATCTGTGAACTGTCCTGCAGTGATCAAATCCTACCTTCACTTTGTCTAAATGTAAATAGCATTTACAAGTTATTAATATGGAATTGATTAGTAAAAAGCTTCATATGTATTTTAGAAATTGTAATGGTAGAAAAGTTATACCAGATTATGCATACTTAATATCACAAAATGACATTCATACTGAATTAATTTACTACTGCTAAACTGTTTACAGTTGCTAAAAAATGTTTAATAATGTTTCAACTGTGCATTGCTTTGAAATAACAATGATCTTAGTATCTTTGTGGCTGCTCATTTTTGACTAATACACTTTGGTATTCAGTAACAGACAAACACCAGTTTAAACCTGATCATATGCTGTACAGATTTCGATACGACGATGGGACATACCATCCAAGAAGTGAAATTCAAGATGTTATCTCCAAGGTACTGATCTCATAAGGAACCTACTGACACTGCATATTTCTATTTTATACAATTCAAAGGCAAAAGGAATAAAAGATAATATAGAATTGATGTATGCTGTTTAGCTTTCTTGAAGGTGAACATTATTTTGGGGAAATAACAACAGAAAACGCTGGAAAAACTCAGCAGGCCAGGCAGCATCCGTGGAGAGAGAAACAGAGTTAACGTTTCAGGTCGAAGACCTTTTGTCAGAACTGGAATAAAGCAGGAAATGAAATAGATTTAAAGCAAGTATAAAGCTGGGAAAAGGGGGAGGGGATGAAAGAACAAAGGGGAAGGTCAGTGGTGGGATAGAAAGCAGGAGAGATTAAGAGACATTGAGAGACATTAAGAGATAATCAAGGCAAGAGGAGGTGTTAATGTGACAGGTTGAGGCTAGATGAAGTGTGAGATGCGCTGGCAGAATGAAGGACAGCTGCCAGCTTCTGGGAGGGAAAAATTATTTCACTATAGATTGCTTCACTCATATTGTACAATACTTCATATAATGAGAAGACATTGCTCACATTTTCTTTAATTTGCTGGATGCCCATTAGTATCACAGCCTATTATTACCACACGGACTGCAGCGGTTCAAGAAGGTGGCTCACCACCACCTTCTCAAGGGCAATTAGGGATGGCCAATAAATGCTGGCTTTGCCAGCGACGCCCACATCCCATAAAAACGAATTTTAAAAAAAATGTGTTTCACTGACAGAGTTACTGACCTATGTGGTAGATTCATCAGTGACTGGCTGAAATTTAAAGAGATAGATTGGCAGCCTTCCCGATCCTGGATACTGATCCTAGAACTTCAAAGAAATTTAAAACATTTCAGTACCAGCTGGGACTTGATAGTTTGACCCACAGTGAATGTGTAGTCAGTTGAAAGAGAATGGTAAAGAGAGGAGACTGGGTGCCACAGTGGGTTCACACATGCACTTTCATTTCTGAGACTTGTATTTTAATGTGGCGCAGGCTGATGGGATTAAAGTCTGCTCTATCTGCTGGTCGTAATGGCTCTTTCTATATTAAGTAATTTGGGAAGTTTTAACCTAGTTTCTTGGTGGATATGGGACCACAGTACTAAGCAACCCATAATTTGAAAATAAACTGGAAATTGGCAGTAATGAAATAGTTGTAATAAAATAGAAAGAATTCAAAATTAATAGTGGGTACTCTTCTGAAAGTGGAGTTAAGACATATATTGTTGGAGCAGAACAGATGGAGCTCATTCTACACGCATCCTGTGCTATATATGACCGAGGAGTGCTTGATACTGATACTGGGTGTCCATTGTGGAAAAATATTCCATTCCCCAGCATTGACATTTTCACATTGCTGGGAGAAAGACGCAACAAAAAACATTTTACAAAATGTAGAGAATAGGATTTTCTGTTACATTTTTGTTAGGTTCAAAACTGCCTATTCCATTTATGTAAATGCACCTCTTAATAGTTATTAGAAAACTTTAAAAAAGTTGCTGGTAAGTTTGTTGATTTTAGATAATATTCCTTTTGAAATGCGCATTACCTGTTGGAAAATGCTGCAGTTTATTCCAACTCAAACCTGTTGTATGGTTTAATATTAGCCTTAGATCTTTTTAAGAATAAAGTTAGTGCTGAAGTAATTACCTTCAGTATCTGCCAGCAGTAACATCCAATTTTTAAGTAACTTTATTAGAAATATATGTTGCTCTGTTGCTGTGCTAAATGCATGAATAGCTTAGCTGTTTGGAGTAAAAACAGAAAATGCTGGGAATACTCAGCAGGTCAGTCAGCATCTGTGGAGAGAGAAACAGAGTTAACGTTTCAGGTTGATGCCCTCAGGTCAGGCAGGTTGACCTGAAACGTTAACTCTGTTTCTCTTTCCACAGATGCTTCCAAGTAGTAATTTCCACAGATGCTGAGTATTTCCAACATTTTCTGTTTTTATTTCAGATTTCCAGCATCCGTAGTATTTTGTTTTTGTATTAGCTGTTTGGAGACCTGATTACAAACTGAGTACCGTTACCCTCTTAGAGAACAGGTCAATAAAATGGAATTATTAAAGTAATTATTGAGAATAAAATGGGATGTATTACAGATTTTTAGATGGTACAATAAATGACTAATTAGGGATTTTGGCTGTGGCGTGTAAGGATGAGATTTCCTTTGGTCGCTATGTGTATATCATAAATGCTTTCGTGCAGGTTTATTTGTTTAAACATTTTAGCAAAATTGTGTACGCATTCTAAAAGAAAGTATATAAACATGCTTACAATGTTGCTGTTTATACTGACCAAAAAATTCTTGTGTAGTAATAGTATAAATATCCTGGCAATCTAAAAAATAAATTGTGGAATCAACAGCTTTAAGCAGCAGAATTAAAGATTCTTGAATGTGGTAAAACTCTCCCTTTATCATTTCAACCTCTTTGGTTCCAAGTAGTAATCAAAAACAACAGCAATAATTCTGCATCTTTTGGTTAAAAGTCAGTGAATCATACACTTATACATTGCACATAACCCCTATGGTTTCTGCGTTATTCGGATGAATTCCAAGAATTTTAAATTTGCTGGGGTCATGTCCCACAGGAGTATACTATTATGGAAATTTTGGATGCTCACAAGCTGTCCCAGATTTTTCAAGCTAGGTATTCTAAAGTAGATTTTGCAATTTAATTACATTCATTGTAGACATCTTCATTATAAGTTTGATATAGGCTTTATCTTCTGAATTTTTTGTGAACCTAAATTATGGAACTAGATAACCTAAATACAGAATTAATAATCTTCAAACAAAATTAGTGATCACATCTGTTTTCCTCACTGAGTACTATATATAATGGAGTCACCACAACTGACTGCTGGTCAGTTAGTACCTTTAAAAATAAACTGAATGAATCTCTAATTTAGAATCTGATTGAGGTTATAAGGTTAACTATAGACCTGGATGACCAAATGCTGTCTGTGAAGACTCTGCTGCTAGAAGAATAAAAATGTCATCAGTGAAATGCAACTTGGTCAGAGTTGAAGAATTTAATGATTGTCTGATATCCTGGAGATTCACTCAATTATTTTTAGGAATCAGGGAGAACTTCACAGAGCTCTATCTGTGGTTAGACACCTTCCTGACATAACCAATCAAGTAGAATCCACAATGGTGCTTATTATACACGGTCTGTTGGAAAGCACAGGCTCAATACACAATTCCTCTCCCAAGTCATATACCATCCTGACTTGGACATACATCACCGTTCATTCATTGTCTCTGGGAGTACCTTTGCCAGACGGACTGCAGTGGTTCAAGCAGAAGGCTCACCTTCTCAAGGGCAACTAGGGATGGGCAATAAATGCTGGCCTTGCCAGCGACACTCACATCCAGAGAATTAACTAATAAATAGGACAAATTAGCTTTTGATGTTCCTTGCTTTCTTCTGTAGCCTTATGTAGCCTTTAGGAAAAAATAGTCTAATGCTAATTAGCTGGAGAGAAAAATGTCCATGGTGTGAGTTTATTGGTGATAAAATTACTGTACTTGTGGAAATTAGACCATTGGGAAATGAACAAGTTTCCATGCTGCAGAAAGCTTGAAGTTTTGGGGAAAATGTTACATTTTAATCAGGCAGTGTGGCATTTCCAAGGTTTTTGATGAATTGCAAATTGAATAGAGCAGTATTGATATGATAAGTGGTACATGTTCAAACAGGTAGGATAGAAACAATTACAATGGTTAATAATAGCCAACTGTCCACTTTTGGAGTGGACAATACACTTTCCTGGCTGCCGTTTGCGCTGTTCGCACTAGCACTGCAAAATCCACTTATATGGAGCTAGTTTTAGTCACCTTATGATGCTTCATGGCTCAGCTCATCTGCGCGTGTGTTGAAACCTTGTGGGTGCGCAGAAGACGTTGGCCGTGATGAATTGTGAGGCGAGAACAGCTGTTTTCAGGCTCTCTAACAGTACTGGGAAGGTTTAATAGTTATGTCCTACAATATTTTGTGGCAATTGTTGAAGGAAAAGTTGAAGCACTTTAAATATATACTGCGTGGGCCAAAGCACTATCCAAATTCATCCATAACAGACCCTCGATCGGACTCATGCCAACTCTAAGCTGGTGAACAACCCATTGGGCTTAAGGGGTATAATGGGCAGAATTCTGGAGTAGCCCGAGAACTCTCCCAGCTATGCCCAAAAGTAGTCCTAGGATGTAAAAGGCGCAGGTCGAAGCATCACCTGTCTCCTCCCACAATTTGAATTTGGGCTGCAATTAGATGGAACTGTCACACCTCAAATCCCCTGCCCCTGGTGGGCGATCCACCCACTTTACACCCTTCCCAGTCCCCTGCATTTCGGGCCCTATGAAACCAAAATCTTTAAGAAGTCTTTCTGTCTGGTATTAACATTTCCAGTAAAGGAATATCCAGGCTTAATGCATCTTACACTGGCATCACTTACAGAAGACCCACGAGAGTCCAAGATTTGTATCTATTATTCAACATCTAGACTACAGCCTTTGACACGGTTGACCACTTCATCCTCCTCCAACGCCTCTCCACTGTCGTCCAACTGGGTGGGACTGCACCTTTGACACGGTTGACCACAAACTTCGGTTCCCTAGCCACCGACTCCATCCCTCTCCCTAGCATCTGTCTGATGCTGAACCAGACTGTTCGCAACCTTGGTGTCATATTTGACCCTGAAATGAACTTCTGACCACATATCTGCGCCAGAACTAAGACCGCCTATTTCCACCTCTGTAACATCGCTTGACTCTGCCCCGCCTCAGCTCATCTGCTGTTGAAACCCTCATCCATGCCTTTGTTACCTCTAGACTTGACTATTCCAATGCACTTCTGGCTGGCCTCCCACGTTCTACCCTACGTAAACTTGAGGTCATCCAAAACTCTGCTGCCTGTGTCCTAACTTGCACCAAGTCCCGTTCACCCATCACCCCTGTGCTCGCTGACCTACATTGGCTCCCGGTTAAGCAACGCCTCGATTTTAAAATTCTCATCCTTGTTTTCAAATCCCTCCTTGGCCTCGTCCCTCCCTATTTCTGCAATCTCCTCTAGCTGCACAACCGTCCGAGATATTTGCGCTCCTCTAATTCTGCCCTCTTGAGCATCCCTGATTTTAATCGCTCCACCATTGGTGGCCCTGCCTTCTGTTGCCTAGGCCCTAAGCTCTGGAATTCCCTGCCTAAACCTCTCCGCCTCTCTTTCCTCCTTTAAGATGCTCCTTATAACCTACCTCTTTGACCAAGCTTTTGGTCATCTGCCCTAATTTCTCCTTATGTGGCTCGGTGTCAAATTTTGTTTTATAATGCTTCTGTGAAGTGCCTTGGGACGTTTTACTACATTAAAGGCGCTATATAAATACAAGGTGTTGTTGTTACAGTTGTAATACAGATTAGTCGATTTGCCGTGGTATTGCACACCAGCATTCAAGACCAAGGGCATTTTTCAGAAGGGAAGGGGGGAAGAGAAGAAGAGAGGGGGAAATGAGAGGGTCAATGGAGGGGATATGATGAGGATGAGGAGAGGGGGAAGTTGGCGTGGTAAAGAGGGGGAGAGGAGCGGAGGGTAGAGGGAGAGAGAAGGGAGAGGATGAGAACTAATAGGGAGACTGGGATGGGTGAGGTGGAGACGAGATGAAGGGGAGAGGAGGGGAGGCGTGGGGGAGAGGAGGGGAGGGGAAGTGGAGAGACGGAGAGCTGAGGAAGGGAAGAGTGGGAGAAGAGAGGAGGGGAGGGAGAGAGGAGCAGATGGGGAGGGGAAGGGAAGGAGGTGAGGCAAGCGAGAAAAGGAGAGAAGGTGGATCGACAGGAGGAGAGAGGTAGTGGACAGGGGGAGTGGAGTGTGTGGGCATGGGTCAGAGAAGAGGAGGAGAAGGGAGAGAGAGAAAGAAGGTGGAATCGAGGGAAGGAGTGAGAGTTGTAACAGTTTATGCAAGTGTGAAATTAAAGGGCAAGACTTGTTAGAAGATAAAGGAATTTTAGGAAGTACTTAGAATGCATGGTACAGAAGAGTAATCAGAGCATCAGAGCGAAAAGCCACAATAACACAATCCATGAAGTCAGAGAAGAATAAGCAATAGGAAGGTAATAAACACACTGCCAATTAGAGTCTCTAAATGACTTGTGATTTGTTTCTAGCAGAAAGAATAATGTTGTCTTTTGTTTGACAGGGTGTGAGGCTTTACTACCGACTTCATAGTCTCTTTACTCCTGTGATAAAGTAAGTAAAAGAAAGTATTACATCAATTTATAGTGTCAGTTTGAACAGGGTGCTAATCAAACCTGCCGTATCCAGTGAGCTGGTATATAAGAGACATTTCACTGGTTTACTGTCTTCTTCAGAGCTCGTCCCATAAATAATTTCATTTCTTCAATCATTTGATTTAATGATTAACATGAAAAGGAAGTTTGAATTCTAGTACAGGTTAGCGGTTTAGTCCAAAAACCATTGAACTTCTTCACATACATTTAACCAGGGACCCTAGAATTCGGTGAATCTCAAGGCTAAATTTTGCAGCAAAAGAATACAAGTCTGTCCAAGGTTTGGGATATCTCAATCTCAATATAATAAATATTTTTAACTACCCCCAGTATAAGAAATATGACAAATATTTTTTTAAACCGTAAGAACAGTGCTGAGCTGGTAATCTTTGATTAGAAAATTGGACATATTAAACTATTTACTTTGCTTTGGACACCTGTCCTGAAGTCTTCCCCTGTGCTGCTCATCTATTCACAGTAACAGATGTGGTTCAGTGTCGTGTTGTCTCACCTGGCTGGGTGAAAGACAGGTGAGACAGGTTTATGGTCATGAGCTCAAATCCGACCATGGTTATTGGGAAAGTGAACTCAATCAATCTGGTAATTTATGGGCTAGCACCAGGTATTTGTTCTCCATAGCTACTGGATTGTCAAAAACCTAACTGGTTTAATAATGAAGGGAACTTGTCACCAACACCTGGCCTACATGTGATGTAAACGTGGTTGACTCTTAATGCCCTCTGACAAGGCCTAGCAAACCACATAGTTGTAAGAAAACTGCAACAAAACAGAATTACAAGAGAAATGTTGGACGGTCCTATGTAACGCCATTGTGGGAGCACTGGCCTAGAAATTGGATATTGCCCAAAAACGGGCGGTGTCACGGGCCAGCGCTATTTGCCTGTGTCCGTTCAAAGTGGTGCAGGCAGCATGCAAAATTCGTGCTGCCTGCTCATTATAATGATTGGAGCGCTGATCTCAGCGCGAAACATGCTGCTAATTGGCTCAGCGTACAACGAGGGGTGGGGGGACGGCCAATAGCGGGTGCAGGCTAATGGCCAATAATGTTTGGCCTAGGCTCTTTGCACTATTTAAAGGGGAGGTGCTTTGTTTCAGAAGCACCTCATTGTCATTGTAGAGCAAGCAATGGCAAAGCAACCAAGGAAGTGAGCAAGAAGGTTTTCAAATGCTGCACCTGGAGGCCTTGATCCTGGCTGGGCAACGAAGGCAGGCTGTCCTGTAGCCGCAGGGTGGAAGGAGGCCATTCAAAGCCATATGCTGAAGGCTTTGGGAGGTGATAGCTGACTCCGTCATGGCCCCCAGTGTGGTCCCAAGGACCTGGATCCAGTGCCGGAAAAAGGTTTAATGATCTCACACGGCAGGTCAAGGTGAGTGAAGGTTTCAGCAAATGCCATATCCCACCATCTGCACAACAAGCCTCACACACTGCTCAATACACCACACCCCCATCACTCACCTACCAACAATCTCTAGCTATCACCACTCATACCTCACAATCATGGCTTCACTTCACCTTCACAACTTTACCACTGCTGCAACACTCACACCTACATCTCACACCTTGCACACACTGACAGCTATTCAACTATGGCAGGCACATCACCCAAACACATTGCGCTACACTCACTGACACACTTCCCCTTCTCTTGCAGGCAAAGGTGGCACATAACAGGAGGGAGCAACGGCAGAGGGGAGGCGGCCAAGCCTCAATACAGAACCTCACTGACCTGGAGGAATCAGTGCTTGAAATTATTGGAGGGGCAGTGACTGAGTCCGTGGCCAGCGGAGAAGTTGAAGCTGTTGCTGATGATGTTGGTATAGTCATACTTAATCCTTCTTCTCACATCCCACTTCCCCCTCATCCCACAATCTCTTCTCGCGTACAAGCTACTGATGGTGTATGCATTGATCTCTTTCTTTCCCCCCCTTCCCCTCAGCACAACTCGACCCTTATGCCTTTCTGCTTTCAGATACCCAAGAACTGCCAGCAGGCCAGCCTATCCCTCATGGTGACCAAACTGAAGGAGACAACGAACAAGAAGAAGAGACACTGGCACTGCACTTGTCACTCGCAGACACCAGCTCAGAAAATGGCACTACTTAGGGTAGTAAAGAGGCGGGACCTGCACATGGTGAGGCACCGGGCACGAGTGGGCTGCAGCAAGGCCAGGGCTAAATGGTAGCTCAGGTGCCAGCTCCCCAGAGGGCGAGTTCTACTGCACACGACTCAGATGATGACCTCGATGGGGCGGCCTTCAGAAGGAGGGTGATGGCCATGCACACGGAAATGCTAGGTGCAATGGCAAGCCTGCCAGAGGGCCTCTTGTCAGTGTCAAGGAGCATGGAGAACTCCTGCTCCAACATTGGACGGGGCTTCGCGCAGAGCTTGGAGTCCATGATTTCCAGGATGGAAATGATGGACAACTCCAGGAGAGATCTTGTGGACCCAGCCATGATGCTGTGTGTGATGGGCGATGTTGCAGATTCCATTGCAGCACAGGCGGAAGTGACCCAACATCTCAGTGCTGCACAGACTGCTCTCCTGCAGACTCAACTTGCTGGCACGCAAACTCATACTGCTGCCATTGTCGCTGGGTTTACGAGTGTTGAAAGGGTGTCACAGCAGGCCAGCAATCTGTCCTACAACAGATTGCTAGGAATGCTGAGGCGACGCCTCTTCGGGGGATTGGCAGTGGGTCTGTGGAGCAAGAACCTGCTGCCCTCTCTCAGGATGACAGTATTCCTGTTCCCACCGCTGCCACTCCGCCATTGCCCTTGCCACTGCCTGTTAGCTAGTCAGCCCAGACTGCTGCTGCCCCTGCCAAGGTGGTGCAGCCTATAGCCGGGCCTTCTAGGTTCAGAGCTGGTCGAGGTCATCTTGGAAGGCCATCTGTAGTCTCCTCCACTGAACGTCAGCAGCCTTCCACCAGCCATGCTGCAGCCACTGGGGGAGCACTGTGTAGGAGCACTAGAGTAGGTAAAGGCACACGAATGACAGACACTAAGGGAATGCACAAGGGTGATTAGTTGATATTGTAATTTTGTTTGCATTCGGATAAATTTATGATTTTTGTTTGGAATGTGTGTTTTGTGGTGGCTCTTACTTCAGCTTTGTGCCCAGGAGGATGCTGTGATGTTCCGTGACAGAGGGATGGTATGATGTGGAAGTGGTGAGCAACGATTAAAAAGCAGGACCTCAAAGGTTGTAATCTCTGGATTACTCCCGGCACCACGTAATAGTGAGTATAGGAATAGGAGGATAGAGCAGATGAATGCGTGGCTAAAGAGTTGGTGCAGGAGGGAGGGCTTTAGTTTCTTGGATCACTGGGTCTGCTTCTGGGGAAGGTGGGACCTGTACAAGTCGGACAGGTTGCACCTGAACCGGAATGGGACCAACATCCTTGCGGGGAGGTTTGCTAGTACTGTTGGGGGGGTTTAAACTAACTTGGCAGGGGGATGGGATACGGAGTGGAGCTATAGTAGGGGGTGATGCACAGCCAAATATAGAGGAAAAAACAAGTCAGCCTGGAAGGCAGAGCAAATATGTAAAGGCACAAGGGAGCATGGCAAGGCTGGATGGCATTTATTTTAATGCAAGGAGTCTTGCGAGTAAGGCAGATGAATTGAAGGTGTTGATGTACACATAGGAGTATGATATTGTTGCTATCACAGAGACATGGTTGAGGGAGGTGCAGGACTGGCAACTCAATATTCCGGGGTATAGAATCTTCAGGCGAGACAGAGGGGGGTGTAAAAGAGGAGGGGGTGTCGCAATATTCATCAAGGAGTCAATTACTGCTGTAAGGAGGGATGATATCTTAGCAGGTTCCTCTAATGAGGCCATATGGGTAGAACTTAAAAACAAAAAGGAGTCAGGCACTTTGCTGGGAGTGTACTATAGGCCCCCAAACAGTCAGGAGGAGATAGAGGAACAGATATGTAGGCAAATCTCAGAGAAGTGTAGAAATAATAGGGTAATAATAGTAGGGGATTTCAACTTCCCCAATATTAACTGGGATAGTCAGAGTGTGAAAGGCTTAGAGGGTGCGGAATTCTTAAAGTGCATCCAGGAGAGCTTTTTGAGCCAGCATGTAGAAAGTCCTACAAGAGAGGGGGCGGTACTGGACCTAATTCTAGGGAATGTAGCCAGGCAAGTGGTAGAAGTGTCAGTAGGAGAGCATTTTGGTGACAGTGACCATAATTCGGTGAGATTTAAGGTAGTCATGGAAAAGGACAAAGATGGACCGGAAATAAATGTTCTAAATTGGGGGAAGGCCGATTTTAATATGATAAGGCAGGATCTGACCAAAGTGGACTGGGATCAGCTACTTGTAGGAAAATCCACATCAGAGCAGTGGGAGTCTTTCAGAAAGGAAATAGAGAGAGTACAACGCCAACATGTTCCCGTAAAGGTCAAGGGTGGGACCAACAAGCCCAGGGAACCCTGGATGTCGAGGGATATACAAGAATGGATTATGAAAAAAAGGGAGGCTTTTGGCAGATACAAAGGACTAAAAACAGTGGAAGCCCTAGAGGAGTATAGAAAGTGCAGGGGGGTACTTAAAAAAGAAATTAGGAGAGCGAAGAAGGGGCATGAAAAAACATTGGCGGGCAAAATAAAGGAAAATCCCAAGGTGTTTTATAAGTATATTAAGGGCAAGAGGATAACCAGGGAAAGAGTAGGGCCCATTAGGGACCAAAGTGGCAATCTGTGTGTAGAGCCAGAAGATGTAGGTGAGGTTTTAAATTAATATTTTGCATCTGTGTTCACTATGCAGAAGGGCGATGTAGGCATAGAAATCAGGCAGGGGGATTGTGATATACTTGAACAAATTAGTATTGAGAGGGAGGAGGTACTAACGGTTTTAGCGGGCTTAAAAGTGGATAAATCCCCAGACCCTGATGAGATGTATCCCAGGCTGCTGTGTGAGGCAAGGGAGGTGATTGCAGGGGCTCTGACACAAATTTTCAGAACCTCTCTGGCCACAGGGGAGGTGCCAGAGGACTGGAGAACAGCTAACGTAGTACCATTATTCAAGAAGGGTAGTAGGGATAAACCAGGGAATTACAGGCCAGTGAGCCTAACATTAGTGGTAGGGAAATTATTGGAAAAAATTCTGAGGGACAGAATTAGTCTCCACTTGGAGAGGCAAGGATTAATCAAGGATAGTCAGCATGGCTTTGTCAGGGGGAGATCATGTCTAACCAATTTGATTGAATTTTTCGAGGGGGTGGCTAGGTGTGTGGATGAGGGTAGCGCAGTTGATGTAGTCTACATGGACTTCAGTAAGGCTTATGACAAAGTCCCACATGGGAGACTGGTCAAGAAGGTAAGAGCCCATGGGTTCCAGGGCAATTTGGCACATTGGATCCAAAATTGGCTTAGTGGCAGGAGGCAGAGGGTAATGGTCGAAGGTTGTTTTTGTGACTGGAAGCCTGTGTCCAGTGGTGTACCGCAGGGATCGGTGCTGGGTCCTTTGCTGTTTGTAGTGTACATTAAAGATTTAGATATGAATGTAGGAGGTATGATCAGTAAGTTCGCAGATGACACGAAAATTGGTGGAGTGGTAAATAGCGAGGAGGGAAGCCTTAGGCTACAGGACGATATAGACGGGTTGGTTAGATGGGCAGAACAGTGGCAAATGGAATTTAACCCTGAAAAGTGTGAGGTGATGCATTTTGGGAGGACTAACAAGGCAAGGGAATACACAATGAATGGTAGGACACTAGGACGGACAGAGGATCAGAGGGACCTTGGTGTGCATGTACATAGATCCCTGAAGGCAGCAGGACAAGTAGATAAGGTGGTTGAAAAGGCATATGGGATACTTGCCTTCATTAGCCGAGGCATAGAATATAAGAGCAGGGAGGTTATGATGGAGCTGTACAAAACGCTAGTTAGGCCACAGCTGGAATACTGTGTGCAGTTCTGGTCACCACACTAAAGGAAGGATGTGATTGCATTGGAGAGGGTGCAGAGGAGATTCACCAGGATGTTACCTGGGCTGGAGCGTTTCAGCTATGAAGAGAGACTGGACAGGCTGGGGTTATTTTCCTTAGAGCAGAGGAGGCTGAGGGGGGACCTGATTGAGGTGTACAAAATTATGAGGGGCATAGATAGGGTGGATAGAAAGGAACTTTTCCCCTTAGTAGAGGGGTCAATAACCAGGGAGCATAGTTTCAAGGTAAGGGGCAGGAGGTTTAGAGGGAACTTGAGGAAAAACTTTTTCACCTGGAGGGTGGTTGGAATCTGGAACTCACTGCCTGAAAGGTTGGTAGAGGCAGGAACCCTCACAACATTCAAGAAGCATTTAGATGAGCACTTAAAACGCCAAGCATACAAGGCTACAGACCAAGTGCTGGAAAATGGGATTAGAATAGACAGGGCTTGATGGCCGGTGTGGACACGATGAGCCGAAGGGTTTCTTTCTGTGCTGTATAACTCTATGGGGGAGAAATTTAGTATCGCCCCATTTGGGGCGCAATTATCGGCCGGGCGCAAAGATTAGCGCCTGGCGCTAATTATCACCACCGACTGCAAACTTGACTTTTATCGCCCCTGGAGGTGATTGGAGCGCTAAACCAGGCGCTTCACACCTGTCTTAAGGCGCAAAGTCCGAGGAGCGAGGCGCTACCTCAGAGCGCTGGCGAAGCTCATGTGATGTCAGTCAGCAATGGAACACACAGACAATGGCACCGGCCAGTTCTTAAATGGGCGGGTTGATCTTGCTTTCCATCCACATCCTGCTCATTGCAGCCTTGAATCTCGGCCTAGAGAGACCTGCACATCAAATCTGCTGGAAAGAACAATGGAGAGTACCAGGGAAAGAGCTCAGAGTGCAGCCCCCACAGTCTCTTCTAAATCGATACAAGGAATGGCAAATCAAAATGAACCTGCAAAGTGCTGCTCAGTACCCAAAACTCCTTCACACAGCGTTGAATCTCTCCAGAAGTCTCTCTCTCTCTCTCTGTCTCAGAATGCATGGTTCAAAAATGTCACCAACAATAAAAGGCAGGAAGCGGTCGCCTTTAAATAGCGCTCCCCCAGTCCCTTCCTGATTGCAAAACGCTCCCCTCAACCTGTCGTTGCTAGCGGCAGGCGGTAAGGCAGGGGGCGCCACTCAATATCCGCTCCGGGGCGATACCGGGGCGTTGCGCACTCGACTGACGTCACGATCTGCCGGCACAGGAGATCGTGGCGGTAGTGTTTAGCGACGCCGCAAAATGTCTAGTTAATTTCGCGAGCGGCGCAAACATCGCCGCACCCGGGCGCTAGATACTTTGCGCCCCATTAGCGCCCTCTTAAGGCTAACCAACTGAATTTTTCCCCCTATGACTCTAACGAGGATCTGGGGTTTCAGTCACTGGAACTGGAGTCTGATGAGGCATTCACGGACAGCCTGTTCGGAATTGGGATCTGCTGCCTGCCCCTCCCTCCCTCCTTTTCCTCTTCCTCTTTGTCCTCTTCCTCTTTCTTCTCCTCCTCCTCCTCCTCCTCCTGAGGTGGTCCCGCAGTCCCTGGTGGCAAGGGCTGCACCCTCATGATGGCCAAGTTGTGGAGCACCCAGTAGACCACCACGAAATGGGACACCCGCTCCGGCGAGTCCTGGAGGGCTCCTCTTGAGCAATCAAGGCAGCGGAACCGTTGCTTGAGCACCCCGATGGTCTGCACGATGGTGTTCCGGGTGGCAGCATGGATGTCATTATGTGAGTGCTGGGCACGAATGGTGGGGTTATGGAGGGGAGTCATCAGCCAGGTGCAGGGCTTCCGAGCAGCCACCCTTGAATTTGATGTGGTGGCTCGAAGATTGCTGGCACAGCGGACTGGCGCAGGATGAAGGCATCCTGACTGCTTCCAGAATAGCGGGCATTCACCATCAGGATGCGCTGGGCGTGGTCGCACAACAACTGCACATAAGTGAGTGGTAGCCTTTGTGGTTACGGAACATCTCAGGATTGGTACACGACGCCCGCAAAGCCACGTGGGTGCAGTCGATTGCACCCTGCACCATGGGGAAGCCTGCTATCCTGGGAAAGCCACATGCGCGCTTGTCATGCTTCTTTCTGTTCAGAGAGAAGACAATGAAGCCCCTTCTCCTGGAGTAGAGCACCTCTGTGAACTCCCAAATGCAACGATGGACGGCGAACTGGAAGATGTTAGCTATGTCTCCTGCTGCAGACTGGAAAGCTCCACTGGCGAAAAAATTGAGGGCCACGGTGACCTTGACTGCTACTGGGAGAGCTGTAGTCACCCTGCTCTGAGGCAGGTCTGGTTGCAGGAGGTGGCAGATCTGTGACCATCTCCATGGTGAAGTGGAGCCTCCTAATACACTGCTCTTCGCTTAAGTGGAGGTAAGAGAAGTGCTCTCGGAAGACCCTAGATGGGTAAGGCCTCCTGATGAGAGCCCTTCTGGCCCTCCTCCTCTTCTTCACTGCCTCTGTTCCCTCTCCCGAAGATACTCGACTGCAAGGGCGACTGCAAGTAGAGTGCCCATGACTGTGAGGAAGTGGTGTGAGCAGAAGCCTTTAATGAGAATGAAGGCGTTCTCCACTTGTAGCATCACTCCCTTCGAACTCAGAAACTTTATAAACAAGTTTAGAAAGCTGCAAGAGTTGCAGAAACTTAGACAGAGCCAGTAAAACTGAGAAACCGTGTCAGCTGCAAGTTGTTGATGATGATCCCTGTAGATAGCACTGCTGGGTGCTCCTTTCTGCTGCTGAACTCTTGGTCAGCTGGTCGTGATTAAGAGAGGGCGGTAAGTGGAGCGGCGACGTCGAAAATGGCAGAACATGCATCAAATCAGCGTTGCACACCCATTGACCTCACGATCTGCCTCATTTCCATTTCTCTAGCGAGCACTGGCAACGGCAGCGCTGCCGACCTGCCGAAAATGGCAGCCGCCACGGGACCTGCCGGAAGCTGCTGGAAGTGAGTCGGCCGCCATTTTTTCATCAATGTGGGTCCTAATGCCCGGCGCTAAACCCCCGAATTTCTAGGCCACTATCACCACAGGACTGCAGTGGTTCAAGGAAAAAGCCCACCACCACCTTCTCAGGGCAATTAGGGATAGGCAATAAATGTGATGTTGTGCACATCTCCAGAAATTTTTAAAAATGTGGCACTTAAATATTAAGTGGAGTCCAGATAAACCGGTGTTCTTTGTGTAAAGTGCATAGCAGAACAGGCTGGAAGGACGGAATGGCCTACTCCTGTTCCTATGTTCCTATATTCTTGATATGATGAGTGGAGCCTAATTATTAAAATACTATTCAAACAACTTTTCCCATTTCAAATTAAAGTTTAAAATTATAGCATTGTACATCCTTGTATGTTTAATGTGTGGACAAGTCCATTGCTTGCTGTTGACCGCAAGATACAGTAACCAGTTGGTGTTACGTTTAATAACATATGCTTATCTCAAATGAAGGGGAGGCATCATTACAAATTAAACAAACAAGGGCATCTGTTTTTGGAGTTGAAAATTAGAAAAAAACTTACTACCATAATTTGCTGTCAAAATAACGGTGAGCCTAATGGTGCGCCCCATTATTTATGCGCAAATACTACAGCAACTTCAGGCGAGAGCAGTTGCTGTCAAAGTTGCGCTGCTCTGCCATTAACTTCATGAAAACGGCATCTTGCTATCTGGTTCACCATTGAAATGCATTGAGTGGCGTGATGTTGCTGTATTTGCACGGTAGATATGAATTAAACTTGCCACTGAAAATTAAGTCTTGTACCCTTTTAATGATGTGATAAGTGTTAATTACTGACAAACAAACTCTTTGGCACTGAAAATTAACCTATTGCAAGTGTGGCATCTCATTCCTTTAGGTTTTAATTGTTGTTGGAGATTTTAAAAATATAAAATTTAAATTTTTTTTCCTTTTCCTTTCTGTCTCTTTTTTCTTTCTCTCTTAATCCAATCTTTCTTTCCTCTCTTTTATTCTCTTTCTGTACCTGATTTGGCATTGAATTTACCCACTCTAATTTACACTTCCTTCTCAGTCCTTGCGCTGTTAATTTCACAATCCTTCAGTCTGATTTTAAGGATATACAGAGTTGCTTGTCCTCTTCACTCAGATCCCAGATTCCCAGTTTCCCTCGCTGCAACGTTTGCATTTTTAGCAACTTGCCACGCAAAAAATTTAAAAACCTAAACGTGCAAAGGCAAGTCTAACTAATGGCAGGCACCATTAGATTCACTCCTACAGCAAACTATGGCCCATTCAGTGTTCACCATACTAAGAGATGTGGGCCTTAGCTTGCTGCCCTCACTAACTCCCTCCCCCACACCTTCAGTGAGAGGTGAGGTGCCCCGCTGACCCTAGCCATAATTCTGGCCCCAGGGTCATTTACATGTGGAGATGGTCACCCGGCCTCTGCCAGGGATTTGCTGCAACAAGCCTCAGGGCCTGCTGCAATGGGAGAGAGGTGGCCAGCAAATTGCCTTTGTAAAACAATAAATTATTTAAAGAACGTGGCATTACACTAATGGATGTTGTGCTCTGAGAGTGCTTGCACAGGCCCCTCTTCAGTTTATGCCACGCTGCCTCCTCTGACGATCTCCGAAAGCTGGGGCCTAACAGATGGCTGCAGCATCTGGTGTTACCAGAGAGCAAATGATGGGAAAAACAGTGTTTTCCTCATTTGCACATCTTTACCATGCACCAACCTACATATGGGTAGGTGCAGGTTCCCCTGAAAGGACAGGGCACTTTATTGGTGGGCAGCCATCCCCGAATTCCATCTCTGCCTGCCCCAGATCTGTTGATAAATTGGGTATGGAAGTCCGAAAGTCTAGGTCATAATTTGTATATGCCAACACTCGAAACATTTTGAACAAAGAACACCCATCAGGGGCTCACAAGCTGGTTTCAGAGATTCTGCAAAGCCAGCTAATTAAGGAGCTGTATGGAAATTATTAAACTGCAAATTAATGCGGATTAGAACATTGTTGTCAACTGACTCCATTGTTTTTGGTACCTCAGCCATTCGTTCTAGTGCAGTTCTAGTAGTGAAAGCTATTTAGAGAAGGAGAAAGAAACAGAGGGGAACTTTTATGACAAAGACAGAATTCTGTGCCAGTTTCACAGTCAAAATCACTGAGCACTTGGGGCCCTGCAAGTAACTTACTGTTGCATATGTTATGTGCTTTGTGATAACATAGAAACAATCTCAGGCTACACAGCAGCAATGGTAGGAGATTTCTTCATGATTAAACCAAAGTTAATTAGTTTAACCCCTTAGTGATCTGCAGTGTTCCCTAAAAAGGTCTGCTTACAGCACTTGCCTGATTATCGGTATATATTGTTTCAATTGTTGTTTGAATTTCTCTCCCCAATATATGAAATGTTTCCATTGAATTTGAATCTTTTTCATACACAAATTTCATCCCAGAATACATTTCGGATGTGAAGCTCTTCTCTTTTATTTGTTGTTTGCTGCACAAATGATACCCACACTGTGGAGAAAGCTGTTCTGCAAGCAAAGTGAAGATTTATGCCATGGAATTCATTCCTCTTAATGAATTGTTCTTTTCCAAAGTACAATACAGTATCCTCTGATGCATGTGCAAACAAGGATTGCAGTTTTCAGGGGAGACTAGATCATTTCAGTCGCATTTTTTTAATTAGTAAAGACAGACTATTATGTTTGGGGTGGGGTGGGGCGGGTGGTTCACACCAAAAGTCTACTTACAAGGTTTGCAGACTTTCTTCACTCTGGTAAAGTGCTGAGCATCTAAAAATTTCTTTATTTAAAATGGAATTTTCTGGCGCCCTAATGATTAATTTAGATCATGTCTGTAGACACTGGATCCTGGTCTTTTTGACTCATTTTAGATATTTTCTAAATGCCTGTTCGACTTAAAATCTTAAAAGTATACACTTATGTGATTGTAATTTGTAGTGAATGTTTGCCTGTGATGGATACCATTACTATAAATAGTTATCAACAATGCCCTGTGACTCCAAATAATTGCATTGACCAGTATGTTCTTGGCTTAACTAGGAAGGAGGCATTGCTGGATCTGATGCTGGGGAATGAGGTGGGCCAGGTCGACCAAGTGTCTGTGGGAGAACACATGGGTACGAGTGATCATCGTATCATAAGATTTAGATTAACAATGGAGAGGAGCAAGGAACAATCTAGAGTGGAACTTCTAAACTGGAATAGGGCTAACTTCAATGGGATGCGAAAGGATCTAGCCAGGGTAAAATGGAACCAAAGACTGACAGGAAAAACTGTAATGGAACAATGGGTGATCTTTAAGGAGGAGATGTTCCAAGTACAGGCTAGGTACATTCCAACAAGAGGGAAGGGTAAGGGAACCAAAGCAAGGGCTCCTTGGATGACGGGGGAGATAGAGAAGATGATGAAACAAAAAAAAAGGGTGTATGATGCATGTCAGGTGAATTCTTCAAGGGAGAACCAGACCAAATACAATAAGTTGAGAGGGGAAGTGAAGATGAAAATAAGATTGGCAAAGAGAGAATGAGAGTAGAATGGCTGTTAACATAAAAGGGAACCCAAAAATCTTCTACCGGCATGTAAACAGTAAACGGGTAGTAAGAGGCGGGGTGGGGCCTATTAGGGACAAAGAAGGTGATATATGCTTAGAGGCGCAGGGCAAGGCTAGAATACTCAATGAGTACTTTGTATCGGTGTTTACTAAGGAGGTGGATGCTGACAAAATATCGGTAGCAGTGGAAAAGGTAGAAGCAATGGAAGGGGTGAAAATTGATAGGCAGGATGTACTAGAAAGGCTGAGTATGCTTAGAGTGGATAAGTCGCCTGGCCCAGATGGCTTGCATCCCAGATTGCTAAGGGAATTGGGGGAGGAGATAGTGGAAGGGCTTGCCATAATTTTCCAATCTTCCCTAGATGCAGGGGAGGTGCCTGAAGATTGGAAAGTGACAAATGTGACACCATTGTTCAAAAAGGGTGTAAGGACAATCCTAGTAACTATAGGCCAGTCAGTTTAACATCAGTGGTGGGTAAAGTTTTAGAAACAATAATCAAGGAAAAAATTAACGGGCACTTGGAGAGGTTTAAGCCTATTAAGGAGAGCCAACACGGTAGTGGTAGTGGTAGTAGATAATGATGACAAATTTAAGAGGAAACTGAATAGATATTTAACAATGTAAGCAATTGCAGGATGTGAGAGATGGATGCCATTTTTTGAATGGTGGAAATAGCCTGCAATGGTCTTTTCCAGACCTGGACATTCCTATGTTCATAATACTTAGATCGCAGTGCTATTACCTTGGAAGGCAAGATTGGAGAGCCTCCTAGTATTTGTGTGGTACCACATTAGTACTGCCTTACCCCTTCCTTAACAGTATTATTAATGTTAACTGTAAAATGATCATCTGCTATACACAGCAGGTACTTATCATCCTTTCTAGTTCTGTTATCTGTTTTGAAGTTATCATTTGCGTATGCAAATTTGATAATTTATTAAGCATGAATAACTAATATATTCTGAGAAGTCTATTATTTTTATTACTTCTAATGGAAGTATTGAAGTTGATGCTACATTCTCTTTCGTGCCCCTGTTTTGTCCTGTTGTCTAGGCAAAGTGAACAGAGTGTTTACTGCATCTATTTCATGAGTGCAAAATCTCCCCTTTTAAAATGGGTTGCTAAGCTTGCTCAATGGTTCAATTGGTAAGGGCACCATGTAATTGAGTGATTCAGACCAGCAGGTCCCAGCTTTAATTCCTAATCTGTGCTGAGTTATTTGAGCTGGTGTATGATGTGGGTGCTGATGGTGGTTTTGAAAGTGAGAGGGGCAGTATCTGAGGAGAGGGACTGTCATCTAGCATGGTAGCTAGGAAGGGAAGTTGGGTGGTTAGCAGTTTAATGGGAATAGGGTCAAGGGAGAAGGAAGTGGGTCTCACGGACAAGATGAGCTTGAGGTTATGAGGGGAGCTAAGAGAGAAAGTGGGTAAAGATATGGGTTCAGGGCTAAGACGGGGAGAGCCTGGCAACAGGGGAAGGGAGGAAGCATTAGAAGCAGCTGAATGGATGGTCTCAATTGTAGTGACAAAGAAGTCCATGAGTTTATTTAAAGGGATCATACACTCAAGTACCAGTTTAGTTTTCCATGCATTCTACATTGTGGTTTGGAATAGATGCATTAATGAAATAGATGTTTTGTTTGTCAAGAGAGTGCCCCATGAGGAATTTCTGTTGTAATATGTTATGCTTGATGAAAATGGGCAAAAGCTCCAACATCTTGTATTTAAATCAAAAGCTCTTCTTAACTGAAACTCTGAAATATTTTGGAATCTCTCATGTCTTAGAAATAGTTACGTTGGCTTTGTGTTGCTCTTCTTCTAACGGAATACTGATAAATAGTTTAGACAATTGTCATTGCATTAAAACCCTTGCCTAAGCCAAGAAACAATCTTTAGAAGTTATTTTGTCAACCAGTTAATAATTCAACTGAAAGGGAAATTGTTGAATCATTCCCTTACTTTGCTCTCAGGATTGGAAGACTTCCCCATCTGGGGTTTTTGCTGAAGTTATGGCAGGAGATCGGGAGAACTACCATTCAAGTTCAACCCCTATATATTTGTGCAGTCTTTGTTGAGCCAACTATTACTAAACATTTGTCAGATTGAAGTTTATATCTGTAGCATAGGCCATGTCGAGTTTTCGTGTATAACTATACTGTTAACTGATATGATTCTCATATACAGGGATAAAGACTACCATCTGAGAACTTATAAGTCAGTAGTCATGGCAAACAAGTTGACAGACTGGCTAGTTGCACAGGTAAAGTAAGAACACATTTTTTTGTGTAACTCTGATAATATCATTAATCTGATTGGGTGGTTTGAAGCATCTTAAATAAAGAAATCTGTCACTGAAGCTGCTGTTCCTTTAATTGGAAATATATTGGAAGTATCGGAAGGGATATTATTTAAAGGATACACAATGGGGCTGCTGAAAAATCAACCAAAGTGACATTTGCTGCATAAATCAAGGATTTGTGAATTATGTGGTCTAATTCACAAAGCTGGAATCATGTATCTCATTTATGCTGCTCATCCTTTTTTTTTAGGGATTTGAGTTACAAGGTAGGATTTAGCAAGGGGATGTATGTTAATAAGCCAGAATGCTTGGGCCTGGAGCCAAAGGGAATAGAATCAGGAGAACAAGGGAGTAAGGATTCGGGATGACAAACAGATGAAATCAGGATTGTATACAGGGTAGGGGTGTGAGTCAGGAAGCCAAGGAGAATGATGTTTAGGTCAAGTGGGTTGCGTCTGGAATAAGCAGGAATAAGGGATGGTGCTGAGGACCAATAGAGTTTCAGACTAATGTAAACAATGAATTGAGAAGAGAGAATAGACATTTGCCAGGCAATGACCATCTCCACTTGACAGTCAACAGGATTACCATCACCAAATCCCCCACCATCAACATCCTGGGGGTGACCATTGACCAGAAACTTAACTGGACCAGCCACATAAATACTGTGGCTACAAGAGCAGGTCAGAGTCTGGGTATTCTGTGATGAATGACACCCTCTGACTCCCCAAAGCCTTTCCACCATCTACAAGGTATAAAGTCAGGAATGTGATGGAATATTTTCCACTTGGCTGGATGAGTGCAGCTCCAACAACACTCAAGAAGCTCAACACTAGCCAAGGGCAAAGCAGCCTGCTTGATTGGCACCCCATCCACCACCTTAAACATTCACTCCCTCCACCACCAGCATTTACAAGATGCACTGCAGCAACTCGCCAAGGCTTCTTCGATAGCACCTCCCAACCCGCTACGACTACCACCTAGAAAGACAAAGGCAGCAGGCGCATAGGAACACCACCACCTCCAAGTTCCCCTCCAAGTCACACATCATCCTATCTTGGTAATATATTGCCGATCCTTCATCGTTGCTGGGTCAAAATCCTGGAACTCCCTCCCTAACAGCACTGTGGGAACACCTTCACCACACGGACTGCAGCGGTTCAAGAAGGCGGCTCACCACCACCTTCTCGTGGCCAATTAGGGATGGGCAATAAATGCTGGCTTTGCCAGCGACGCCCACATCCCATGAATGAATTAAAAAAAAGACATGTCAGGTAATGGAAGTGAAATTAGTATCTAAGGTAGTTAAAGCCTCTTTAGGCAATAGTTAAACACTGCTTTAAGTAAACTATCTTATACTGTTACAGCATAGTTAAGAAATTTCTTTTTTAAAATAAAAATATTAAATATGATAGCACTCTTTCCTTTGCAAGCCCTTGAATTAAAATACACAAACAAAATAACTTGTACAACGTCCTACTTTTCATTTTATAACTGAAGCTTTTAATATTTCCTATGTAAATATTTTTAAAAGTGGCCTTATTGTAAGCTCCTTAAAAGCTGATTATGAAGTAACCTTGATGGCATCTCTGGAGCTGACTCTCCCACTTTGTGCGAGAAGGAGTGCATCATGTATCTGCTGAATTTTAATATTGAATTGCCAAAAATGTTCGGAGATCGTACTGACCCTCCATTCATTAATTTGTGATTAACTTTGACCCAGTTTGTAGTTTAATTTATAAACATTTGATACTTTTAAGTATCTAATATCCTTTACAAGATTCAAAATGTGTCCAATTTTTTTTTTATCAGTGAAGAACATCTACAGAAATATATATTTTTCTCTTTCGTTTTTTCTTTAATATTTTTCCTGAATTTTTGTGCTCATCAAGGTGTCAGAGTGGGAAATTAAGCACATTTCTATTTTAAGCAGCCACTGTCAGTATCCGGCACTCTGAGGTTGAGTATAGATTGGACCTGATGCAGATTAAAGTTATGACAATGTGCCCTAATCTCAGTCTAAGAAGAGCAGCTCCAGTTGTGTCATTATTTTTTACTTCTGGCACCAGCTGTGTTCATTGCCTCTCAGAGTGAGATTGCTGTTACACCTTTTATTTATTTTTTCCCCAAATTCCTCCCCTTACTACAGAAGGCAATAATTCTTTCTGGGTACCACTGATACCTCAAATAAGTTACTTCCTTCTCTTGTAATAATAAACAGTGAGTATCATTGGGGCCTTGGACTATGGAGGCTGTGACACCCCTGTCTGATTCAGGACTCGCCAATAAATCACACAGGTGCACTTCAGGGAAGGGTCATGGAGTAGTAGTTAGGAATAGGACCTGTGTCTTACTAGTCCAGAGATACTGAATCGAATTGTGGCCCTTTTTGCTATCTCCCTGGCTGACATTGGTTAACTCAAAAACAGCTGAGGGATTAAACTTGAGATCTTCTTGATCTGTGTGGCTCAGTATGACATCAAGTGTTGTAAACATAGAAACATAGAATCTAGGAGCAGGAGTAGGCCATTCGGCCCGTCGAGCCTGCTCCGCCATTCAATACGATCATGGCTGATCATCCAAATCCAGTACCCTGTCCCTGCTTTAATCCCCACAGTACACATATCCCACCCTACCCCCGTAACCCCACGTATTTAATTCCCCCTAACATATCCCATCCTATCCCCATAACCCCACATATTTAATCCCCCCTAACACTAAGGGTCAATTTATCATAGCCAAATCAACCTAACCCACACATTTGTACTTCCTCATTGAAGCAAGGCAAGAGGACAGATTGAGGAGACGAGGCCTATATTCCCTAGAATTTAGAAGAATGAGAGGTGGTCTCATTGAAACATATAAAATTCTTACAGGGCTCGACAGGGTAGATGCTGGAAGGATGTTTCCCCTGGCTGGGGTCCCAGTCCCAGAATAAGGGGTCGGTCATTTAGGACTGAGATGAGGAGAAATTTCTTCACTCAAAGGGTTGTGAATCTTTGGAATTCTGTACCCCAGAGGGCTGTGGATGCTCACTCATTGAGTACATTCAAGAGAGAGAGCGATGGATTTTTGGAATTTAAGGGAATCAAGGGATATGGGGATAGTGCGGGAAGGTGGAGTTGAGGTAGAAGATCAGCCATGATCTTACTGAATGGCAGAGGAGGCTCGAAGGGCCAAATGTTCTACTCCTGCTCCTATTTCTGATGTTCTTATAAGAGCTATGAGACTGGCAACTTATTGCTGGTTTGTGTTAAATTCTGGGCATTCTTGTGCTGTGGGGC
Organism: Squalus acanthias; assembly: GCA_030390025.1. Lineage (NCBI taxonomy): Eukaryota > Metazoa > Chordata > Chondrichthyes > Squaliformes > Squalidae > Squalus > Squalus acanthias. The sequence continues at coordinate 80,547,635 of CM059432.1, forward strand.
AATGTTCACTGGGAACTAGGTTGAAAGTTTCCAAATTCTCCTGGGACCTTTAAGCTGTCAGAGAGACATGACTTTCATCTGATCAGTCTAGACTGGATTCAAACTAGGAGGGGAAAGGACAGAGGTACTAAACCACCACACCAGCCAGTCCCTTTGGAAAAGTACTGTACTTCTATTACTGACTATTTTCAGCAAAATCTTAAAATAAAAAAATATCTCAAATTAAGGTAGTTTCTGACTAAATGCTTTTTATGTTTATGCAAAAATAATACTGTTTACTTCAAAGGATGAAAAGATAAATACGTTGCTGCTTACAAGGGTCATTTCTTGGTTCTACGCTCCCAGTAGGGAGCCATGCTCCCAGGAATCATGGGGCGGAGAATCAAGGCTACAACACGCCCTATCTCGGACCCATGCTACCTTTAAGTAAGGCTTTACCCACTGGCAGTGCAGGATTATGGAATTACCCCTTATATTACATTTAAAATGTTTCTAATATAACTGCCTTTATGAACAAGATAATGAAAGAACTCAAACAGGAATTGGTAGTTAATCGTGTTATTAGAACATGCAATGTAGAATGTCTATTACTTTGTCACCAGGGGGACTGTAGAACCAGAGAGGAAGCAATAATCCTGGGTGTGGAACTGTGTGACAATGGTTTTATGCACCACGGTAAGGTTAAATTCAGTGCATTATTCAAGCATCCTTCTGACATCAGCTCTTCTTAGAACGGTAAATGGTACAAATTTATGTTGTTGAATCTCCGTGCTGCTACACGCTAACTATGCTGTGACTTTTTAAGTTTAAATGATTTTTTCTGACTCTTCTGTTAACTGCAATTTTACATGCATACCATTCCCATGTCCCATATTGTTGCAATGAACCTCACCTTTTATTTCATAAACATAGTAGGAAACTATCTCGCCTAATAAATGATTACTATCTAATTTAAGGTACTGTGGTAAAAGAGAATAGACACCCTATAGTCACTGAACATCACTGACTGTAGCGTTTAACTTTTATTTCTTTAAGGTAAATAAAGGCCAACTGCTACAGTAGATAAAATACTTTGAATTGTGCTTGAGATTTATATGGTACTTTACATCTTGTTTTTCCTTATAGTACTGGAAAAGAGTGAATTTAAGGATGAACCCCTTTTATTCCGTTTTTTTGCTGATGAGGAAATCGAAGGCTCGAACTTAAGGCAGAGGCACATGCGACATGACTTGAAAATAGTTGAAAATGTCATAGCCAAGTCATTGTTGGTAAGTAGCATTGATTCATGTAATGGGAAATGGTTTTAAAAAGCAGGTACTTGGATGACAAATATGAGCTTTCAAAGTAGAAACAATAGTTATTTTGATATGTAAATAAAAGAAAATATGTGTCTTCCCTCAAGGATACATTCCAATTGCATATAAACTCCTTAGTTACAATACTCAAAATATTTATAAGTTATTTGCAAGTGGATTTCTGCAAATATAATTTTTTTTAAATGAACATGCATTCCGAGTAGAAATTACTATTGGCCTGTGCATTTACTTTAACATTTTAAGATTGGTGTTATTAAATTAACCTGGAATGTGTATTGATGTAAAATGGGGTAAATTAATTAAAATGAATAGATTTAGAAAATATAAGAAAAAAAATGTTGAAACTCCGATGAGTTTGAATGTGATGAATACTGTCTTTCAGCTCAATCTTGCCTCCTTTCAGGATATCCAAGGTGTCTACCTTGGCTCTGTGGTAGCACTCACCTCTGATTCAGAAGGTTGTGGGTTGAAGCCTCACTCCAGAAATGCTAAAAGTTTGCCACAACTGACACTAGACTAACTATTCTATAGTTACCTGCTCTGCTCCCTTTTTGAATGGAGTTGTTAGGCTGGCTACCTTCCAGTCCAGCAGAACAATTTTCATATCTAAGGAGATAAAAAAATTATGATCAAAGCCACTGCTATCTCTTCTCTGACTTCCCCTCATCTGCAAAACCCTGACCTGCGATAGCTCCGGGGATTACAAGGGCAGCTCAGTGGTGCCAGCCTCAGTGCGAACTGATTCAGTCCGCCCTTCTCAGATGGAGCAGTGTCTTGCCGCTCTGCCTGGGGTCTAGCCGAGGTCCAACTGGTCTAAAGAATATATTTTTTAAAGCCTTTGGCTCTCACTCTGGTGCTGGATGAAGTAAGCAATCCCCTCCGGGATCGGTAACCTTGTTCTAGGAAAGATTTGGGGTCTTCAGGAGGCCTCTAGAGACTGATCAGGTTCTGGCCCATATTGTGGCCTCCTGGGTAGAAATCAGACTTATACCATTTCCCAACCCAGGGATTTTGGGTCCTATGAGTATCACACGATTAGCATTGCCTTCTAATCTGATAACAGGCATGCTGCGCTATAGTTAACAAGCAAATTACAGCAAGGTGGGATTTAAAAAAAACCTGAACTAATTGATTTGGAGGCATTCTATTATTCATGACCTTTTTCCATGTAATTTCTCTTCTTCCTTTACTAATAGGTTGTTCTGTTTTAAGATTGCTGACATACACCAAGATCATCAGGATATACAAACTAAATAACAATAGTTGCACATATAAAGTAATTGATTGTGTGAACTGTTGGGAGCTGTTTTGAGAATGTACTAGTAAAGTGCAAAGATTCTTTAAAAATAACGAAGCATTGCTAGATCTCAACAGTTAGCTTTGGGAAACCCTGAGTTGTTACCGGTGGAAGTGATCTACTTATGCAATCTGCAGCCTGGAGAACCTACTTAGAGTAATATCGGGACTTAGAAATGATCGTTTTGAAACCTTTGTTTGCTTTGGTGATATACAGAGGTGGACTTGCATCTGTATATCAGGCCTCGGAAATTTTCACCCCCACCCAGAATAATGAATTCTTATGGGGCTTTCTCGATGGGGATTTCTTTGTTTGCCATATTAATGGAGGAGGAGGCAAACAGAAGGAAGGAAAAGAGAGTGAGTACCATCTGAGGAGGATGCAGTCCACTAGATATTACCCCAATAAAGATTCGCTAGGCCAGGCAGATCATATCAAGATCTGAGCGAGAAGCTCTGTATGAGAAGATTGAAGAACACAAAAGAAACTATAGCTAAGCTTTGCCAGCTTATGCGAGAAGAAGTGCTTGAACAGCTTTGCCAGTGGCTGTGAAAGGACACTATCTAGATCATTGATTTTTGCCTCCAGCTCGTTTTAAGCAGCAAGGGTGACCTTTGCAACATCATCCAGGATACCGTCCAGACATGCATCTGTCAGGCCATGGACACAATCTTCAGAAGAGCTGGTGAATTCGTACAGTTTGGGATGACTGCAAGGCAGCAGCATGATATGGTTATACACTTTATTATGTTGCTGGTTTCCCCAAAGTTCGGGATGTAATAGATGGTACCCACATTGCACTGTGAGCTCCAGAAGTCAGCCCTTTCAACTTTCTAAACAGAAAGAGATACCATGAATTCTGCATGTAAATGTGAAATTTGCAAGCAGTTGTCACCTCCCTTGTGCTGAGGAATTCCAGTCTCCCTGAGGAGAAGAGTGGGAAGAAAGTTGTGCCTGGATCAGGGCCCCTCTGTGAGTGATAAGAACAGAAAGCGAAGTCCCATTCATCACCTTGAGTGGTCATTGAGAGAACTATAGGAGCTCAGAAGGGTTTGCTGGACAGATCAGGATGAAGACTGTAATGTCTCTTGCACAGTGGTAGCTTGCTGTGCTACTCACAATTCAGAAAAACCTGGATGTGCAGGTGGCCCTAGTTGTTTTGGAGACAGAGGAGCTTTAAATAAACCTCCTGAGGTCCATCACTTGGAGGATTCTTCATTGTTGGTTGCAAAGGGGATTCATATGCAGATGATAATTGATGCATTTCTCATATGTTTAAATATCTTCCTTTGCCACCATTACCATTACTACATTTTCGCTGTGTTTAGGACAAATCATTCAATACAGAAAACAGCTTACAGCTTCACTGCATGGTGTATCTCCTAGCCCCTTCCAGATCCTTCAAGGAATCTCTACGAATAATTGACAAAAAGTGACTTAATTTTTTTGCCTGATCAGGTGACTATTCGAAGAACAACGTGGAGTTCTCCCTCAAATAATGCCCCCCCCCCCCCCCCAAAAAAAAATCCTAGATTGACTACTTAGCCATCGCATTGCTGGCAAGAAACTTTTTGACCTAGATTTACCTAGGGACTTGCGCTGTTGCTATGTCGTAGGGACCCTTGAATGGCACAAAAGAGAAAATTATGGAGTAAGTGATTTATGCCAGTAATTGTGCCACTCCATATTTTTCTGGGCCTTTTGCAAAGCTCAGCCATTACCCTCACTGTAAACAGTCAGAAGGTAATTATCATAGCTCTGCCCCGATTAAAATCAATGGCTATCTCTATTTTCCTGCAAAAGCCAGTTTTCACGCTGCTTCCACTTAGACTTAACAACAATGGCCTGGCAGCAGTGTGATTTATTAATTCAAGATCAGTAAATGGAAAATGGAGAGACAAAATCAAATTATATTCCACAGTGTTATTTATCCTTTAAAGGAAAGGACTTGCATGTATGTATATAGCACCTTTCAGGATGTCCTAAAGTGCTTTACAGCTAATAAAGTACTATTAGCTGTAGTACTCAAAAGTTTGTTGCAATATTTTTGTGATGGTGACTATCCTGGCAATGTTTCATTTGTATCAAATCACAATGTAACCAAGGCAGCTTTTATCATTCGTTTAATTTGTTTATTTAGTCAAGTCAATTATTTTTCTTAGGGGGAAAAATTTGTGCCCGCCAACAGAATTGCTGGTGTCACTGTAACGCGAGTTAACGGCTGCCGAAAATGGCCGCAACGCTACCATTCAAAAATTGGCTTTGGAGGTTGGCGATGTGGAGCGCAGTGCTAACTTACCGTACAACGCCCTCCCGGTGGCGTTAGTGGTGGCCTCTGACCCGACGTTCCCGTCCACAGTTGCCGTTGCTGCTTCTTAACAGCCTGTGGGAGCGAGGCTGTGGAGTTTGCTAGGCATTGTGGGCAATTAAAGAGGCTATGAATTAAAGGGGCAATGCATTCACTAACACAAATGGCAAGCCAGAGAAGGGGCACACAGGGTCTCGCACGCAGCACTCCAACTTCGCGCAGGGGTTCAACACTGCAAGTGAGGTCACTTGATTTGACACTCCCAGCCACCAGCTCCTCAAGGTCGACCAGCAAGGCCACCTGTAGTGTCCCCCACTGAAAGTCAGCAGCCTTCCACCAGCCATACTGCAGTCACTGGGGTAGCACTGCATGACATCAGTAGGATAGGCAAAGGCACACACAAGACAGTCACTAAGAGAATACATAAGGGTGATGAGTTCATTTCTTGATGTCATATTGGCTGGACAGATGTATAAAGTTGGATTGGAAAGTTTGCTTTGTGGTGGCTTTTATTTCAGCATTGTGGCAAAAAGGACGCTGTGATGGTCAGTAACAGAGGGAAGGTAAGGTGTGGGACTAATGTTAAAAGGGGAATTGCAGTTGTGGTCACTGCAGGCGGATGATTCCATCCCGGATATCTCGGCCAGAAAGCGGCTGTCTGGATTGCATCCTTCCTTCTGCTTCTTCCTCTTCTGCTTCCTCCTCTTCTGTTTCTTCCTCTTCTGTGTCTTCCTCTTCCCTCTGCGAGTGGATGCTGTCAATCTGAAATGACAGCATAAAATGCTGGAAATACTCAGCTGGTCAGGCAGCATCTCAACCTGAGACGTGAACTCTGTTTCTCTCTCCACGGTGTTGCCTGACCTGCTGAGTACTTCCAGCATTTTCTGTCTTCTCACAGGCCTTCCTTTACCATCCGAGGCCTTGCAAGCATCCAGCAGCACTCCCTACACACTTAAAAAACTTTTACCATCTATCACAGCAAGTCTCTACTTCAATAAAAATCGATAAAATCCCATCCAAAAGCTTAAATCCAAACTTACCTGAAAGATGTGTGTGTCCCTTTAAGAGGTGCTGACATTGCCACTGTCAACCTGCTTGCATGCCAGATTTACCTGGTGTGCTTTAGACCCAGTGCTGAATTCAGCGCTGGTGTCGAAGTTCGGAGTGGTGACGTTAAGTCAGCGTTGCATGCCGATTTACGTCACCACACCACCATTTTTTTTCCAGGGTGCTGCCAGTTACCGGCAGCGCAAAGGGAGGGAGGAAAATGGCGGCCGCCGCGGGACCCGCCACCAGCTGACGAAAGAGCGGCGGCCGCCATTTTTCACCATTTCATGGCACTACGGAGTGGCGGTAAGTAGATGAATTTCTAGCCGTTAATGTTTCTGTCACAGAGAAGTGCATATTTTAGCAGGACATCAGTGTTTAATACAAAGCTTGATTGTTTATTTAAGAAGCTGCACTTCCATTCACTTAAATACTCCTGTGGCACCGAATGGTGAACGTGCTGTCACTTCAGTCGTTAGATTGCCGCTGAGTGCCTGATTCACTGCTATGCTCGCTATGGTGTATTCTAATTAGAAAACCAGCAAAATTTGGCATAAGTTAGCAAGGCCGAGATTGGCGCTCTAGACGGCAGGATTTATGATGTACCTGCTCTGTTGCTGAAAAGTTTGGGCCATTGTGTCAAAGTGCTTTGAAACATTTTGATGTGATAAGGAACTGTATAAATGCAAATACCACAGGGAATGCTTTTAGATGAGAGCAGTATTTCTATTAAAGCATCTTAAAATAGACTTAAAGGAGAATAATAACATGGACATGGTGTGCACATGTGACAGTTTTCACAATAGTAAAGTAATTGGTGCAATGCAACATATTTAAGAAAGCAACATATGTGACCCATTGATGCCACGCTATACAGATGTTTAAATGTCTGTAATAAATTACTCAAGCTATTGTCTAACACTCAAGTATGACCTTTTACTGTCCTTAGATTAAAGCTCAAGATGGAAGCTATGGTTTTACTTTGGAGGAGCGAAACAAGGTTCCCATTGTGAAATCTGTGGAGAAGGGATCTTATGCTGAGGTAACGTTCAGTAGATTTAAAAATAAACTCTTTTGGGGTAGACTGCTGCAATTCTGAATTGTCATAATTTTGTAAAATGAATCACAAAATATTTAGTCTTGGAGAACTATTGGGTTAAAGGATTTGTACCAGTCTGTTTTAATATCCTCAGATGTATGATGCTGGACTGATCTGGAAATTGTGTCTCAGTTGCTGTCGCTCCACTGAGACTTCAATCCTGTAACAAGATATTAAACAATTTTACGGTTCAGTTGTTCAGATTTTTGTTGTTGTATAATATGTCGATCTCCCATGGCACTGCACATGGGGAGTCAAGACCAAGGGCGGTATTCATGTGAAGCAAGGTTATTAAAGGGCAGGGGAGCAGCAGGGCGAGCTGGGTTAGGGAAGTGAAGAAGGAGGGAGGAGACGAAGGAAGGGGAGGATGCTGGAAAGCAGGAGGATGATGGAGGAAGCAGGGGGATGAGGGCGGAGGGAGAGGAGGGGGTGGAAAGTGAAGGAGGAGGGAAGGACTGTATAATAACTGTAGGAGCTGGAGGAAGGTATTCCTGAGGTGGATACCACACTGTGTTACTACTGAAGGTTGGTGTTACTTTGCCTGCATATCAATGCCTTTAGTACTTTTTGGAGGCCCATCAGGACTTTTGCTGATCTGCTCAATATACTGGTTTAAATTGTGGATATAGATTTTAAAATGGGAATACTTCTATTATGCTATGAAAAAGGAGGATGCAGACATGGAACAGGCTGGACTGGAGATTCTTCGCATCAGGCATCACAGAAATTGTCTCTTTTCTACATGCCTATACCCACTCACCAGGGTCTACAGACCAAGAAGATCTTACTTAGACTTTTCTGACTGTCAGTGCCTCAGAAGGCTGCACTCCTCCCTGGGGGTTAATAGGGAAATATGTCAACAGCTGGCAGAAGACTTGCAGCCTACTTCCACCAAGAGACTTTGGGCTAAAAAATTGTGGCCGCCACAAGAGTTGCAGGTGTCACCATGGCCTCGGGATAACGGCCGCTGAAAATGATCAAAGCGCTACCAGAGAAAAATTCACACCAGGGACTAAAGATTTTTAGCCCAGCACTAACTTACCGTGTAACGCCCTACCTGGTGGCGTTAGTACAGGCCTGGGAGTCCAAGCTGCCGTCCAGGAGCGGCGTTCCAGCTTCTAACAGCCTCTGGAAGCGAGGTAATGGAGTTCGCTCGGCAGTGTGGGAAATTAAAAGGGCAATGCCTTCTGAAAAATAAAAATGAAGTGAAAAAATGCAGTTTTCAGCCCTTACTGCCTTTTAAAAAAAAATTAACATTAAAAAGACGTCCCAAATGGGAGTCTTCAGCTCTAAAAGCTGATTTCCCTTCCAAACCTCAAAAAATGGGAATCGTCCTTCAGCACGAACATAACTGGCTCAGCGAGCCAGGGAAGGGGCACCCAGGGTCTCGCACGCAGTGCTCCAGCTTTGTGTAGGGGGTCAACACTGCAAGAGAGGTCCTCTACCCACAAGGAGACCCCCCAGAAAGAAGGATGGGGGACCAGATCATCGAGGCCATCACTGCCAGCAGTGTCGCCCCCACGGCCCAGCTCCAGTGCCCAAAGAAGCTTCATGACCTCACACCACTGATCAAGGTCAGTAAAAGCATCTTCAAAAGCCATCTCCTACCAACTGCACCACTAGCCTCACTAACTTCTCATTGCATGACTCCCCCACCCAACCACTCGCCTACCAACAATCTGTACTAATCATGAGGCACATCTCCCATTCCTAGCCTCACCTCACCCCCTTGGAGGAGACGGTGCAGTTGGCAGGGGCATGGCTGAGCCCTTGGCCAGTGGCGAGGCAGAAAGGATGCAAGATGCTGGTAACCTCATACGTTATCCTCCTTCTGGCATGCACATCTTGCTTTCCTGCCCTCTCCTCACCACAACTGCAGCCTTGTGCCTTCCTCATTTCACACACCCAAGAAATGCAGCCTGCCCAGCCAGTGGTTGGCCAAGAAGAGGGAGAGGAGAGTGAAGAAGAAGAAGAAGAAGAAGAAACACCGTCACTCGATTTCACACTCCCAGCCACCAGCTCCTCAAGGTCAACCAGCAAGGCCATTTGCAGTGTCCCCCACTGAAAGTCAGCAGCCTTCCACCAGCCATGCTGCAGCCACTGGGGTAGTACTGCGTGACATCAAGATAGGCAAAGGCACACACAAGATAGTCACTAAGTGATTTCATATTGGCTGGATAGATGTATAAAGTTGGATTGGAAAGTTTGCTTTATGGTGGCTTTTATTTCAGCATTGTGGCCAAGAGGATGTTGTGATGGTCAGTAACAGAGGGAAGGTAAGGTGTGGGACGAATGTTGAAAGGGGAATTGGGGTTGTGGTCACTGGGACCGCAGGCGGATGATTCCATCTCGGATATCCTGGCCAGAAAGGGGCTGTCTGGGTTGCATCCTTCCTTCTGCTTCTTCCTCTTCTGTCTTCCTCTTCCCTCTGCGAGCAGATGCTGTAAATCTGAAATTACAGTATAAAATGCTGGAAATACTCAGCTGGTCAGACAGCATCTTGACCTGAGACGTGAACTCTTTTTCTCTCTCCACAGATGTTGCCTGACCTGCTGAGTACTTGCAGCATTTTCTGTCTTCTCATGTCTTCTCAGAGGCTTTCCTTTACCTTGAATTCAGCACTGGGGTCGAAGTTCGGAGTGGTGACGTTAAGTCGGTGTTGCACACCAACTGACGTCACCTCTCATTTAAATTTGCAGGGCGATGGATCTTACCGGCAGTGCTGCCGGGTCTGGGAAATGGAGGTCACCGCAGGACCCGCCTCCAGCTGGCAAAAGAGCGTCGGCCGCCCTCTTTACACAACTTTTTGCCGGTAATGGGTGGCGTTAAGCCCTCGAATTTCTAGGTGAATTTTATGTGACTTCAATGGAAATTAAGATCGGGAGAGATGTATAACGTGCATCACCTCCTATATTGCCCGTTTTACACTAGCGACCAAAGTCTTTTGGAGACTGAGTCCCTGAGATCTGGGTTCCTATGCCTCAGATGAGGGTGGTCATTTCTCCATTCCCCGTGGAGGAATGACACTGTCCATCACCTCCACTCCCTGCTCCGCACTCTCCACACCTTACCCAGTGTCAGTCCTTCTGACTCACTAGGTACCTTGTCCAGAGCAGGTGTCTCTATTGCTGGTGTTTGCATAAGTAAGATGCCGCAACGGAGTTGGTGAGGAAGTTGAGGCTGTGAATCAGGAGGCTCATTCCCCAGTCATCATCCTGACTAGCCTCTTCCTGCAAAGAACCCTCTACGATTTGAAACACAGAGGAGCTTGTTTAACTGTGTACATAATGACATTTCTCCTTGAAGAAATAATGGCTTAGTGCAAAAGCATTGCAATACTTTGAGAAAGCACGTAAAGCTAAGCCCACCTGTAATGACAATTTCCCAGCTTTTGCCAACCTGCTGTTGCCACCTCAACTCCAACCCTGCCCTCTCCCACAGATTCTCCTGTCTGCCTGCCCACATTGTGTGCTCAAGATTTTTATCACTGCTGCTCTTGATTTTGATACTTGTTGTAAGCCATCTTTTCCTTTGAAGGGAGAGAAGACAATATTAAAGGCATGAAAGTGGCATAGATAATTTCCTTATCTGAATGCATGCAACCCATGATGATCTTACTGAATGCTCTTAATTCTTATGTTTTTATTATGTTCTTATGAAATGTGGAGGTCCATTGTTCCTTTCAATGAAATGTCCCTGAAGATTTGCTACAGCAATAATGGTCAAATGGTTTCCAGTAAAGAAGGTGCTTAAGTGTTTGCAGAGGTTGCCCTTTGAGAAGTGAGTCATCCTGACACTGAGAAGCTGAGAGAGAAGGAGCTGAGTGAAGCTGTATAAGTGGCTGAGGATGTATCTTGGCAAGAGAGACTTGACTCATCGTGGCTATGTTTGGAAGGTCATTGAACCTCTTCCTGCACTGTGTGGCATTTCTTATGTCATCTCCCTTCAGACAGCCTGAACCAAAATCTTATGGAATTCCTGTCCACAGTGCCCAGCAGTCTGTCACTTTGGGTCCAGTCTTCCGCCAGTGACATCGCCAGAGATCCATCTGAGAACCTGGGGCCCCTTGTGGCTGCTGATCCCCTCAGCTGGCTGCTGCTGTTGCTTCAGACATTACTGCTGTTCTTCTCCCTGCTGCTCAGGAAATGATGCCCCCCTTTAACTGGCTGCCACCTTTTAAATGCTGCACCAGAATTGTTTTCCCTCCCTCCGAATGGTGCTAAACCTATCATGAATGGGATTACTGCTGCACAGCCAATGAGGGCTCCAGGAGAAATTGCAGCAGGTTAGCAGCAGATTCCCATTGGCAGGCAGTATTCCTCCCCAATGGGTTGAGAATTCAGCCCAGTGTGTTCCAGGTGGTAACTACTCTTTGAAGTCATTGGATAGTCAAGGGATCATCACCCACTCCTGTGCTGTATAAAACTCTAGCTCACAGACAAGTCCACAGCTCATTTTTTCTCCTTCATCAATAGCAGAATCTTGCAATTGTATTCCAGATAAGAAAAGTTCTGAGTCTTCCAATTCTTGCAGTTTTAGCAACCATAACTTAATAGTATATTGCTGAATGGTCATGAGTCATTTTGATAGCTTTCGTTCAGTGAAGTAGAGCTGCTGTTGTTCAGCACCATAGTTGACTTGATTTGGGGTTGATTTACTATTTACAAGGTTGGTTATGCACCAAATGTGCCCAAGTCTGTGGTTGTCTGACTTTAGGGCGTGAAGGTGGGAATTTATCAGGTGAAGTGGTGGGTGAGGAAGATGTTGAGTAATTTGGTGGTGACAAGGGGGCATTGATCGTGCTTTCACCTTTCTCTAACTCCTGTTCTACCACTGCTTGCCATTTGTTTTCAGAGGAGCTAAGGTAAATAAGGGACTGGTAAAGACCATGCAGTCAGCCTTGCCAGTTTTCTCCTCTGTGAATCACCTTGAGATATTTTACTAAGTTAAAGCTGCTTTATAAATGCAACCTATTAACATTAATGTTAATTGTCAGTTATTGCAAGTAATCAGTAATACCTTGTTTTCTTGAGGTTAAAGTTAAGAGCAGTTTGATTGTGTGGTACCTTGGAGGTCCCAGGCACTAGTCCATGGAGTTTAATCTGTGATTGTCTGCGATATCACTTACCCATGTCAGTCTCCTAGACGTTTGCCATGGGGGAGCCCAGGTTTTCCCCCCACACAGAGTTCAGGAAAATTGGGAACAGAGTCATCATAGGTTGATCTCCGACTCCTCCCAGTGACTGGTTTTAGATGAGCTGGTTAGAAAGCTGGGAGTAGATCACCCAGCTGTGATCAGCTGGGCATGGTGTTTGCAGCAGACAAAGGCAAGAAAATAATAAATGCCCATTTAATTAAAAAAAAATCAAAGATAATAGTGTGCAAAATCCTAAGAAAAGGAAAGAATAAAAAAAAGAAAGGCTTCTTTACTGTAAGCAATTTTTAGAAAATATTATGGCGACCTCAAGTATATGGAAAAATCTACACCTGCGTTATAAGGCTTATTATTTAAACATGATGTTTGACAAAATTAATGTCTACACCCATGGAAATTATTGTAAACATGGGCTTTAAATGGACCAGTGTAATCTTATATGACAACTTTTCTGTTGTTTATATAACAGTTATTATTTTGTGTGTCAAACCTCTGCACATTACTTTTTCTGTGATTTCACCCCAGATGGCAGGTCTAGAGGTTGGGAAAAAGATTTTTGCTATCAATGGAGATGTGGTTTTCCTAAGACCCTTTCAGGAAGTTGAATGCTTCCTGCAGCAATGCTTCAGTAGCAAGAGGCCTCTCAGGGTGCTTCTGAGCACAAAGCCACGAGAGTAAGTGATGTCTCATATTTGCACTTAAGTTTAATGATTGAAGTATTGCCACTGTTAGTCACTTTTTTGTTTTTATTTATTGCTTTTATTTAATAAAGAACTGCTCTCGGATCAAGCCCTGCAATCCTCAGCCTCAAGACTCCATTGGGAAAATACCTTCCATCTAATTCAAAAACACAAAAAATGTTTTTTTTTAACTCAGCATGGGCTGGCTTGCCTCCAGTTTAGGACCACCAACTTTGTGCTGTTTTTCAGATTTGTGTCAGATCCCAGCAGCGCCTGCTGCTCGGCTGAAAGTATTGAAAGTGCCAAGAATATGTGAAGAGACATCAGGGCTGATCTTCCTCTTCCTAACTCCATGTGCGCCAGTTCCCAATGTACCAGAGGAAATAGTAGCAGAGACCTGTAATGCTGGGTCTCTGCCTCCTATGTGCTTGACATGAATTTCCTGGGAAACTCCAATCAGAAACTGGCAGAGGTATTTAATTTGATGTAAGTGATGCGGAAGTGATGTCATAAAGCCTTCTGTGTCATTCTCTGTAACTTCCCCTGGAAGATGCTTGCTGCCTCTTCAGATCGGAGGGGTAGCCAACGACCTCTCGGGATCTCAAGATTTTTTTTCTCCTTTTAGGGTGCAGCAGGGCTGGAGAGCAACTGCTTGCTGTTTTGCATAACAACCAGCTGGCGAAAAAATCTCCCGGAGTTTGTGATTATTTTAAAATTTATGTAGCTTTTTGGAGCACTAATAAGTGACACTGTGGAATGGTGGTTTGTAAGCTTGTACCCACAATGCTTATGATCTGAGCTGTGCTGCCAGGGGAGAACACCAGTAGCAGAGGATGAGTTGAGGAGAGTGATCCCTGGGGTGCTCCCATGAACCAACTTGTAGCTGGTTAAGACTGACATTGGCTGATGTCTGGGATCCAATCAGCTGCCCAATTTACTTGCTTGTACAAGAGAAGACCCAGCCGAGAGAAAACAATTTGATATTTTACTCCTGACAAAAATAAATAATTTTGCTCAGCAGCAATAATTCTGTTTGAAATTGAACACAGGACGGGAGGTATTTTTCGAATGAGCGTTTGTGCATAATGCCACGATAAGTCTTATCCTTGTCAATCATTTTGATTAGATTAGATATATTATTTGTTTCTATTTTATTTCAGTGCAATAGTCTTCTTAAAGTAAGCATGTTATTAAGGGCAAGTGGTTTGTTACAGTTCCTGTCATTCTATATGTGCACCACTTCCACTCCCACCATTCCATTGGACATCACCTGGTCACTGAAGTGTTAGCACACCTGACGTAAATGTAACTGCTGCTCTATAATTCTCCTGTTTACCCCTAAACCCACAATTGTTATTTTTTTAAACTGTTTTTGCAATGATGTATCACTTTCCCTAATAATATTATAAAAATTAAATACATGCTGACAGGAACCTGGTATAATTATGTTTTTTGTCTGCATTTAATATGAAAGCTTTTCAGATCTATTCTCGTGCTTAATAAAGCATACAATATAAACTGAATTGCATTTGTTAGTATTTGCACAGAATCAAACAGTTGTGATGGGGTGGGGGAGGGGTGGAAACAGGAGAGACTTGCAGCTGCAGTTCTGGCCATTGGACTCCCAGGGGGGAGGAATTCAACATGCTTTCTGTATCTGTGCATGTTTCAGGTGCTCTTGAAACCCCCACAGACCGACCGGCCGGCCCAGGATCCCAGTGCGAGCCTCGCTGTCAGATTTTCCGATTGCTCTTCTGTTTTGGACACCCCGTGGGCACACTCAGAGGAAAGTGAGATGCGATGGCTATGATTGTCCTCTCCTGGTTCATTTAAATGCCATTAGTGGGCTTATGCCTCCTGTAGCTGCAGGCACCATCCCGCCTATTTTGGGAATCCCCAGAAATCGAAGGCAGCATTGCGGGGGTGCATATTTGACATAACGGGTCTCCACCCCCACTTCCTCTTTGCTACACCTGGGAATTGAGCATTCTGCAGGTGCAAGGAAAAGAAAAAATCTACCTCTAATAAGAGTAGGGTAGTGGGACTAACTAGATTGCTCTTCGAAAGTTCCGATGCAGACTCGATGGGCCAAATGGCCTCCTTCTGTGCTGTATGATTCTATGATTCTATATTAGGTAATAACTAGGAAATGATCAGAGTCAGAGAACACCTTGGGAAAAGGGACCACAATATGATGAAGATTTATGTTAGGGTTATGAGGGAAAAGAATGACTACAAAAGAATTGTTCAACTTTAGAATGGAAGATTTTGAGGAGTGTGTTTGGAAACTGGACTGGGGAACACCGTTGGAGGGGAAAAGCTACTACATTGATGACTGTGTGCTGCTGCTTCTCGCACTCGCTCTGCTCTTGAGAATTTTCTCTATCTCTGGCAATTGTCTTTCCACTAACATCTATTACAAGCCATCCAACGCCCACATCTGCCTGGAGTGTACATCTTCCCATCCCACATCCTATTCTTACAGTTCATCCTATAAGAATTCCATTCTATTCTTACAGTTTCTTCATCTGTCCCCCTGGTCCTTACCTTCCATCCCACTAGCTTTGCATTCACCAGATCATCATACACCAGTTTGGCCACCTACAACATGATCCTACCACCAAACATAGCTTCCCTACTCCACCCCTCTCCCCTTACTTTTGTGACACCCTGGATCACTCTTTCACCACTCCTACTTCAGCTGCCCAGCCTCAGCATTTTTCAGTGCAAACGCAGGAGAGGCAACACCCACCCAATCACCTCCTCCCACATCATTGCTCATGGCCCCAAACACTTCTTCTGTGTGAGGCAGCAATCTACGTGCACTACCTCCAACCTAGTTTACGGTATTCGCTGCTCAGAGTGGGTCCCTTCTACATTGGGCAAACCAAATGTAGATTAGGTGACCGCTTTGCCAAATACCTCCGTTCTGTCCTCAAGTGTGACCTCAAACCACCTGTGGCTCACCACTTCAATTATCCCTCCTATTCCCAATCTCTCCTCTCTGTCATTGGCCTCATACACTGTTCCAATGAAGCTCAACACAAGCTTTGAGAATAATATCTAATCTTTCTCCTAGGCACCTTATAATCCTCTGGTCTGAATTGACTTCAGTAACTTAAGACTTTAGTTATATTCTTATTTTTAAACATGTTTTAATATCATGCCAGACCGCCAGGTTTTCCATCTCTCTTGTCGCTTCCACTTTCCCAGGCCCCCACTTCCTTAGCTTTTTCGATATAATTTGTTTCTTTAATATTTTATTGCTTTTGTCCATTACTTGACTGAGATGATCTACATCATCATGGATGATTCGTCTCAATTTTTATTTGTATATATGGATATATTTTTCCCATCTCCCTTTTTTCTCATTGTATGCTTGTTTGCCTCTTACTTTTCAGTTCTGAAGAATGGTCACACCCAAAATGTAAATGTATCTGTTCCCTGCAGAGATGCTGACTGATCTGTGCATTGCCAGCATTTTCTGTCTTTACCTCAGATAGATTGCTTGCCTTCATTTTGACTTGTACAATGGGACATAAAGAGAGAGGCACAAGAAGCTTCAGAACATAAAGGAAAATAAATTTGAATCTCAGTGTACTGTCAACCCATTTACAGAAATTACTTGTAGTAGTTAAGAGTGTTGCTATGCAGATGTTTTACATTAAGCTGTTATCTGATTTGGTTTCTGACCAGTTTTAAATGGTTTCTTTACTTTTAAAAGTGTCAATCTCATTTAATCTGCCACAAAACTGCATTAATTAGTGAGTGAATTTTTCTTTGAACAGGACAATAAAGATCCCAGACTCTGCAGATGGACTTGGATTCCAGATTCGAGGATTTGGTCCATCAGTTGTTCACGCTGTTGGCAGAGGTAAAAAGAGAACTTTTTCAAGACATGTTTAACACTAGCCACTTGCAAGCAGCTGGCTAACAGCTGTGCCCTGAGGCCAGTCAAAGGTAGATTATTCTCAGCTACTGTATTAAACCAGCCTCATTACAGCCTGGCATATATTCTCAACAGTGGAGAGCGCCAATTTTTTTTCCTTCACATGTTGTGCTGTTGAAACTTGTAATTTATGTTCTGTGGATGTACTGTATACAATTGGCTATTATTTATTAGTCTTAAAGCCTTGTTGTCCGTGACAAAGTATAATTTGTAAACAGCAGAAGATTGCAAATATATATAAACCAATTTCTTTCAACTAATGTGTGATTTTAGCCAAACAACATCTATTTTCACATAATGGATGTCTGTTCTCGAAACAAACAGTTTTGATTTTTTTATTAGCAGCCAGTAACATATGGCAGTGGCTGAGAAGTCTGATTCAGTCACCACAATATGGGTAACAGCTGCTAATATTAGTTGTTCCTGGACCCATTTTCTGTCTTGTATTTTATCAAAAACTGAATAAATTGCTCTTCATACAGAAGGGATAAATGGGGAAAAAACAGTTTATGGGGCAAGATTTCCTTTGTAGCAAAATTGTAAATGCATTCTTCAAACAGATGAACTCAGCCATGTAGATAAAAATAGTGTTGACTATTCTGATTACTAGCCTTTGTGGGCTATTCTGCACAATGACTGGCTCCAGGCACTGACTGGAAATCAGAGAGGAAAGTGGTAGAGTGGCACACTGGTGCTGCAGAGTCTTGTGGTGGCTACCACAGATTTTCTAGGGGGAAAGCTGAGCCAGTTTTAAATATATTTGCAGGTACAGGCAACACCTTGTGAGTCCAGGTGGTCAGCTAAAGAGTGTGGAAAAATAGGAGTAGACCAAGGACAAATTATTGAAGAAAAATGCAGTCACAAAATTACTTTGATATGTAGCAGCAAAATTCAATACAATTTTACTCTAGTGACTGGAACCAGGCCAACGCTTCGTGACGTGGGAATATCGAAGTTTAATATATCAAGAGTGCTTGATCTTTCAGCATTAATGTTGGTTTAATCTTGCCTCAAGTATTTGTTACAAACATTTTAGTTTATTGCTGTAAATAATGCGATGCTGACCTCTTTTTTCTTGTTTTGATTTGAATATTTTTTCTCACATTGTAGCAATTGCTATATTATTCAAACTTGCAAAAATAACAAGCTTACAAAAGCTGAAAGAAGAACACTATTTGTTGTCTACATTGTCAGAGAGTTGATCAATTCAGTAACATGAAATTTTCCTTATGATATGGGAGTTCACTATAAGTGGGTTTGAAGCAAAGTAATTTGATACTCATTATCCAGTCTTCAAAAAACATCTTGTTCTTGTTTAAGAGAAATATGAATCCTTACCATTTTTAAACCTCAAATGCAATATGCCCACTGAGGGCATTTAGAAATAATTTTTGTATTTCAGCAAACAAAAGCTCCAACTGCAAGAAGTTTGATCACACGAATATTAATAAACAGCCCAACGACCTGTTTTGTTTCATTCTGGTTTCACTTAGCTACCGTTTCATTTGCTGCAGCCCATGCGTCACTCATGTTATTCTGTCCTTATGAAGGTTATCTATTTTGCTGTGTCTTTTGTGCTTTGCAAGCGTTTATCTATGGCAATTTAAATTTTGATAATGATATACAAGTTAGCCTTTTTCCTTAATACATGAATATTGGTTTCATTGCTATTTCTGTATATGTTTCAGCAAACAAAAATTCTCTCACTTCAAATATTGGTACTTGTAGTTTTTTTTTATATTCGTTTATGGGATGTGGGCGTCGCTGGCAAGGCCAGCATTTATTGCTCATCCCTAATTGCCCTCGAGAAGGTGGTGGTGAGACGCCTTCTTGAACTACTGCAGTCCGTGAGGTGAAGGTACTCCCACAGTGCTGTTAGGGAGGGAGTTCCAGGATTTTGACCCAGCGACGATGAAGGATTGGCAATATACTTCTAAGTCCGGATGGTGTGTGACTTGGAGGAGAACTTGGAGGTGGTGGTGTTCCCATGCGCCTGCTGCCCTTGTCCTTCTAGGTGGAAGAGGTCGCGGGTTTGGGAGGTGCTGCCGAAGAAGCCTTGGTGAGTTGCTGCAGTGCATCTTGTAGATGGTACACACTGCAGCTACGGTACGCCAGTGGTGGAGGGAGTGAATGTTTAATGTGGTAGATGGGGTGCCAATCAAGCGGGCTGCTTTGTCCTGGATGGTGTCGAGCTTCTTGAGTGTTGTTGGAGCTGCACTCACCCAGGCAAGTGGAGAGTATTCCATCACACTCCTTACTTGTGCCTTGTAGATGGTGGAAAGGCTTTGGGGAGTCAGGAGGTGAGACACTCGCCGCAGAATACCCAGCCTCTGACCTGCTCTTGTTGTAGTGTAGCGAAACAAAATACAGTATTGGCCTGCTCCTACCTTTGATAATTTTTGGGATCTCTGTTATTACCCTTTCAGTTTTCCAGTGAAGCAGCAACAACTTGCATTTGTAAAGTGCCTTTAATGTCAAAAAATGTCCCAAAATGCTACACAGAGGCATGAGGACAACTTACTCAGAGCCAAAGATGGGGTGATTAGGAGCATTTTAAAGGAGGAGAGGGAGGAAGGGGAAATCGTAGGGTTTAAGTAGGGAATTCTGGAGAGTGGAACCTCGGCAACAAAAGCCATGGCTGCCAATGGTGGGATAAAGGATGGGATTCCAAGGAATTTGGAGTTAGAGGAATGGAGAGTTCTGGTGGGGACGGGGGGCGGCAGGGAAGTTATAGGGTTGGAGGAGGTTACAGAGATAGGGAAATCATGGAGCCATTTAAGCACAAGAACAAAAATGTTGCATTTGTGAGACCAGGAGTAAATGTAGGTTAATGAAGATAGGGTGATGGGTGAGAAAGACTAAGTGCAGAGCTGAGCTAGAGGTTATGGAGGCTGGAGGATGGGTGTCCAACATCGATACTGTGGGAGTAATCTAGTCTGGAGGTGTGATAGGCCTATCTGAGGGTTTCAGTGACAGATTCAAAGTGCTAAGACATCACTGAATACATCCAGTGAAGGCCCTCGAAATTATATTTCAGTCTTCTATTGAGAGTGGATGCGTGTCAGAGTACTTGTCAGTGTTTTCAGAAAGGGAGACCGAGCTAGCCCAGGTAATTATAGGCCAGTTAGTTCAATATTCTGTGGTAGGGAACATTTTGGAATACTTAATTAAAGAAGCAAATTACTAAATATCTAGAAGAAGAGAAAATAATTAGGAGCAGCCAACATGGATTGCAGAAAGGTAGATCATACTGAACAAACCTCGAGAGTTCTTTGAGGAGGCTCCATCACCAAGACTGCCTATTTCCACCTCCGTAACATCACCCGACACCGCTCCTGCCACAGCTCATCGACTGCTGAAACCCTCATCCATGGCTTTGTTACCTCCAGACTTGACTATTCCAATGCTCTCCTGGGTGGCCTCCCATCTTGCACTCTACATAAACTTGAGCTCATCCAAAACTCTGCTGCCTGTATCCTAACTCACACTAAGTCCCGTTCACCCATCGCCCCTGTGCTCGCTGATCTACATTGGCTTCCGGTCTTGCAACGCTTCGATTTAAAAATTCTCATCCTTGTTTTCAAATCCCTCCATGGTCTTGCCGCTCCCTATGTCTGTAACCTCCTCCAGCCCTACAACCCTCCAAGATCTCTGTGCTCCTCCAATTCTGGTCTCTTGCACGTCCCTGATTTTAATCATTTCACCATTGACGGCCGTGCCTTCAGCTGCCTAGGCCCTAAGCTCTGGAATTCTCTCCCTAAACCTCTTCACCTCTCTACCTGTCACTCCTCCTTTAAGATGCTCCTTAAAACCTACCTCTTTGACCATCTGTCCTAATAACTCCTTATGTAGCTTGGTTTCAAATTTTGTTTGATAACACTCCTGTGAAGCGCCTTGAGACGTTTTACTACATTAAAGGCATTATATAAATGCAAGTTCTTGGTGACAGATATGATGGATGGGGGAATTGCAATGGTTCATAAGACTTTAAAAGCTGCACTTCAAATGGATAAAAATAAACTAATGCAATACTGGATTTTATGCCAAGAAGTATAGAATATGGACTTAAAGAACTGCTTTGAAAATGTACCACACAGGAGACTATTGGAGAAGATTAAGGGGTATAGAATTGTGTGCAGTGGGGGGGAAGCAAATTGGATTAAAAATGAGTTAGAATTGAAGAAGCAATAGAAGTTGAGGGCAATTCCTCAGAGTGTTTGGAAGTGGGTAGATGTGTCCAACATGGTTCTTTTCTGGGACTGCTTCTGTTCACTGCCTACATCAATGATTTAGATATAGTGCTAGAGGGAGTGGTGTTCAAACTTGCAGAGATACTAAAACAGGAGGCATAGTAAATAATGATGAGGAGCAAAGGAAATAGAAAGGGATATTGCTAAGTTAGTATGAGCTAAAAAGTGGCAGATGTAAATCAATGTCAGTGAATGTGAGGTGGTATATTTTGGTAAAAAAATAAAAGTAATGATTTTACTTTGGATGGGGGGGGCGGTAGGTGAAGTGGGAGAGCAGAGGGATTTGGGGGTTCAGGATCATAAAACGTTAAAAGCTGACCTTAAATGGATGAAAAAGCTAATACAATACTGGGTTTTATGCCAAGAGTATAGAATATAAAAGCTGAGATGTAATGGTGAACTGATATAAAACCTTAGTAAAAACACTTTTGAAATACTGTGCACAGTTTCGGGCTGCATGCTATTGGAAGGATATTGAGGGAGGGCTCATCGCAGATTCACTATAATGCTGCCTAGTATAAGAATATGAAGAAAGACTTGAAATATTTGGGCTATATTTGTTGGAATTGAGGAGATCAAGAGGTCATTTGATAGAGATTTTAAAATGATGATGGGTTGGGACAGGGTAGATAGAAACGGACTGTTCCAATGATCGAGGAGATATAGATATAAGATTAAATGTTAGAGATTTATAATAGAGAGCAGGAGAAACATTTTTTACACAGAGGGTTGTGAGGCAGTGGAATGCACTACTATAGTTAGTGATTAAATCATGTCAACGTTTGAGTATAGGTTGGACAGGTGATTGAAGGAAAGGGGAAAAAGGGATATGAGAACAGGATGGGCACATGGGATTAAGACTACTGCATGTGTGGAGGAAAAATCCCAACACAGACTGATTGGGCCAAAGGGCCTGTTTACATGTTCCAATTTCGATGTCATTCTATGGATTGCCTGAGGTAGTGGTAGAGGCAGGCAGTGTTATGGAGGTGGAAATAGCTGTTGTTTTTGATGAATTGGAAGCACAGAGTTGAACAGGATGCCGAGGTTACCAACAGTATGGTTCAACATGAGACAGTGGCCAAGAAGGGGGATGGAGTGAGTGGTAACCTTACAGAATTTGTGGCGGGGGCTGAAGATGATGGCATTGGTCTTTCCAATATTTAGCTAGAGGAAGCTGATAAACAAATTGACAGTAACAGGGATTCACTGACACATGGGGCTCGATTTTGCCAGGCCCGAGGAGGCGGGATTGGAGGCGTGTGAGTTGTTAAAATCGCCAAAAATGGTGGGCAGGCCCCAGCCCGCCTCCGAGCAATTTTCCCACATGCGTGTTTTCTGACCCCATTTCCATCCCGCCTCCAAGAGGCGGGATAGGCCCTTAAGGCCCTTAACAACCACTTAATTGCCTCTATTATCCAATTTTGAGAGGCCTTTCTGATTTTAACACTTTTCCCACGTCCTGCACGTCTCCTCTGGAACACGCCAATGAATCCTGGCGGCATCACAAGTGGACTGCTTACTAACAGCTGCAGCTCCACCATTAAAAAGGAGTTTTCAGCAATCATCATTTGCAGGTGGCAGAACTTTGTTGTCTCAGGTCTGGGGGAACTTTTAGCAGGCCTACTCATTGTTGTGGAAGTTTGGAGCCTGAGATCCATCTCCAGTGTGACCTCCTGGGAAACCCCTCTCCCCACCTTGAATGAGCGCTTCCTCAACTGAGGTATATACCGAAGAATGGGAACTATTTATTTCCTTTCCTCCTGGATATCAGATTCGGATGAAGACCAGCCGCGGCAGCAGCAGAACCCTGAACAACAGCAGGAGCAACAGCAAGAGCTCCAAGCTGCTGCTCACCCACCTGAAGCTGCACAGGCCAGAAGGCGCCAGCGCATGGAAGCACGTCGGCGCAGGAGATACCCCCAAAACAGGGTCTACAGACAGAGGATCAGCTACCTCAACATGACTGAGCAGCAGTGCCAAAGGAGGCTCCGACTTTCGCGAGAGGTAGTGGGTGACATCTGCGCAATGCTGGAGCAAGAGCTGGAGCCCAGAGGAGCAGGTGGACACCCCTTACCAGTGGCCGTCAAAGTCACCACCGCACTCAACTTTTTTGCTTCAGGCTCATTCCAGGGATCAGCAGCAGACATCAGCGGTGTCTCCCAGGCGGCCGCACACACTTGCATCATGCAGGTAACCGATGCCCTCTTTGCCATCGCGCACAATTACATCAACTTCTCCAAGGATCAAGCCAGTGTAACTGCGCGTGCGGTTGGGTTTGACAATCTGGCAGGCTTTCCAAGGGTGCAGGGCGTCATTGACTGCACACATGTGGCCCTTAAGGCACCCCATCACAATCCAGGTATTTTTGTCAACCGCAAGGGCTTCCACTCCCTTAACGTGCAGCTGGTGTGTGACCACAAGAAGGAAATTTTGCATGTTTGCGCCAAGTACCCTGGCAGTTGCCGTGACTTCTTCATCCTGCGCCAGTCTAGTGTGCCTCCGCTCTTCAGTCCGCCAGACCAACTTTTCGGATGGCTACTTGGAGACAAGGGCTATCCCCTGAAGACGTGGCTAATGACGCCATTGAGGAGCCCATCCAACGAAGCTGAGGAGCGCTACAACTCCAGCCACATTTCGACCAGATCCATAATCGAATAAACCATCGGCTTGCTGAAGATGCGCTTCAGATGCCTTGATAGATCAGGTGGAGCCCTGCAGTACTCAGCAGCCAGGGTCTCCAGAATGGTCGTGGTCTGCTGTGCACTTCACAACATGGCACAGCATCGTGGCTTGCAGATGCCTGAGGAACAAATGGCTCATCACATAGCCTCCTCAGATGAGGAGGAGGAGGAGGAGGAGGAGAGCGACAACGAACAGCTTGCAGAGGCGCATCAACCAGCGGCAGCAGCACGCAAGCACATTGCTGGCTGGGATGCAAGGGACGCACTCATTTTGGCCAGATTTGTTTAGCCGAGCCAATCAAGCACTTTTGCCTCGCAGCCTCTTACCAGAGCATCGACAATGGCCATGAACCTGCGGATTCCTATCACTCTGACCACCATACTGACAATTGCAAGTCACCCTAAGCCCTCAATGTGGAAGTCCCATTTGCGAAATGACACACGCCACAACTGCAACAGTTTGCCATCAGAATTTTTTATGACAATAAGCACCTGATGGCTTTTCAAAATTAAACACAACATTACACCCAAGTGACTACCCTTGTGACTACTTGTGCATTATCTTCCTCTTACGCGTGCTCCTACGTGGTGCTTCCCCTGTGGCTTCAGCAGATGTGGAGGCCCCTTGCTCACTCTTTTGCTGCTCCTGCTTTGACACCTTTGGCGGGCGTCCTCTGAGTTTGCGAGCCTGTGAGGGCTCAGCAACAGTCTGCTGCTCCTGCGGCTGTGCAGGGGTTGAGACGCTGATCTCAGTTGGGTGTGGACTCTGGTGGGGCTCTGACCAAGGGCTCTGCAGTGGCATGGTCGTGTGAACGTTTGGAGAGGAGCCCCCACTTCCTTGTTGTCTGCCACCAACATCCCTCTCATGGGTCAGCCCCACTTCAGAGCTATCAAGTGGCTGGACAGCACCTTGCTGCACTGCAGGGGGGCCATGAG
The DNA here is from genome assembly GCA_030390025.1 of Squalus acanthias. Lineage (NCBI taxonomy): Eukaryota > Metazoa > Chordata > Chondrichthyes > Squaliformes > Squalidae > Squalus > Squalus acanthias. Next base: position 80,572,356 of record CM059432.1, read on the forward strand.
GACCCGTTTCTGCACTGGAGGTCCGACTCCAGAGGACTTCCATGAAGGTCTGGTTTCTATGCTCAATAGCTGACCATCGCTCCTCAAGAGATGCCAGTCTATTCTGAACAATGACCATGTTTTCTGCACTCTGGCGACTTAGCTCCTCCATGGCCGTAGCCATCCTCTCCTCTACTGTAGTCATCCTTCACAGAGGTTGCCATCCTTTCCGTGGTGATGCGTTCATGCGCCAATGCCTCCACAATGGCTCTGCTCATGTTCGCGCTGGACTCCTCCATTCGCTCGACACTCGCAGCGACCCTGGAGACAAAACCTGCCAGAGACTCCTGCACCTGTTCCTGGAGTTCCAGCACCGCTCTCCTTCTGGATGGACCCGGAGGCACAGGGTCGACATGCAGCTGAGCCGAGCTGGCAGAGTCCTGCGCCCTCCGACGAGGACTCTCCACTGCTGTCCCTGTCTCCACCATCTGCTGATGCTCACTTGTGAGCTGTGATACACCAGGTGACAACTCTACTCTATGTCCCGAAGGTCTCACCGAGGTGTGAGTGTCTGCGCTGGTGATGTGTGCACTTAATTCTGGTGACGGAGCGCCCTCAGAGGTTGCAGCTTCCTCTGAGGAGTCTGGAAGCTCAGGCTCTTCCTCATGGACAGTGGGGACGGGGGCTCTCGATGGTCCTGTGGGGGAGTAAAGGAAAGAGTTAGAGATGTGAGGTCAAGGTTACATGCACATTGAATAGTGCAGATGATCATAAGTCAATGTGTTAGAGCATCAGATTCATTATCAGTGACTCATGCAATGTCAATGAGAGAGATGCCAAACTATTCTGTCACCAGCATGCTGTGATGCGCCTGCCTGTCCGTCCCCCACTTGGGAATTCTCCTCGATCCCGGTGATTTCTAGGGCCGCCTCCTCCGAGATGGTGAGCTGGGCTACTGAGGGTGGCCCTCCTCCTGTCCTCGCTCTTTCCCTCTTATTGTGGGCTCTCTTTTCCTGCAATGAGGGACAGAAGTGGAGTTTGAGTGAGATGAAGGAGTAAGTGAAGAGAATCCATAGTATAGATGCTTAGAAGAATACCAAGGGCCCTCCCTGTGTATTGTAAGTTGTTGTTGTCATTGCATCACAGTGATAGAGTGTGAGGGCTACATGGTCGAATAGTTAAGTGAATGTGACCTTCGAGAGAGAGGGAATGGGTAAGGGTGCAGGGATGTCAGTGTCAAGTGGGATGTGGAGGAAGAGGTTGGCAAAGCAGAGTGCTGGTGAAGAGAGGCGATGGGGATGAGATTGAGGGTGATGAGAAAGTCATACTCACTTTTCCTGTGCGGAGAAGGTCATGAAACCTCTTCCTGCACTGTAGCCAGGTTCTGCAGAACATAGAGATGGCATTGACCTCCCGGGCCACTTGCAGCCACACAGTTTTAGTTTATTGTGGTGGCTTTTTTCTCCCTGAGGAAGGGAAGCGCACCTCCTTATTGGTTCTTGCTCCCTCCACCAGAGCTTGGAGGGAGGGCTCAGCAAATCGTGGAGCACATTTTTCCCTGCTGGTGGACATATTCGTACAATAAATTCCTCAGTACAATCAGCATAAAGATTGCAGTCTCCAGAAGATGCAAGGCTGCTTGCAGGCCTTAAAAGCAGCAGCACTGATGACATCATCGGAGGCGACTTTCTGGATGGAAAGACTAATTGGGCCAGGGGTTCCCACACGCTGGAACTCAAGTGCCCAATTAGAGGAAAATCACACTTTTTTCCCACATCACATCGGAGTCGGGGTCCTGACAGGGAAACCACCTGACACGCTCCAGCCCGCCCACACTGGCAAAATCCAGCCCATGATGTAAGTTTCCTTCAAAAAACATTTAAGATGAACCCATTTGAAATAAATTACAAAATAAATTAGCTCTGAAGTTTATAGAGACTTTGGGGGCGATTTTCCCATTGGAGGCAGGTTGGAGGTGGGTTTCGGTTTGGGTGGGTTCCAAACCCGCCTCCACTGTCAGGTGGGAAAAATTTGCGATTTTCCCCTGATTGGCCAGCTGATTTCAGAGGTGTGGGTTCCCCTGGGCCAATTAGTGTTTTGGGACTGAAACTCGCCTCTGCTGATGTCACTTGTCCAGCTTCATTTAAGGGCTGCTTGCTGCCTTGGCTGATTCCACTGGTTTTTGGTCGATGCTGCACCACTTCCAAACTTTCATCACAGAGAAGAATGGCCAGCTCCAAGGCAAGGGCCTCCCCGAAGTTCTCAGATGAGGCGCTGGGTATCCTGGTTGAGGGGGTGAGAGCTAGCAGGGAGGTGCTCTTCCCATCATCTGGGAGGAAGAGGCCTCCCGAAGAAACCAAGGCTGTGTGGGTCCAGCTGGCAAGGGATATAACCTCCAGATCAGTGTGCAGCAGAACATGGCTGCAGTGCTGTAAAAGGTTCAATGACCTTGTAAGATCAGGCAAAGTGAGTGTACCTTCAGCTTGACCCTCATGCTCCCCTTCTCCTCTCATCACCAGCACTCTGCATTTTCAACCTCCTCCTACACATCCCACTTTATCCTAACAACCCTTGCACCCTTCACCATCCCTCTCACTCTATGAACCCAATCACTTCACTATTCGACTATGCTGCCCTCACACTCCCTTTCAATGTTATGCAATGACAACGACTAACAACGCACAGGGAGGGCCCTTAGACATGGAACCTCATTCCATCTTTGTCTCCTTCTAAGCATCTATACTCTGGACTCTCTACACTCACTCCATCATTCTCACTCCAACTCCACTTGTCTCCCTCACTGCAGGAAAAGAGAGCCCACAATAGAAGTGAAAGGGCAAAGACAGGAGGAGGGCCACCTTCCATAGCCCTTCTCACCCAGGCTGAAGAGGCGGCCCTGGACGTCGCCAGCGCAGAGGTGGAGGTGGAAGTTGGGGACGGACAGACGGGCGATGCAGACCAAGCTGGTGACAGAATAGTTTTGCGTCTCTCTCATTTACACTGCTTGAGTGACTGAAATGGCTGCTGGTGTACATTATTAGAATGCCACTTGAGCATCTGCACTATTGCATGTGTATGCCACACTTCTGTGAAATATCTAACCCATACCTTTACTCCCCCACAGGACCATCCACAGAGCACCCCCCCCCCCCACTGTCGACGAGGAAGAGGCTGAGCCGCAAGACTCCTCAGGGGAACCTGCAACCTCTGAGGACGCAGCGTCAGCAGATGTAAGCGCACCCAGCACCAGCGCAGATACGCACACCTCTGTGGGACCTTCGGACATAGAGTAGTGTTGTCACCGTGTGTATCACAGCTCACAGGTGAGCAGCAGCAGGTGGTGGAGACAGGGACAGTAGTGGAGAGTCCTCGTCGGAGGTCGCAGGACTCTCCTAGCTCTGCTCCGCTGCATGTGGACCCTGTGCCTCTGGGTCCATCCAGAAGGAGAGCAGTGCTGGAACTCCAGGAGCAAATGCAGGAGTCTCTGACAGGTCTTGTCTCCAGGGTCACTGCGAGTGCAGAGAGGATGGAGGAGTCCAACTCTAACATGAGCAGTGCCTTTGTGGAGGCAATGGCGCATGAACGCACCACCACGGAAAGGATGGCAACCTCCGTGGAATGGATGGCTACCTCCATGGTAACGATGGCTACCTCTCTGGAAAGGGTGTCTACCTCTCTGGAAAGGGTGTCTATGGTAGAGGAGAGGATGGCTATGGCCATGGAGGACCTAAGTCGCCAGAGTCTGGAAAACATGGTGAATGTTCAGAATAGACTGACATCTCTGGAGGAGCGATGAGCAGCTATTGAGCAGAGAAACGTTTTGAGTAGGACTGCCAGTGCAGATACGGGTCCCCATGGCCCCCCTGATGTGCAGCAAGGTGCTCTCAAGCCACTTGCAAGCACTGAGGTTGACCTGACCCATGAGAGGGAAGTTGGTGGCAGACAACAAGGAAGTGGGGGCTCCTCTCCAAGCGCTCATACTTCCATGCCACTGCGTAGCCCTCGGTCAGAGCCCCGCCAGAGTCTGCACCCAACTGAGATGGGCGTCTCGGCCCCTGCACTGCCGCAGAATAAGCAGACGTTTGGCGAGCCCTCACAGGCTCAGAACCCAGAGGACGCCCGCCAAAGGTGTCGAAGCAGGAGCAGCATGAAAGTGAGCAAGGGGCCTCCACTTCTGCTGAAGCCACACGGGGAGCACCACGTAGGAGCACGCGTAAGAGAAAAATAAATCACCATTAGTCACAGGGGTAGGCACTTGGGTGAGTGTTTCTGTTTATTGATGAAATGCCATCCCTGTGTGAATGTATTAAAATGAGATGATGGCAAACTGTTGGCGTGATGGCATCTGTTATTTTGGCTTAGGCAGCTCCACATTGCGGGCTCCGCGACACTTGCTTGGTCAGAGTGAAAGGAGGCCAGTGGGTCATGTCCATTGTCTATCATGTGTTAAGAAGGAGCCAAGCATATGTGCCACAATGGGCAACCTATGCAAATCTGGCCAGGATGAGTGCATCCCTTGCATCACGGGCAGCCATGTACTCGTGTGCTGCTGCTGCTGCTGCTGGATGTGCCGCCGCTCGGTACTCATCCTCCTCATCCTCATCTGAGGAGGCTATGTACTGAGCCACTTGCTCAGCAGGAAGCTGCAAGCCACGATGCTGTATCATGTTGTGCAGTGCACAGCAGACCACGACCATTCTGGAGACCCTGGCTGCTGAATACTGCAGGGCTCCACCTGATCTGTCAAGGCATCGGAATCGCATCTTCAGCAAGCCAATGGTTTGTTCGATGATGGACCTGCAAGAGAGAGGGAAGTGTGTCAGTGAGTGTGGTACGATGTGTTTGGGTGATGTGCCTGTCATGGTTGAATAGCTGGCAGTGTGTGCAAGGTGTGAGATGTGGGAGTGAGGCTTGCAGCAGTGGTAAGTGTGTGAGGGTGAGGTGATGCTATGAATGTTAGGTTTGAGTTGTGATTGCTGGAGATTGTTGGTAGGTGTTTGCCGCTGACTGCAAATTACGGGCCATTGACCTTGGATGGGGTACAGCACAGATTCATCAGAATGAAAGCAGGGCTTAAAGGGGTAAATAATTAGTACAGGTTGCAAAAACTTGGTTTGTATACCTTTGAGTTTAGAAGATTGAGGGGTGATATAATCAAGGGGGGAAATATTTGGTGTTGCCCCTTTTGGGTCGCTAACGTCGCCAGGGTGCTAATTTTAGCGCCCCAAAAAAATTAGCACCCCTTCGCCTGAGATTCAGTTGTAGCGCCCCAAGCAGGAGGTGGAGCACTACTGGAAGCTCTCCACCTCCTTCTTGGGGCACTACAACTGAATATCGCGGCGCTACGTGCAACAGCGCCACGCGCATTGGCACATAGCGCTGCGTCATTGCAGGCCTCCCTCCCCTGATTAAAGGGGAGGGGCCTAGCGCTGCACGCACCGGGGCCCTGCTGGACCACCGGGGAGCGGGGTGCCGTGAAAACAGCCCGGCACTCCAGAGGAGTGCCGGACTGAGCGATCGTGGCCGGCACCCCGAAGAAAAAAGGGGAAGGGGGCAGGCGCTGGCAGTCGGCCAAAAAAAATGGCCGCACGACACCTGCCCTTTAAGTAGCGCCGCCGCGGCTACAAAAACGCCCCCCTGATCCTGTTGGACATATCGTCCAGTGATAGGTCAGGGGGCGCAACCCATGTCTGCGGCCGGGGGCGCTGCGCACTCACCGGTGGCGCAGCGCCACAGGGCGCTACTAGCTACCACCGCCGCTAACCTCCCACTGAATTTCGCGGGAGGCGTTAGTGGCGCTCTGCCCAGGCGCTAGAGGATTAGCACCCCGTTAACGAGAGGCGCAAATCAACCCAATTTTTCCCCGAGGTGTTTAAAATTATTACAGAATTTGCTCGAGTAGATACAGAGAAACTATTCCCTCTGGTGGGAGAATCAGAACAAGGGGACATAATATTAAAATTAGAGCTAGACCATTCAGAAATGAAATCAGGAAGCACTTTTCCACACAAAGGGTAGTGGACATCTGGAACTTGTTCCCGAAAAGGCTGTGGATGCTGGGTGAATTGAAATTTTCAAGACTGAGATTGCTAGATTTTTCTTAGCTAAGAGTATCAAGTGATATGGAACAAACGTGGGTAAATGGAGTTGAGGTACAGATCAACCATGATCTACTTGAATGATGGAACAGGACCGAGGACCAGATTTGCCTGCAAATGTTGCTATGTGCCTTATTTACACATGCTTGCTAACGATTCAAGGCTCTCATACAGAGCAAGTAAGCAGTCGTAACCAATCAGTAATATTACTGTTTATTATATGTAAGTATTAAACGGTTCTCTAATTAGATAAATACATAGATAATGAATCTAAAATTATTAAGTTAAATGCATCAAATTGTCAATTATTTAGTTCTGTTCCTACAATATTATGGTATATTAATATCCAAAAATAAATACATCAAAATATAACTAAGTCTCCATGTCATTGAATCAATTACATTTAAAGTTCAATATAGAGGACAATTCATGCTTTGAAAAAGAACTCTTATACTGAGTGAATGAAAAAAGATCAGAACGGGAGCTCAAAGTTGTTTATTTTGAGCTGTAATCTAAGGTCCCGGCAGACTGGAAAACTGCTAATGTAACACCCTTATTTAAAAAGGGCAGTAGACAGAAGGCTGGTAACTATAGACCGGTTAGCCTAACATCTGTGGTAGGTAAAATTTTGGAGTCCATTATTAAGGAAACAGTAACAGGACATTTGGATAATCATAATTTAATAGGACAAAGTCAGCATGGTTTTACGAAGGGGAAGTCATGTTTGACAAATTTGCTGGAGTTCTTTGAGGAAGTAACATATAGAGTGGATAAAGGGGAACCAGTGGACGTAGTGTATTTAGACTTCCAAAAGGCATTTGACAAGGTGCCACACAAAAGATTATTGCTTAAGGTAAAAAATCACGGGATTGGGGGTAATATTCTGGCATGGATAGAGGATTGGCTATCTAACAGAAAGCAAAGAGTTGGGATAAATGGTTCATTCTCAGACTGGCAATCAGTAACTAGTGGTGTTCCACAGGGGTCAGTGCTGGGTCCCCAACTCTTCACAATCTATATTAACGATTTGGAGGAAGGGACCAAGTGTAACATATCAAAATTTGCAGATGATACAAAGATGGGAGGGAAAGTAGTGAGTGAGGAGGACATAAAAAACCTGCAAGGGGACATAGACAGGCTAAGTAAGTGGGCAGAGATTTGGCAGATGGAATACAACACTGGAAAGTGTGAGGTGATGCACTTTGGCAGGAAAAATCCTAGAGCAATTTATTATCTTAATGGCAAGAAACTGGAGAGTACTGAAGTGCAAAGGGATCTGGGGGTCCTGGTGCACGAAACTCAAAAGGTTAGTATGCAGGTGCAGCAAGTGATTAAGAAGGCAAATGGAATGTTGGCTTTCATTGCTAGGGGGATAGAATATAAAAATAGGGAGGTATTGCTTCAGTTGTACAAGGTATTGGTGAGACCGCACCTGGAATACTGCATACAGTTTTGGTGTCCTTACTTAAGGAAAGACATCCTTGCTCTCGAGGCAGTGCAAAAAAGGTTCACTCGGTTAATCCCGGGGATGAGGGGGTGGTCATATGAGGAGAGGTTGGGTAGATTGGGACTCTACTCATTGGAGTTCAGAAGAATGAGAGGCGATCTTATTGAAACATATAAGATTGTGAAGGGGTTGGATCGGGTGGATGCGGGGAGGATGTTCCCGATGACGGGTGAGACGAGAACTAGGGGACATAGTCTTAGAATAAGGGGCTGCTCTTTCAAAACTGAGATGAGGAGGAACTACTTCACTCAGAGGGTGGTAGGTCCATGGAATATGCTGCCACAAAAAGCTGTAGAAGCTACAACATTAATTAAATTTAAAACAGAAATAGACAGTTTCCTAGAAGTAAAGGGCATTAAGGGTTACGGGGAGCGGGCAGGAATTTGGACATGAGTCTAGGTTCGGATCGGTCATGGCCCTGTGGGTAGTGGAGCGGGCCCAGGGACTGTGTAGCCTGATTCTGCTCCTATTTCGTGTGTGCAATTCTGTTAGATGCAGGAGATGGTTCTGTGATAGATAGTAGATTGGCGGTTAGGATCAGATCAGCCATGATCTTATTGAATGGCGGAGCAGGCTCGAGGGGCCGATTGGCCTACTCCTGCTCCTATTTCTTATGTTCTTATGTTCTTATCTCACTGATACCCTTCCCAGTGTTGTCATGTCAGATTACGATTATTAAAAGAAAGATTTGCATTTATATGGCATCTTTCACAACCTCAGGACATTCCAAAGCGCTTTACACTTCACTTTGAAGTGTAGGAAACGCAGCCGCTAACTTGCAAGCTTCCACAAATAGCAATGTGATAATGACCAGATAATCTGTTTTAGTGATGTTGATTGAGGGATAAATATTGGCCAGGACAATGGGGCCCTTCTCTTCTTCAAAATCTTTTACATTCACCTGAGAGGGCAGATGGGGCCTCGGTTTAATGTCTCATCCGAAAGACAGCGGGCTGGATTTTGAAGTTGGAGTCGGGTTGGGGTCGGGAATCACACATTCTGGCTTGTGAACCCGCCTCCATCGAGATGTGGCAAACCCACTGTATTTTCCCTTGATTGACCTTGTTGAGCCCGCCCAGTGGGCTCAGCAGGCCAATTAAGGGCCACCCGGCAACAGGTGACGTCACAGACTGACATTTCATCTGTCAAGAGCTTTTGACAGATGAAATATCAGCGTTTGACAGCTCTGTGAAGCTGTCAAACACTCACAATGTGATTTCTAACTTCAGTCCTTCCTTTCAGGCTGAGTTAGAAATCATTCCAGCACAAAACAGAAGGCTGCAGGTTTTGACAGAACCACGGCTTTCCTGCTTTCTGTACCGGTGAGATTTCTAACTCCCGAGAACTGAAGGGCTGACACCTGCAGGAGGAAGTTAAGGTAAGTAAAACTGTTTTTAACACTTAGCACTTAGCTCTGCACACATGCACCCATCACTCACCTGCCCACCGGACATATCGACCCCTCCAACCCCTGCAGACCCACGGCCCGCCCCGATAACTTGGAGTGGTTGCCACCTGTCGGGAAGCCCACAGTTTTCTTTTTAAAATAGGGATTATGCGAAAAACTGCCTGTAATTGTCACTAATCCCTTCCCGCCTCGGGGAGTCGGGTCTCAGAACAGGTCGGGTACCCGCCGCCAGAGAAACTGGCATGGAGGCGGGTTGGAGTTGGGATGGAGTCGGGACTCCTGAATCTGCAACTTTAACCCCTCCCCCCCGCCTCCAAACCCGACTCCACGGGTCATTGAAAATCCAGCCCTTTATCTCCGTCAATGCAGCACTCCCTCAGTATTGCCACTGGAGTGTCAGCCTAGATTTATTGTGCTCAAGTCTCTGGAGTGGGACTTGACCCCACAACCTTCTGACTCAGAGGCGAGAGTGCTACCAACTGAGCCACAGCTGACACTATTAAGGGAGAGGAAGTTCTCCATCCTGAGTTAAGAAGTCTAAAACCATGTCCTGCTGAGAAAGGATGTATTAAATCACCAGCCCTTAAATCTGGCTGCTTCTGCAGCTGAGATCAGAGAGATTTTAACTTGTGCATGATCAAAGATTAAAATGCAAACTATAAAGGGCTCACCAGCTCATAGGGCAAGTGATTTGATGCGGCATGACTTTCTATAAAACATTTCTACATTTACCACATGTAGCATGACTTGCTTCCTGAATACTGCAATCTGCATTAAACAGTCCCAGAGTGAGTGAAAGCACCAATTTCTGAGCAATAACAAATCACTTGCCTAATCATAGAATCATCGAATGATCCAGCACAGAAGGAGGCCATTCGGCCCATCGTGCCTTTGGTAGAGCTATCCAATGAATCCCACTCCCCTGCTCTTTCCCCACAGCCCTGTAATTTTTTCCATACAAGTATTTATCCAATTCCCTTTGAATGTTATTATTGAATCTACTTCCACCACCCTTTCAGGGAGTGCATTCCAGATCACAACACCTCACTGTGTAAAAAAATGTTTCCTCGTGTCGCCTCTGGTTCTTTTGCCAATCACCTTAAATCTGTGTCCTCTGGTTACCGACCCTTCTGCCACTGGAAACAGTTTCTCCTGATTTACTCTATCAAAACCCTTCATGATTTTGAACACCTCTATCAAAACTTCTCTTAACCTTCTCTGCTCTAAGGAAAACAATCCTAGCTTCTCCAGTCTCTCTACATAACCCATCCCTGGTACCATTCTAGTAAATCTCTCCTGCACCCTCTCCAAGGCCTTAACATCCTTCCTAAAGTGTGGTGCCCAGAATTGAACACAATACTCCAGCTGAGGCCCAACCAGTGCTTTATAAAGGTTTAGCATAACTTAGTTGCTTTTGTACTCTATTCCTCTGTTACAAAAACCAAGGATCCCATCAATGCCCCATTGATCTCTAGGTACACCATATTGTAGGGCTTTCCACAGTCTACTTCAGTTGCCTCTTCCTCAAAAAGGTTAGTCAGACAGGATTTTCCCTTTCTGAATCCATGTTGACTACTGTTTATAGGGTTATTATTGTACAGATAATCTTCAAATTTACCCCTGATAGTATATTTCATAATTTTACTCAGGATTCACGTAAGAGGAAAGGGTCTGTAGTTGCCTTTTTTTGCTTCATTTGCAAATGGACACTATATTAGCCTGCTTTTAATCTGCTAATAACTCTCCAGTGTCCAACGCTGTCTCATAATTACGGCTGCGTCTATTTGCAACACATTTCTGATTGGTCCCCTTGGAGGACAAGACACAACCAACAGTTTGTTTGGAATGTGTAATTTGATCCTGCCTGCTGTAGACAACCCTGCAATGTGTAATTTGATCCAGTCTTGCTAGTGAGCCTACAGAAAGTGGAAGTATAGTTAGCTTTGTGAAGATCCTCTGTTATCTAGTATTCTGCAATTGTAATTATAGTTGTCCTTGGCTGGTAAAATAAAAGACTTTATACTCTAATAAGTGGATTAGTTAATTCTTTGGAGTTTTGTTTTTTTTTCTTCTGGAGTGATAATTATTTAATTCTGAATGAAGTGACCATGTGCGTGGGGGTCCATGTGCGTGGGGTCCGTGTGTGTATCCAACCTTCTGACACACCAGTGAGTTCACACTGGGGAGAGGCTGTTCACCTGCTCTGTGTGCGAGAAGGGATTCACTAATTCATCCGGTTGGAAGAACGTGAACGTGATCCACGTCAACAGAGGGGGGAGAAAGTGATCTGTCTTCCCATTTGGATCACATTCTCGCTCTCAACCCCCCCCCATTTTTGATCTGGATCACATTCTTTCCCTGTCCCCACTGTTCTCTAACCTCCACCCTCCCCACAGGTTCCTGACCTTCCCCCTTCCCGCCGAGCTCCTGACCTTCTCCCCCTTCAAGCTCCTCTCTCCCCTCTCCTCTCTCTTTCTCCCGCCTCCTCTCCTCTCTCTCTCCCCCCAAGCTCCTCTCTCCTCCCCACCCCAAGCTCCTCTCACCCCCCGAGCTCCTCTCTCCAGGCTCAGCAATGTGCGTCGGCAGGCCCCACTTCCGGTTTACGCATGCCCGACCGGATTGAGTGCGCATGTGCAGTACCAAAACGGTCTTCAGACTCCCCAGACGGTCTTCAGGCATCCCAAACAGGGATGCATGTGCAGTAGGACTCAGAACACCGTGAAAATAATCATTCTGCATAATTACCATCAGTGCCTCACAAATGTCCTTCCTAGTCTCTCTGTACTCTGGGATAAATACCATCTGTCTCTCAGGATTTATTTGTTTTTTAGCCCTCTTAGCTGAATACATCCATTTCATTTATATCAAAGTCATTAATTCTGCTTAGGTTATCTCTGCCTAGGGAGGGCATGTTACTCATTTCTGCTCCTGTGAATATTTGGAATAAGTAATCATTCAGAAATTAACTATCTTGAACTCACTTGTCAGGTCGGAATTTTAACTCCTGGGCAGAGAGCTGGTGAGATATGTTGACCGCCTGCAGTGGGAGGCCAGGTCCATTTTAATGGTTGGGCCTCATTAACATTCCACTAGCCAGCTGTCCACCGAAATGGGTGTCCAGAGACAGCTTGCCAGCTTTAGGACTGTGAAGATTGAGCAGCCCAGAGGCCACCAATCAGGCAGTTAAGTTATAAAAACAGAAAATGCTGGAAATACTCAGCAGGACAGGCAGCATCTGTGGAGAGAGAAACAGAGTTAACGTTTCAGGTCGATGCCCCTTCATCAGAACTGGAAAAAGCTGAAGATCGAACAGGTTTTTAAGCAAGTGCAGGGGCACGGAACCTCTGCCCCTATCCTTTTTTTCCCCATTTATTTTAATTTTTTTTCTCTCTCCCACATGGCAGCTGTCTTTCATTCTGCCAGTGCCATTTACGCTTCATCTAGAGCCATCTTTTGTTTCTTAACTTGTCCCATTGCCATCTCCTTTTGCCTTGCACCATCTCTTAATCTCTCTTAATGTCTCTTAATCTCTCCTGCCTTCCATCCTATCACAGACCTTCCTTTTGTTCTTTCCTCCCCTCCCCCTTTCCCTGTTCCTACACTTGCTTAAAAACCTGTTCCATCTCCAGCTATTTCCAGTTCTGACGAAGGGTCATCAGCCTGAAACGTTAACTCTGTTTCTCTCTCCACAGAGGCTGCCTGACCTGCTGAGTATTTCCAGCATTTTCTGTTTTTATTTCAGATTTCCAGCATCCGCAGTATTTTGCTTTTGTAGGCAGTTAAGTAAGTTGGGGGGGGGGATTCAAGATGGTTTCACGGGTCAGAGGGAAAGCCTGGGGTGGCAGTGGCCCACATGCTGTTGTGGGGTTGGAGGAGCGCTTCTCCGGACCCCACAATGATATGTTTTAAACTTACCGGACATGGCCTCCGCTGGGTGTCTGCCTGCTTTTACTGAGTGGAGCATCTGCAGCAGACGTTCCACTCAGTCAGCAGTTAATATTGTATTGGGGTCTGACTGCCATCAGAGGACCCAGATTTACATGTATTCATAATGCTTCCGCCTGAGTCAGGTGGGCATCTCAACCGCCCAAGAAAACAGTGGCATTAAAACCGCGGCTGGGCAGGAAAAGAGGGATAAGTCCACCACTTATAGGATTGATAACTCCCATTCTGCCTGGTTTGTGGCAGGCAGAGGCAGTTCAAATTCTCCCTCTTTTCAGTGCATCATTTATAATTTTCACCTTTTCTCTGACTGTCCTCTTACTGTTGAATTACTGATAGAATTTCTTATTTTTATGTTTGGATCTGCAGGTATGTTTTCTTAAAGGTCTCTTTTTGCTTTTCTGATCACCCTTTCAACTGGTTTCTTCATGTTCCTATATTCATCCCAGTGAGCTCCTTCCCGTTTCTCCCTACATGATTTGCAGAACTTGTTCTTCCTCCTCATTTCACTTCTGATGAATTTGTTAACCCATTTAGGATCACACTGAGATATGTATTTATCCTGCATGCTCAGCATTATCCCTTTAAAGATGTTCCACTTGTCCTTCACTGAAGTATTGTTGAACAACCCCATCCCCCAGTCAATTTGCTTAAGCTGTTCCCTCATTTTTTCGAAGTTAGGTTTTCTTAAAGTTACATCCCTGGCTCCTGTTCCTTGTTTCTGTTGACTCTTAGGCGTATAAATTCTGTAGTTGCTATCCCCAAGGGTGTCACAACTTATATTTCCCATATGTTGTCTGGGTCACTTAGAAATACCAAGTCAAGATATGTACTGCCTGACGCACTGGATAATGAAGTAGTGATGCATTGCATTTATCAACTCTGACTCTGAATTTCTTGGGTATTCCCAATTTATATTTGGTTGCCCATTAAAATCACTTAGCGTTTTCTCTCATCTGCTTCCTACTTCTTCATAGAGCTAACAGTCTTCCTTTTTCCGATGACCTTGTGGTCTGCTGCCAGAGTGCTATGTGCTTCCCTCTGTGATGGCCCATCAAGTTTACAATGAACTGCTGTTAACATGTGCTGGAAGGCAACTTTGTAAAAAGAAACAAAATGTGATCTTGGCAAACTACGTGAGAGCAAAACATTTTTCCTCACCTGCTTCCAGATTTCGTGCACATGTGAGACAACTCTCACCCCAGGACAGCTTTAAAAGCAACCAGCAGCCCTCCAAGAGCTGGATAATCTTCCCCTTAACTTTGGTGTACTTCTAATATGAAGTGTGTTGCCTGCCAGGAATGCTCCAATTATATGTTAATAAGTGTTTGACCTAAATGTCAGAAAACTGCCAATCTTAATAAGCTCGTATTTGCCATTTAAAGCTTGTGGAAAAAAAAGAATCACGAGAAGTGTTGTTATTCCTTTAATCTCCTCCCTTATCTTACATATATATGTTCTTGAGATGGTTAGCATTTTTCATTGTTTAATAAGCAAAGTATAAATTACCTCTTTACAGGCAGGAGCTCTTAATATTCATGCATTAAAGAATATTTCTGTAAATTCTAACTTGATCTCTTTCCTTCTTTAAATCAGTTCAGTGAAGGCACTCAGTGAACACTTGAGCCCCTACCAAATGCTGCTTCAAGCAATTGTCGCTATTAATTTTAGTATTAAAATATTAAAAATAACTGTACAATAAAATTCACATTATATAAATATACTTACTATACACAGATCATATATTCTGTCTCCCTCTCCTGCTGCCTCTTTCTGCTCCCACCCAAGCACGGTGCTTCTTTCCCTGCTCCCCACGACAGATCAACACCTGCAAGAAAAGCCATGTAGCTGCCATTCCCAGCTGTGAAGCAGAAAGCAGCTATTAGTTTCTTTAAAGTGCTTCCTGCATTTTTATTTAGTCCTGGGAAAGCACTCTTGTGAAACCTCTGCGAGGATAATGAGTTCTTGAAGGCTTGTAGCCTTCATTCTGCTTCGCCTCCCTCCCCCTAAAATATTGCCAAATGCCAGCCTTCCAATAATACCACATCCGAGCCCTTTCCTCATTACTTCAATGTCCTAATCTCTTCCTATATTTTTGGAACTCTCCCAAACTGTCTGAGACCCATATGCCTCTCTTTTCAGTATTTCTGTACCATGTGATCATCTTCCCTCTGCTGCATATCCATAAAAGCACTTCAATGCTGTAGAACACTGACAGTACAAATGTCAAAGCAAAGTTGGCCATGGACCCTTTAAGGAAACCGGCTGATGACGCGTCATGAATGACGTCATCAGACCTGCTTCCTCTAATTGGACCGGGAAACGCGCTGGGCGGGCTTAACAAGCCCTATCAACGTAAGTTCATTTTAGGCAGCGGGCTGGAGCCAGCAGCGGGGCCGTGACCCGCCACCGACATTGCCCGCCCTGGACCCGCCGAGGTGCGCAAAATCTCGGCTTAGGTCACTGTTTACTGTTTCAGAAATCCACCATTTACCTGCCACTATTCCTCAACCGCCCAACACACCACTCCTGGGGTCAGCCTTAGCTCAATGGTAGCTCTCTCACCTCTGAGTCAGAGTAACGGGTATGATCAGAGTTGCTTAGTTCAATCAGAGCCACTTTTGCTCGTGTAATGAGGCAAAATAAACGTGATGCTATCCCACTTTCCTACTTTGGTTAGTTGTTATAACTTAAACAGAATAAAATTTCTGCATTGTGTCCTATAGTTCTTGAGCAAAACTATTCTTCCTTTGCAGCCCTTTTCTTACTGGCTGCCTATAGAGCCCTATTTTCAAAAAACAGGCTTTTGGTGCCTTTGTCTCTTTTGTAAAAGCCTGATTGCATTGTCAGTTTTTAGACAAGCCTGACTACCTGCTCCCTAGGAGCAAATAAGTTCAAATGAATAGAATTGTAGTAGCAATGAGTGTGAATGGCTGACATGTCAAACTATCCCTCATTGTCTCCGGGATGCTGGATTCGGATGTCCTGTCTGAAATCCAGTGCACACTGTCCTGTGAATTCAACCCATTTAAAGCAAGCTTTAACTTAAAAGCGCATTTTAAAATAATTCATAATTAGATAATTTCTGTGAAAAAATGGTCATAAAATGCAGAAAAGTGACGAGCATCTTCCCTGCCACAAAAAAAGTGCAGATGTAAAATTGGTCACATGGATAAACAAACTTACAATAAGGTCACTGATTCACAATTTCTGTGACGATATGGACATAATCATATAATTTGAACCTAAAAGTACCTTTAACTATTTTTAATAAACACATTATTTCACATACTCAATCACTTTAATCAGTGATTCAGATAATATATTCTATATTGCATAAAACAGCATATCCTCTGACTCTGTGAGCCATGCCATAGGAGGCACATGAGTTGTATTGTAATTGGTCATAATATGTGCTCAGGGGAGAGTGCTCAAATACTCATTCTTTTTTACAAACCTGTAGATTGAGTACTAGATTTCTCATCGGCACATTTTCAGTTGATGTCTGATGGAAGAAACCAACTGTCAGTATTTTATTCAAAAAGAAAACAGTGCAGCCTTTCGCTGGAGATTGTGCATCAGAAACAAGTGGAAAATCTCCTAGCTGTCAAGACTTTGGCCTGATATAAAAGAGTCAGATATAACACCTTGTGCAGTGTCTGTCTGCTGATTTATTTGCTTCTCCCATTTCATTGCTGTCCTTCGAAATGAGTCTGATTCTTTGTATGGTATCTGCGTAACAAGTTCGGGTGAGTTGAAAATATGGAACTGACCTTCTATCCGGACTTACACTCCAAGGACCAGTTGTTCCCTTATCTTTGCTGAGTTTGTACGGAATATAAGAGCTAGCAGAAGCATTAGAATCCATATATAACGATTCAATAGGAGAGGACTGGTGAACAGCAAATGTAATTCCTATCTTCAAAAAGGGAGATAGAACTAACTCAGGCAAATATAGACTAGTTAACTTACCATCAGTGGTAGGAAGGGTTAAAACAACAACTTGCATTTACATTGTGCCTTTAACATAGTAAAAGGTCCCTAGGTGCTTCACAGGACAAACAAAATTTGACACTGAGCCACATAAGGAGATATTAGGACAGATGACCAAAAGCTTGGTCAAAGAGTTAGGTTTTAAGGCGCGTCTTAAAGGAGAAGAGAGAGGAAGAGAGGCAGAGAGGTTTAGGGAGAGAATTTCAAATCTTAGGACCTAGGCAGCTGAAGGTGCTAAAATCTTTGCTAAAAGATCAGATAACAAAACATCTAGAGACAGAGAATATAATAAAAAAAAGTCAATATGGATTTCTAAAAGGAAGGCTATTTTTAACCAACCTTATTAAATTCTTTGAAGAAATAACGGAAGAGTAGACAAGCGCATTGTGGTGGATGTGTTATATATGAACTTTCAGAAGGTGCCAAATAAGACACTCATGACAAAGGTTAGTTTGTGTGGAGTCAAGGGCCATGTAGCAGAATGGATTGAAAGATGGTTACAAAATAGAAAATATGGTAGGAGTTAAGGGAAGTATCTCACAGAAAGTGGGAAGTGGTGTCCTGCAGGGATCTGTGCTGGGACCATTCTTGTTCACCATAAACATTAATGATTTGGACTCGGAAATTGGAGTTATGGGCTTGAAATTTGCAGATGATACCAAATTGGGAGAGTAAAGCTTATAATATGGAGGACGGCACAAAATACAGGAAGACATAAACAGGCTTGCAGAGTGGGCGGATAAATGGCAAACAAAATTCAGTATGTGTGAGGGGTTTATTTTGGTAGGAGGAATAAGGAGGCCACTTATTCCTTGGAAGGTAAGAAACAATGATGTAGAGGAAAAAAGAGATCCAGGAATACAGATATATAAATCACTAAAGTAGCAACACAAGTTGATAATGCCATAAAGAGTGCAAACACAGTGCTGGAGGTCATTTCTAGAGCAGTGGCTCATCACCACCTTCTCAACATCAAATAGGGTATCATTTGCCAGTGACACCCATATGCCGAGAATTAATAATTAAAAAAAATAAAGGGTCCTCACCCTATCTTCTGTCCCTGTCTACATGTATACCATGTAAAGCTAAACAAATTAGCATACCACCTTCAGGTTTTTGATTTAAGTATATATGTGTGCACCGTGCTGAGTTATACTCAGTATAACTTGGTTCTGTCAGATCCACATTTCCCTAAAGCAGGTATTCAAGTGAAACTGGTAGATACAGAATAACAGTGGCATTGTTGGTGGCACCGGTTATGTAAGAAAGAAATAGTGCAGTGGCTAATGGGTTAAAGCCATATGGCAACAGACAATAAAAATATGCTTTGTTTGAAAAAAGTTTTATCTTATTAGAGAGTTTTCCAAAGTAAGTTTAAAGGACATTTCTGTGATCTCTGTCATGTCCAAATGGTTATGGAGGAATTGTCTGAGAGAGCTGGTGACTGAATTCAACACAAGCTATGCCAGTTTAAATATTTCTTGTTTTAACTATAAAATCTTTGCTGTAATACAGTTTCCAGTAATTTTATATTACTTAGAAAAAATGTACCTAAATATAGCCATTTATTATTTATGGTTCACAGTAGAAACTTTTCAAAGAATAAACTGTGCTTCTGTGCAAAGTACCAACTGCAGTTTTTTTTTAATTTTGGGGAAGTGAAATTTAAGCAATAGCACCAACCATAGTTGTCAAATGTTTCCCAAAAGTTCAGAAATTCTGTGTGGCTGAGGGGAAGAGCTGAGTGTTCAGTGTGCACTTCTGTATAATAATTTTTATGGTGTCATTTTAGAGAGCTGATAGTGGAAAAAGTAGTTTGGACATAAAAATTCTGGATACCCCTTAATAGCTGTAATGATGCAGTACTCAGTTAATGTAAAATGTACAGTTACATGCACTTTCTTTACTGTTTGCAAAGACTCAAAGGTGTACAAATAGATAAAAGCATTTAAGTATTACATTTTCTTTTTCTTTTGGGCTGGTGTAGTGTTTGAGTGCTTTCATGGCAACGTGCAGTATCATGTACAATTTGTGTATAACTGGTCAGATTGAAATATGAATGCAACATCTTGGACACCTTGATCAACATGATCGGCTCCGAGACCCCTCTTTCAGTCTGTACAAAATAGCAACAACGACAACTTGCATTTATATAACGCCTTTAATATAGAAAATGTCCCAAGGCGCTTCACAGTAATCAGACAAAATTTGACACCAAGGGGGTGATTTTGCCAATGGGGAGCTTTTGGAGGCGGGACTCCCACTTGTCGGGTTTCAGTCCTGCCTCCAACAACTTCTGGCCAACCCACGCTATTTTCCCTTGATTGACCTTGTTAAGCCCGCCCAGCGGGCTTAGCAGGCCAATTAAGGGAAAGCCGGTTGCAGAGCACTTCAACGTATGACGTTTCATCTGTCAAAAATTTTTGACAGATGAATTGTCATCGTTTGATAGCTCTGTGAAGCTGTCAAACTGACATTCTCTGCAGTTTGATGAGGTCTTAAATACAAGACCCCATCAAACTTCTTTCTTTAACAGAATTAAGATGGTTGTTGCATCTGTGAATGCAACGGCCACCTGTCATTCCCAACGTGGAGGTGCGAGACTCTCCGCATACAAACCGACTGAAGCCTGCAGGAAGAAACAAAGGTAAGTACACTTTTAATAACACTTTGCACTTACCTCAGATACTCACCTCTCCACACTTACACCCATCACTTACCTTCACAGCACACTTTTGCACCCCTGCAGACCCCCTACTCACCTTGCTGAGCTGGTGGGTTTCGGAGCCTTCGGGAAGCCCACACTTGTGAGGGCAAAAAGGGGATAATCCTATTTTCTGCCTGTTAACTACCTGTTAACAGGCAGTTAATAGGCTTTAATCCCTTCCCCCCTCCAAGGAGACGGGACCCGACACGGGACGGCTACCCGCCTCCTAGGAAGATGGCATGGAGGCGGGTTGGGCACCTACCCCCAAATTCTGCCATTTTCCCGGCAGTCCCGCCTCCATACCCGCCTCCCCAGGGCTGGCAAAATCGCCCCCCAAGTCGCTGAAGAAATTTTTCTTCTTCAAATTATCCACTTCCTTTTTAAAAGCTATTCTGGCGTCTGCTTCCTTCTGTTAGGGCATTCCATATTCTAACAATCCTTTACGTAAAGAAATTCTTCTAGTTTCTATCTTTGTTCTCCAAATTTTATGCTTTTTACTTCCTTTTTCATCTCTAATTGGCCAATCTTTTCCTTAACTATTTTGAATGGGCTCGATGGGCTGAATGGCTTTTTCCCAGTTTACTGTTTCTTATATTGTTATGTTCCTGCTATCTAACTCAGTGTTTCTCAAACTAGGGTCCGCGGACCCCTGGGGGGTGTGTAGAGACTTTCCAGGGGTTCGCGGCCTGCCCGCCCTGCCCGTACTGTCCCGTGTTGCCGGGGCCATGGTTTTCCTCAAGCTCTGGGACCTGGTACGTCCCATGCTGTGCACCTTGTTGTTAGTGAGACTGTGGAAGAGGAGCTGCGGCTGCTGCTTGGGCCTGCGAGCTGGAGCCAGGGAACGGTGACTGGTGACTGGAGCCTGAGCCGAGCCAAACCGCCAGGGGGGCGTGGTCACTAAATGGCCAGTGGGCTGGGTTTCCCCCGGGGGCCGGCTCTTCTCCTGCCCCTGCCCCTACTCCGGAATCAGGATTCTCGAGTCACTGCCACCCCCGGTTGCGATGGGATTTCACCGGTTGCCCCCGGGTTACATTATTGGGGGGAGGTGGGAGGGAGGCACGTGCCGGGCGTTCCATTATTGGCCGGGGTGGGAGGGGCACTGGGGGTTCCATTCTGGGGGGCGGGCACACGCCGGGGCTTTGTGGCCCGAAACTTTTTGCGTGCACACGGTGCCCCTTTGATGGGCTGTGGGTCCGGGTCTGTACTTTGTGCTCGTGCTGAGTTCTTGATTTGAGCGAGATCCTTTCTGCTGGTGTGGAGGCTGCAGCAGGTGGTGAATGAACTACGCTGCACTTTGCATATCTATTTAAGCTCGGCTCCAGGGGCGCAGAGGTTTGTGAGCAGGTTGCATGCCTGCCTTCTTAATCAGGAATAGTGCTGGGAGAAGAAGTAAACCTCTGTCGGTGGCCGTCGGTATGTCTTATATTGATGGTACCAAAAGTCAGCCTGATTCGTGAAATTTTTCAGTAGTTTCAGTGATCATAGAATCAGCTCATTTTAAGCCTGCTCCCCTTTATAAAACCGACACTGATTCAGTTCTTGCAAATTCCTCACAACTCTCACTCACTTTGTAATGAGCACTCCCTGCTGGTCGAGTCGATTCCTCTCCCTGGTGCCGCGGCCTTGTCCCATCCTCCCAACACGTGACGCCTGCGGGGCCCTTCAAACAGGTGCCTGAACGTGTTCATGCCAACACGTACAATCCCACAGTGCAGCTGTGCCAGAACATGCCAGTGGGACAGTATGAGGGTGAGTCATGCTTCCAACCACACCCCAGCATGTGCATGGGTGCTTGTGCCCTCACTCGCCTTGGCCAGCCAGCTGACGGCTTTAAATATTGTCCAGCACTGTGGCTAATAGTAGCCATCTGTTGCTGCAGCGCACCCAGAATTGGTGTGAGAAGCAGGCACATCCACCTCACTGATATCTGTAAGTAAATACCTGGGGGTAAAAATTCGGTAGCGCCCCGAGAGGGAGGAGGAGCGCTACTGGAAGCGCACAGTGTCCCTCTTGGGGCGCTGCAAGTCAAAACCGCGGCGCTATGTGCCGCAGCGCCACGGGCTGTGGCACGTCGCGCCGCGGTACTGCAGGCCTTCCTCCCCTTATTAAAAGGGGAGGGGCCTGGTGCAGCGCGTCCCGGCGCCCAGCTGGGCCACCAGGGATCGGGAGTGCCGGCAAACAAGCCCGGCACTCAAGAGGAGTGCCAGGCTCACGGAGCGCAGTCGGCACCCCGCGGGGGAGGCTTCACAGGGGCAGGGGACAGCAACGGGGGCAGGTGCTTGCAGGTGCTGGCAGGCAGCTAGCAACAAAAATGGCCGCCCGCCACCTCCCCTTTAACTAGCGCCGCCCCGGCCGCAGGTAGGTCCCCCTGACCCCGGCGGACATAGCGTCTGGCAGTAAGTCGGGTGGGCGCCACCCAATATTACAGCTGGGGCGCGAGCGGGGCGCTGCGCACGGCAATGACATCAGGCGGTAATGGTTAGCGCCGCCACTAACCTCCCGCTGAATTTCGCGGGAGGCGTAAGCAAGCGGCGCACCCAGGCACTAGTTGATTTGCGCCCTGTTCGCGCCCTCAGAGGCGCAAATCAACTGAATTTAGCCCCCCTGTTTTCTTAAGAGCATTATTAAAACACTCTTTCCGTGCGGCACTTTTATATTATCAGTATTATATAGTATTATGATTTAGCTGGGGGGGGAGGTTGTGATTACT
The DNA here is from genome assembly GCA_030390025.1 of Squalus acanthias. Lineage (NCBI taxonomy): Eukaryota > Metazoa > Chordata > Chondrichthyes > Squaliformes > Squalidae > Squalus > Squalus acanthias. Next base: position 80,594,700 of record CM059432.1, read on the forward strand.
AATCGATTTGAAAAGCGGTCCTTCAACCAAAAAAGTTTGAGAACCACTGATCTAACTGACTCGCTGCCTATATATTGTATCATCATGTGATCTAGTCCCACTATCACTATCCATTTTGAATATATTATCTAAATCCATTACAGAATTTTTATAATTTTAACAATTGTCTACATTTCCCCAGAATGACTAACCCTATCTGTCTAATCCCAGACTTGTGGCTGGGAGCTTAATTTTGAATATCATCCTTGTTGCCTTCTCTTCATACTCTTTACAACCTCAATATTTATAATCAAATGTGAGGTCTTTATAAGTGGTGGGACATAGTAATTTGTGTAAGGAAAGATCAGAGATAGAGAGAGAATTATGCCGGTATCAGTATAAATCCTGCTTCAGTTTTCAATTGATCACTCCTGGTGAATTGCCAGCTGTAACTTTCCAGCACTTGTGACCATTTTATAGTTGGTATGACTTAGTCGGATTAATGAGGGTGAAATTTTTGTGCAATATTGCATTATTTAGTGTCAGCTGTCGCTCAGTGGGTAGTACACTCGCCTCTGACTCAGAAGGTTGTGGGTTCAAGTCCCGCTCCAGGGACTTGAGCACATAAATCTAGGCTGACACTCCAGTGCAGTGCTGAGGGAGTGCTGCACTGTCGGAGGTGCCGTCTTTCAGATGAGACGCTAAACTGAGGCCCCGCCTACTCTCTCAGGTGGATGTAAAAGATCCCATGGCACTATTTCGAAGAAGAGCAGGGGAGTTATCCCCGGTGTCCTGGCCAATATTTCTCCCTCAACCAACATAACAAAAACAGATTATCTGGTCATTATCACATTGCTGTTTGTGGGACTTTGCTGTGTGCAAATTGGCTGCCGCGCTTCCCACATTACAACAAAAGTACTTCATTGGCTGTAAAGCACTTTGAGACATCCGGTGGTCATGAAAGGCGCTATATAAATGCAAGTCTTTCTTAATTATTATTCACTGCTGATGTACCGAAGAGAAAAAACCCATAATATATCCATTTCTTTATATTTAATTTGTCTGAGAAAAAAATACCAACACCAGCTGTGAACTGCAAGTCTTTAAATGCCCTTTTTGTGTTGTGTAGGAACTGTGGCCGCTGTATCCGGGCTGCATCCCGGTCAGTGCATCATCAAAGTAAATGGGATCAATGTGAGCAAAGAGAGTCATGCAAGTGTGATTGCACATGTCACAGCATGTCGGAAATATAAACGCCCTTCACAGGTAAGTCACTTACCTCTTTGTCTTCATACTCATCTCTAACAAACATATTTGTTCATTTAACAAAAAATTAACATTTATTGTCTGCTAAGAATACTGGTTTTGTTAAATTTAATAAGTACCTTTTGAAACAGTTCTCTTTACACTATGGGCAAAAGAGAATTGTGTCCAAGCTTTTTGTCTTCGTGCGCCACATAGGCGTGTATCATGGAGGGTTGAGGGCTACATATAAAGTTTAAATCCATGTGTCTGTTAATTAGTAAATATCTGAAGTTGCTGGTACTAATAGACTTTGGTGTTCTAATCTAGGATTTATCCACCAATGAGAAAGCAGCGCTAAAAACAGGCCCACAAAATTCAAACAAGATAAACCATGTGACTAGCCTGTAATTCTAGGGCTGGGTTGTCAAGGTCAGGGGCCACACGTTCAATGCCCCAGCTCTGTTGAATTGTGAATATACTCCCGACGTATGGAGCACTTGCTGAAGCGCAGCATTCACTGAAGTGGAATTTCACTGCAGAGACATGGGGGAAAAAACGGGTGGGTTAGAGGCACGGGGGGGGGGGATGTTGAAGTTTTAAAAATCTAAAACCCGAACCCAACCCGCCTCCGACCTGCCCACTTTCACCTTTTACTCAGGCGGGATGGGGGTGGGTAGCCAACCTGCTGCCAGGAGGTGGGTTGGTATTTTAAATATTATAATGAGGCCTGAAGCCTCTGCTTTAACCTGCTGTGCAGGTTTTACTGCAGACGGCCGGGAATCCCAGGCCTCGGACCCACCCCCCACCCCCGAGGATTACATCTCACCCCCGGGGTCGGGGATCGGACCCCCTCCGGGGATCGAAACCACCCTGCTTCCCCCGGACCCCGCACCTACCTTGTCCTGCGGCCTCCTGGTCAGCGTTGCCCGCCGGCTTCCAGGCGGGAAACCCACCCATTATGTCACACGCACGCTGTGGAGTTAAAATTCCACAGTGTGCGGGGAAACCCGGAACTCTGGGTTTCCCATGATCTACCGGTCCCCTCGCTTAGGGCGGGTGGAAAATGAAAAAATCGAGCCCTTTGATGCAAACCATCTATTCTTACTCTAATTAACAATAATGAAAACTAAAACATTGTAACAATGAGGTGAGTGAAGGAGACCATTAAATGTGCAGATAGCTACTGTTACGCATTTAGGATTATATGATAATTTGGTAGAATGCACTCCCTTTAAGTACAGTGAAAACGTAATAAAATCACAAGGATTAGATGAAATTCTGACCTAAAATAACATGGTATCTTATTTTTGAGTATCTGTTGCACTAAGTAGGATTTTAATGAGCTGGCGTACACTGCCCTCTGTGGCAATGAGTTCCACAGGTTCACCACTCTCTGAGTGAAGAAATTCCCCCTCATTTCTGTCCTAAATGGTTTAGCCCTTATCCTTAAATTATGTCCTCTAGTTCTGTTCTCACCCGCCAAGGGAAACATTCCTTCTGCATCTAATCTGTCTAGACCTGTCAGAATTTTATACACTTCTATGAGGTCCCCTCTCAATCTTCTAAACTCCAGTGTGTACATCCCTAAACTACATAGTCTCTCCTCATAGGTCAATCCCGCCATTCCTGGTATCAGCCTGGTGAATCGCCGCTGCACCCCCTCCATGGCAAGAACATCTTTCCTCAGATGAGGCGACCAAAACTGTACACAGTACTCGAGGTGTGGTCTCACCAGTGCCCTGTACAGCTGCAGCAAGGTATCCCTGTTCCTGTATTCCAACCCTTTTGCTATGAAGGCCAGCATACCGTTTGCCTTCTTGACCGCCTGTTGCACCTGCATGCTCGCCTTCAGTGACTGGTGTACAAGAACACCCAGGTCTCTCTGTACTTCCCCCTCTCCCAATTTATTGCCATTTAAATAATAATTTGCCCTCCCGTTCCTGCACCCAAGGTGGATAACTTCGCACTTGTCCACATTATAGTGCATCTGCCATTTATCCGCCCAATCACCCAGTCTGTCCAAATCGCTCTGGAGCTTCCTGGTCTCCTCCTCTGAGCCCACCCCCCCTCCTAGTTTAGTGTCGTCTGCAAATTTGGAAATGCTGCATTCGACTCCCTGATCCAGGTCATTAATATAAATTGTGAACAGCTGGGGACCCAGGACAGATCCCTGTGGTACCCCACTTGTTACTGCCTGCCATTCAGAAAATGAGCCGTTTATTCCAACTCTCTGTTTTCTATCTGACAGCCAGTTCTCTATCCACGTCAATACTTTCCCCTTTATCCCATGAGCTTCAATTTTCCATGCTAATCTTTTGTGGCTGCAATGGGACTGTTGACACAAATACGCATTTTATCTCAGGTTTAGCATAATTTTGTCACCGTGAAAAAGAGGTTAAAAACCAGCATCACTCATAGAAAATATGGCCTAGTTTATATTTGATAAAATAGTTACAACAGTTAGTCATTTTGTCTTAGTTAGATGTCCAATAGAGGGGCCAAGCCATTCCATCAAAATATAAACATTTTGTAGGTGTTACCAGCATATAAACAGATGTTCACTGATAATGGTACCAAGGACCATCATGTGGATGAGGAATAGGAGAGGGCCAACAATAGAATATAAAAATACATAGAAGTTACATCTCAGAAACAGGTTATTCGGCCCAACCAGTCCATGTGGATGTTAACCCTCCACATGAACAAATAGTCCTCATCATATTTACCCACCCTGTTCCCATATCTCTTCCTCCCCTTTTCCTTCATCCACCTATCCAATCTAATCTTGAATGTTGACATAGTTTCTGCCTCACCCACTAACATGTAATCGTGTATCTATGGTCCCGCGTTCTAGAGTCCACAGTTACTGGAAACAGTCTGCTTCTATCTTTGTTTAATTTATTCTCGGATATGCTGGCAAGGCCAGCATTTATTTCCCATCCCTACTTGGCCTGAGAACCTGGGGGTGGGTCTTCTTGAACTGCTGAAGTCCATATGGAGAAGGTGCTCCCACAATACTGTTGGGTAGGGAGTTTCAATATTTTGACCCAATAGCAATGAATTTATGGCGATATATGTCCAAGTCAAAATGGTGAGTGAATTGGAGGAAAACTTGGAGGTGGCGGTGTTCCTATGCACCTGCTACCCTTGTCCTTTGAGGTGATGGAGGTCGCAGGTTTGGGAGGTGCTGCTGAAGAAGCCTTGGTGAGTTGCTGCAGTGCATCCTGTAGATAGTACACACTGCAGCCACAGTATGCTGATGGTGGATGTATAGACATGTGGTTGAGGAGCCGATGAAGTGGACTGCTTTGTCCTGGATGATGTCGAGCTTCTAGATTGCTGTTGCAGCTGCACCAATCCAAGCAAGTGGAGAGCATTCCATCTCACTCCTGACTTGTGCCTTGTAGCTGGTGGAGAGACATTGGGGAGTCAGGAGGTGAGACACTCGCCGCAGAATACCCAGCCTCTGACCTGCTCTAGTAGCCATGGCATTTATTTGGCTGGTCCAGTTGAGTTTCCGGTCAATGGTGACCCCCCAGGATGTTGATGGTGGCGGATTTGGCGATGGTAATGCCATTGAATGTCAAGGAGCGGTGATTAGACTCTCTCTTGTTGGAGATAGTCATTGCCTGGCACTTGTGTGGCGTGAATGTTACCTGCCACTTATCAGCCCAAGCCTGAATGTTGTCCAGGTCTTACTGCATGCGGGCACGATCTGCTTCATTATGTGAGGAATTACAGATGGAGCTGAACAATGTGCAATCATCAGCAAATATTCCCAATGATGGAGGGAAAGTCAATGATAAAGCAGCTGAAGATAGTTGGGCCCAGGATGCTGCCCTGAGGAACCCTACATCGATGTCCTGGAGCTGAGATGATTGGTCTCTAACAACCACAACCATCTTCCTTTGTGCCAGGTATTATTCCAACCACTGGAGAGTTTTCCTGCTGATCCTCATTGATTTCAGTTTTACTAAGGTTTCTTGATGCTACACTTAGTCAAGTGCTTAAGCATAGAATTCTCTTTTTCTTTTGGGCTTGTACAGTGTTTGAGTGCTTTCATGGCAATGTGCAGTATCATGTACAATTTGTATATAACTGGTCAGATTGAAGTATGAATGTAACATCTTGGACACCTTGATCAACATGATCGGCTCCGAGACCCCTCTTTCAGTCTGTACAAAATAGCAACGACATCTTGCATTTATATAACGCCTTTAATATAGAAAATGTCCCAAGGCGCTTCATAGTGCACTTTGGCCTGATTGGCACGCTTTACACTCAGCTCCAAAAACCATGATTAAAATTCCTCTCCTTTCAATAAGATATATCTGTTTATATGAATGCACAACAATGTTGTTGGAATATACTTTTGGTTATATATGAACTAAGATACTAACTTTAAAAAGTCCATTACAAAATTGCTTTTAATATAAAAGAAAAACCTAACTGAATGTACACTGAAATTTCCTCATTCTGAACATTTTCCACACCAGAACACTTGCAAATTATAAGAGAAAATATGCAGATTTCCTCATTTTCACACTGACTCGGCAGCTCCAGCTACGTCTCTGCTCATAAAGTTGTGTTATCTTATTATAATAGTAAATCAATCATAAAGTGTGGAATGAAAGTGATAAAATTAATTATACCCACATAATATTTCTGTTTTGCTCATGCAGCAAGACTCCATTCAGTGGGTGTATAATAATACTGAAATTGGTCAGGAGGATCTACAGAAAATCAGTTTAAAGCTCCCAGCCTCGGGGGGAAGTGACAATGACATGCACGATGGATTTAATGAAGGTATGTCAGAGTTAGATATTGTCTGAGGTTGACACTTTATACGCACATATGATTCTAATGTGCTTTATGTTGCTTCTTTTTTCTTTGTATTTTAAATTATTTCTTCCCAGCTTCGCTGCTCCATTTCTCTTTTCCAGCCCAAGTTAGTCCTCCTCTGTTTAAAGTATCTGATGGTCCAATTCAATGACATTCTTCACAGATGTAGTTAAGCCATCATGAGATATGATTGAGCAGTGCAAGAAGAAATCCAGCCTAAATATTGTAGGTCTTGAAGATTCCTGTTGATGCAGTTGAGTACAAATCCACACTAGTATGTGCCCCAGTATGCATGTTCACAACATCAGATCATTTGAGGCCAGTATTGCATGGGCTCTGTTTATACTGCAGCTGGTATGCAGGAATACCTGATGTGAGACCATCTCTTCCAAATGGTCTAACTGCTGCCATGAATTTTCAGATAGTGCACATTTGCCATGTTTGTATTACACATTGGCATCCGTTCAATGCCCAAGATACCATGGCATCAAGATCAAAAGTGTAGTGTCAAGCAACTGGAGACTGGCAACTTCACCCACCAGAAGAAGCCCAAAGAAGCACAATCTAATTTATAAAAAGCATTCAAGCCCCCACATTAGAGTGCAAATGCACTGTTGCATATCAGTTGATTCATAAGTCTGCAAGGTCCTCTCTTACCTCCCTCCCCAAATGACAAAAAAAACAGACATACCTCAGCCTAAATGAATAGATAGTAAAATCACTAAGCTGAGTTCTACTGCAAGTGGCAAATAAAATGAGTTACTTATTAAAGTTAGCATCTTTTGTTGTTTTTTGCTGTAACATATGTGGAGAAAGAATAATTCTTCTTGAATGCTGTGCCTTCTATTTTGGATCCATGTGTGGGTGTTTTAGGAGGAGACAGATGATTCTGTTCATTTGAATTTAGCCAGATGTTTTCACTGCTGCAGGCTGACACTATTTCCTTAGTGATGCTAAATACCATGACTGTGTCAAACCGATAGTTTCATTGTACCTGATTTCAGATAACCCCAGATTTCTGGGAATCAAACAGATATCAAAGTGCACCATCCCAATTAGATTTATACTGATTTAAACAGAAAATCAGTTTTGTTTATTTGAATGTCTCACAGACCAAATAAAGGAAAATAAACTTTTTCTGAAAACTATTATACTTCACATTCTAAATTCAGGACTAAAAATAGAATTCAGCGACTGTAATTAATTTGCAGGAATAGTGACATTGGGGGTAACTTTAAACCCCCCCGGTCAAGTGGGACAGTGTCCAGGGGATGGGGGGTTAAACTGTTAAAAATGTGAAACCCAACCTCAACCCGCTGCGAACGCGCCTACTTCCGGTTTAACCAGGGCGGGCTTGGGGTCAGACGGGTAACCCGATCTTGAGTGATGGGTCGGTAATTATAATATTTAAATGAGGCTCCATGCCTCAAATTTTATCAGCGATTTGATTTAACGCCTGCTGGCCGAGTTTCCCAGGGCTCGGGAAACCCGGCAGCTAAAGAGAGGCGGGACCTGTCAGATCAAGCAGGTAAATGCTTTTCCAGCACTGCTTGTGGGCCAGGTGGAGCAGGAGTGCTTCCCCCCTGGTCCTTCAAGCAAACCTGCTGCGATCTGCCTCCCTCCCTGCGATCTCCAGACATCCAATCACCACCAGCCTGCAATCTCTTTCCCCCCTATGATCTTTCCCCCCTCAATTTCCAGACATCACTGCCCCCACCGCCATCTCTTCCCCACTCCGCCGATCGGCCAATCTCCCGGCGATCTCTCCCCTGCGATCTCTCCACCTCCCACGATCTATCTCCCCCACCACGATCTCCAGACATCCCCGGAGTCTCTCCCATTCGTGATCTCCAGACGCCCCCCGCAATCTCTTCCCACTGCGATCTCTCCCATTTGTGATCCCCAGATACCCCCCAGCAATCCACCAATCTCCCGCGATCTCTCCCCCATGATTTCTCCGCCCTCCCCCCGCGATCCAATCTCCCTCCCTCCCTCCTCACCGTCATACTCCAACCCCCCTCCCCATGACCCCCGATCTTCTTGATTCTCTTTAGCGCAGGCTTTCCCACCCAACCGCCAGCTAGCCTTCAATCTTGCCGGCTGTCGGGCAGGAAACGGAGTTAAAAAATTCTAATAAGTTCCTGCTTCCCCGGTAAATATTGGGGTTCCAGACAGAAATTGTATAATTAAATAACTATCAGAAATATGTGAGTGTACTTTTTATGAAGAAGTGGCATCTGATGGCTGCTGCTTTACACAGTGATTCTTAATTTAGCTTCAAAAGTGCAGGAGAATGTTAATGACATTGGTCTAAAAGCATCAGTGGATTTGACTGCAGTTCCTAAAAGCAGAAAATGTATTCCTATTCGGTGTTCACCATATGCACAGTTTCTATGACATAGATTATGTATTTATTTTGTTTTGTTTTGTCTTGAAGTAACAGGATGTCAGGATGACACCATGTTTTTTCCCCCAGAAGTCTTCGACAAGTTTAATACAATGGCTTTAATTGATGGGAGGAAGGATCATGTAAGCCTAACAGTAGATAATGTTCACTTGGAATATGGTGTTGTTTATGAATACGACAGCACTGCTGGAACCAAATGCCATGTTCTGGAGAAAATGAGTGAACCAAAGGGATTCTTCAACCTAACTGCAAAGGTATGATTGGAAGGACTAATGAGGACTCCTGTGGCTAGACATATGTGTTCCTAAAATATAATGCTTTATCAACAAGAATTGGCTTATCAACAACCGATTTCAAGGACTGGCATACATTTTTAGTGTGGGGGCAGGGCAAGCCTGCTCTTTTCTTTTCTCTGGGTGGATGGAGGGTGGCACAGCATGTTGACTGCTATTGAGGATGCCTCCCACTAATGTCTCAAGTGCTGCAGGGGTTATAAAGTTGACGGGGGGAGGGGGGTGGAGGGGGGTGGCGGGGGAAGGCTGGGAACATTACTCTGTGGGGGAGGGAATGAAAGGCTGGGTTTATTATTTAGCAGTGGGGAGTTCAGTGTTAAGATTCTGACATGCTTGTCAGGGTAAATCACTACGTTATATACTATTACTGATATTCTGTTATCTATTGTTATGACAAATCTGGAAGAAATGCTTCCTTTAGCACCTAATAGCTCTGAAAACCCAAGTCCATTTCAACGTAATGGTGCCAGATTTTGGTCAGACTGTGGGGCTCAAATGAGGGTGATGCCTAGTTCTGCCAGGTCTCCAACCTGTTGGAAATCTATCAGGATTTGTGTTGGAAGTGGGGGCAGGTTCTCCTTTCACCCATCCCTTCCATGCAGACATCACTAAAAGATGCTAGCCTGGTAGGCTGGTGTCTTCCGGCAGAATTCCTGCCAGAGTTGCTCCCAACACTGTGAAGTAGGCATTCTGACATGTCACGACCATATTCTGGCAAGAGCAGGCTTCTCAAGACTTTGAAAGACTTTCTCATAAGAAAAATGCCCTTTTTTGGGAAAAGAACCAGTTTTTCTGCTATTAAAGCTGCCTTTGCACTGCCAACACTGTGACGGTGTGGCTCCAAAGCACCTTCTCACCCCCTCCTCACCTAGTAAGCATTGCAGCTGTTTTTTAATAAGGCATAGGTGCCTGCTTGATTCATCCAAATGCCCCTAACCCCAGGAAGGCCCGCTCTGTCATTGTTATGGTGATGGAGCAGGACTCACATTTTTGGGGCAATATGTTTCATTACTTTTTTTAAAATAATGAAAAGAAAGCACGATGCAGCACAAAGATAAGCTGAAGCACTGAGGAGAGAGTTGCAGAAATATTCCATCCTTGGAAAAAAATGTGAAAAGTTAAAAAATATTAGGAGAAAATGTTAGAATAACGTGGAAGTGTTAGACAGGAGAAAAACATAGGAAAATGAGAAATTGCTAGACAGAAAATAATTAAGTGTGAATGGTATTTAAGAATGTAGAAGTCAAAAAAGCAACTTAAAAAAGTAATGACTGAGACCTTTGTCAGAAACAGACTGAAACATCTTGGTGTTTGGTGCTCTGGGATTTTAGATGGATTATATATTACTCTAGAGGTTAGACCAGGTTTCATTCTAATTTGGAGGACTGATTCCCAATGTCGTGCTCAGCAAGCAGCCCCTCACCAGCAGCATGCATGGTCAGCTGAATCAACTGGTAGCTGAAGTTGAGATACAGATCAACCCCGATCTAATAGAATGATGGAACAGGCTCCAGGGGTTGAATGGCTTATTCTTGTTCTTACATTCCTATTTGAAGGAGCAGGCCAAATGGACAGATGGCTGCTGGGGAACCAGGGATACCCCTTGCTGTCCTAGCTATTAACACCAGTCAGGAGCCCCCACCCCAAGATGGAGCGAAATACTAAATTAAGTTTATGCCCCTACTCGTACTCTGGTGGAACATGCAATCAGTATGTTAAAGAAGTACTTCCGATATTTGGAGAGATTAGGTAGGGTTCTAAGCTACAGTCCTGATAAAGTATCCTAGATCACCTGCACCTTCTTTCTGTCTGCTGCACAACTCTACATTTATAGATGGGGACCCATGCAGCCAAAGGGCTACAAGATAAGCTTGAAGCTTTGGCTGCAGAGGAGGAAGAAAAGGAAGAGGAAGTATAAAGGAAGCAATGAGAGCTGGCTGAAGCTGGTATAAAAACAGAAAATGCTGGAAACACTCAGCAGGTCATGGTCATGAGTTAAGGAGTGATAGGATTTTCAGTTAAAGCAACCATGCAGCTGGTACATGAAACATCCTATGGTCCTCTCTCAGTCTACTGGCCCCATAAGAATCTGGTCTTCATTTCCATCCCTACATATTATCTCCCAACACCAACATTCATTATGTTCCTGCAGTCCAAAAAATCATCCAAAGAAGGTGCAAGCAGTTTCTTTCCCAACTCCACATGTGTCCCTGCATCAGTGATTGCTTCATATGCTTGCCCTTGGTGATAGTGTAGAATGTGTGTTGTCTACTTTCGGATCTTCTACTCCTTGTAAGTGCCACCACAGTAGGGGGAGCAAGTGTAGTGTGATGTTGCTGCTTTCAGTGGGGACCTCATGACTCACCTGTAGCGAATTCCCTGTTTACGCTGGGCCAGTAGAGAACCCTGCCACTACCACCAGCATTTTGGCATTTGTGATGGCTGGTTGTTGCTGTTCCACACCCGAGAAGCCCCCTGAAGGGGTTGACTGGGAGGGATGGATAGGTCCTCGGCCTGAGAGGTGATGTCCTCATCTGTGTCCCTTCCTGCCATAACCATGCTAGCTGCCTTTTGCAGATGACCAAAGATTTGCATCAGGACAGAACTTTGGCCACCCTATAAAAGCATGAAGCCTGCCATCAAGGTGCTCTCAAGCTGATCTCCTGGCATCTGTAGACCAGAAGCAAGAGTCTCCTGTAAATTGGATGCTGAAGCCTCAATAGTGGAAGATATAATGGTGGCAATCAGAGCTGCATCAATACTTGGACCCTATCTTCTTGGGGACACCCCTGCAGGAAGCCCTTATTGTGCTCTGCCAGTTCTTAAACCCTTCTTGCATGTCTATACAGATACCAGAGCAGCACTGCTGCAATTCAGAGAGCTCTGAAGATTCTCAAAGGACTACACAGTGGCCAAGAAATTAGGCTGGGAAATGGCCGGTGCCAAGAAATTAGGCCGAGATTAACGGCTGCCCGCAAAAAGAGCGCATTTTGGTGCTGTCTGCTGGTTTTAATTAGCGCTGTTTCGGGCGGTAGTCTCAGCAGGAGGCCCAATATAGCGTGGCCATAGCAAGGGACTCTTAAAGCTAGCCTGTCATTTTAGAAAGCAGTGTTGAGCCCTTAAAGGGAAACTGCCTTCTAACTATTCATTCACAGGATGTGGGTATTGCTGGCAAGGCCAGCATTTATTGCCCACACCTAATTGCCCTTAATTGATTGGCAAGTCTATTTCAGAGGGCTGTTAAGAGTCAATCACTTTGCTGTGGGTCTGGAATCACATATAGGCCAGACTAGGTAAGGACAGCAGATTTCCTTTCCTAAAAGGACATTAGTGAACCAGATGGATTTTTCTAACAATCCGGTAGTTACATGGTCATTAACTGAATTTAAATTCCCCAGCTGCCATGGTGGGATTTGAACTCACGTCCCCAGATCATTAATCCAGGCCTCTAGATTACTAGTCCAGTAATGTAACCACGATGCTACCATTCCCTTATATTTAAAAATAGTAAGTCTTTATCCCTTAGAGCTCAACTGCCTTCTGAAAAAAAAACATTAAAATAATTCCAAAATGGGAGTCTTCAGCTCTTAAAGCTGAACTGCCTTCCACACGTAAAAAATGGTAAAAGTGCTTCAGCACGAACACAAGTGACTCAATAAGCCAGGGAAGGGGAACCTAGGGTCTCGCATGCAGCGCTCCAGCTTTGTGCAGGGAGTCAACACTGGAAGTGAAGTCCTCTACCCACAGGCGCCAGGAGGCCCTCCAGAAAGAACGATGTGGGACCAGATCACCGAGGCCATCACTGCCAGCAGTGTCACCCCAGGATCTGGCTCCAGTGCCCAAAGAAGTTTCATGACCTCAGACCATCTTCAAAAGTCGTCTCCTACCAACTGCACCTCTAGCCTCACACACTGCTCAATGCACGACCCCCCTCCCCATCACTCATGTACCAACAATCTGTACCAAACACGAGGCACACCTCATATTCCTAGCTTCATCTCACCCCCTTGGAGGAGACGGTGCTGGCCATTCTTGGCAGGGGTATGTCTTCCACAATTAAGAGGTGGCCTACACTACAACTATGCTTTATAACATGCTTGCTAGGAACACAGTGAGAGCAGTCCTAGGAGCAGTAACTTGGTTTGTACTCACTGTTTCCTATTGTGGCATAACGAACAGTAGGGCACTCACCACCTGAGAATCGTTGCAAGTGTTCCGTGTAGCTCCACTCTATTTTTAACTTGATGATAAATGAGCCTATTGCATGATAACTTCATAAGGTGTACTTTCTTTCTTCACTTCATAGTTTGGAATGAGCTGTGAAATACAATTACTATATAATATTTCTTTAACAGATCCTTGAATGTTTGGCTAAGAATGATGAACAGTTTGTAGAAAGTTGCAGCAGGCTAAACTGCTTAAGTGAAGCAATGCTTCCTGAATTGCATTCAAAATTCAGCATTATGCGCAGTGAAAAGCTTGAACACATTAACCGAAGGATCACAAACTACAAGAAGGTAAGAAGGTCTTTGAGGTGCTGAGATTTCAAGGGACCTAACTTCCACCCGCACAGTTGTAAACCTCACATGGAGAATTTAATGAAAACACAATTAAATAATGATTATGTCAGTGCTTTAATCTACTGACCTTGGGTGATTCCAAGAACTCATGCATTTGTGACAAAATGAGTACGGTAAATGTGGAGAAGCTTCTGTATTACGTGGATTATAATGCAAGTAAAATAGTCATTTCTTTCTAAATCCCATTGCTAACATTAATATCTCCTGATATAATGAGAGTGGTTGTATGAAATGTGTACAGATTAACTTCTAAGAATTCAAACCACTAAAAGTGGTCTCACAAACTAGGTTTGTGGAGGTAGAGTTAATATTTTCTATATATTTCCAGAGAAACGCTGTTATCAAGAAACAGGATTTTGTTTTGAAATGCCTGTCACAAAATTGTCCCTTTTGTCTTTTAAAATGTTCAGGGTGGTCTTTTTGTCAGTAGCTCAGTCCATAAGTATATTGCCTTGTTGGTTATTGAGTTAAACAGACTTGGATGATCCCAGTTTTGATCTCTACTCTGCACCAAGTTAGCTAATTTCAACCAAGGTAAATAAAATTTTAAATAAATGAATAACAAACACACTAATTTTTTTGTGTTGAAGCAGCTTCAAAGCTCATGATGCCACTTACAGTGAAGTACAATTAAGTCCCTGAAATAGCTTGCCAGATATTGGCAGAATTTGCTGGAAAAATAACAGCGTTTGAACGACACGCGTGTTATTAATGTACAAAAGCAAAATACTGGGGATGCTGGAAATCTGAAGTAAAAAGAGAAAATGCTGGAAATACTCAGGCAGCATATGTAGAGAGAGAAACAGAGTTAACGGATGGAGTCGGGTTTGGAGGCGTGTGGGGGGTTAAATTTGCGGGGTCGGGGTTTCCGACCCCATCCCGCCTCGAGGCCATTAAATATCTCTCTCTTTCTCTCTCTCTCTCTCTCTCTCATTTTGAGCTGAAGGGTGCAGGAAAACGTCTAACTAACCGGGCACGCTGCAAGATGCTCTGCTCCAGCAAATTCTGGGCCATTATTTGCTGAGCACAATCTTGCTTATCGAACTGAGTAAATCTAGCTTTTGCACTTTAGCAAATTAACCTTTACTATGATTTTTTTTCTCTTCCTCTCCTGAGCGCAGTAGCTCATGCTGGATTATGGCTTCAAGCATGGTGGCAGCCCTCCAATGCCTCACCAAAGCAGCCATTTTTCATCTATGAGCCATTCATTCATTGGAGAATCAGTCAAGCTTGATTGTGTCCTAATCTAGCATTCATACATATGCATTATCAACGGCAGGGGGGGGGGAATGCTGAATAACGATTTCTCTCTCTCTCCCCCCCCGCCCCCCCAACCCTCTTCAAGGACACTGAATTCTCTCACCGCACTGCTGCTTCAGTTGACAATCTTGGAAACATTCTTGTCTATGCTTCAGTGTCATAGTATATGGTGCAATTAGCCACCTGAGCCACTGGGGGTCTTTGATACAGTTTTCATATATTTTATCTTTGTTTTTGTTCAAAGTTATGGGATTAATATCAATATAGTTTATAACTGTAACATCAGTAAGTATCATTTGTGACTTTTTGCAATTTTTTTGGTTTAGTTTTCACGAGTTCTGAAAAATCGAGCCTGGCCAACTTTCAAGCAAGCCAAGTCCAAGATTTCTCCGCTGCACAGCAGTGATTTCTGTCCCACCAATTGCCATATAAATGTGATGGAAGTGTCCTATCCTAAAAATGTTGCGTCACTGGGTAGTGCATTTGGTGTTCAACTGGACAGTCGGAAACAGTCCAGCAGTGACATTGACCAGAAAAGCTTAGATCAAGGTATGACCTTCGACCTCATCTCTCAGTGACTTTGCTGAAGATATGTTATGCAAATTTGAACTGAGGAATTCAAACCTGGCAGATATACAAGCTGTGTAATTATTTATTACCCAACCTTGAAAGGCCATATGTTATCTGCAGTTTCTGACTTCCCATCCAGAAATACTTGATTACAAAAATCGATTACATGGTGATGCTGCTGTTGTCAGAATTGATGATGTAGTAGCATCAAAGATGTTGGCAAACAAATTAAAAATTGCCATAGTGCTTATATTGAAATAATTTGTCTGATTTCAAGAGTAACATCTAAGCAAGAACATGTTATAGTGAAGGTAATACACTTGGTGTTCAGTGTAATACTCTTTTCCAAACCTGACTTAGAAAGTTTCTTTTTCTTTTTCCAGTTACTCGCTAAATAGAAATGAAGAAAAGGTTTGTGCCTGAGAGGCACTTTTGCTCCCGGATCAGCTAATTTTAATAGGAAGATGTTTGCTGGCTATGGAAATCCAATAGAAAGGGAGGTGAGAGTAGGGGGAGTGAGAGGGATTGGGTTATGGGGTTTGGGAAAGGTTAGAAGGAGGATTGGCGGGGGAAGAGTGGGGGGGGGTTGGTGAGGACTGGAAAATACCTGGCGGAGAGGCATGAGTGCAGCAGCAGATAGCCAACCTATGGACCTATGCCACTGGCAGTGGCAGCATCAGGGACAAGGTGAGTAGCCACATGAAAGAATCAAGCGACAAGCTTCATAGAGCCGAACCTGCAAGTTCTTGTAATAAAGCAGGAGGGACAGTTTGTTTGGGGCCAAGGACCGAAGAGCTGCCAAGAATGTAATACCCACTTTGTGGAGGGAGGTGGCTGTGAGTGTCACCTGCTTGAACCCCAAGATTACTTTGTAGTGCAGGAAGAAGTCTAACAACCAGAGGGCAGCCAAGATAAGCTACCAGCTTCCCCCTGACCTTTCCTTGCAGTCTCTTTATATGGGTGGCACTCCTTCATTCACTACACGCCTGATGCCAGAGGAGTGAGAGGTGAAAGTCGGATCTGACAATGAAGAATGGAGGCTCCGCAAAAGTTAGCCCCTGGCACCTGAGCCTATTGGCTCAAATTTGCTCTAAGAAAAAGAATGCTGCAAAAAGAATGCTGCATGACCATCACTCTCACATAGACGCACTGAAGACCATTTTGAAGGATCCAAAACAGATAGCAGGGGTCACAGTGAAGTTCATTAGTGCCACCCTCAGTGCCAATATGTGAGAAGGATTGAACACAATGCACTACCTGTGGTGGGTGGTGGAACCAGGAACATCTACATCAATCCCCTCTGACAGAGATGCCTTCAGACCAGTCAGTGTATCCAACGTCGATGCTTTGAGCACTGGCCTTCTGGGAGGTCATTTGGAGAGAGTGATGGGAACCAGCTTCCGAGAGTTTCGGGGCGCCATCTCTTAGGGTCTGCAGAATTTAACTGGTACCATCAGATCTGCCCTCTCGGTGATCAGTGGGCACTCAGATCCAGAATTTAGCATAAGTGCCATGCCTAGAATTTTCCTTCATGTTAAGAGTCTTTCTCCTGATGACAGCTCATGTGCCCTATCCAATCAGTCCTCTCAGATGTTTGATCATGTAGGTGTCAGGATACAGGACCAGTCTGCCCACACACCTATAGTGGTGACCCAGCCTGCTGGAGAGATCTCCCAGGACTCAGAAGCCTTGAGACGAGGGCCACCTCAGTCCCAAGAAGCTCATGATGCCACAGCACAGCCAAGATCCACTGGTCCTCGGGTAGTACCTTGATGCAGCATCAGGTGAAGTTTAGTAACAGAACAAAGGGATGAAAAAAGAAGCTCTTGTTGTAAATATACATGTGCACAACAAAGCCCCTTTGTGATATGAAGTCCAGTGTTCTGAAGTATATCTGTTGATTTTTATGTTTGAGACGATGTTTAGAGATCAGTTTGCAATGGGACACGCAGGAGTCTATTTTAACTTCCCCAGCCTGGTGGAAGCTGGAGTAAATCATGGGCTATTTGCTTCCAATGTTTGAAGAAGAATTCTTAACAAGCGCTGCTCCTCTTTGGGTATGCCACATCGCAGAATCACCCCTTTTATGAGGTAATAGACATCTGACTGATCTCTAATGAAAGGCTTAGCAGAATCTTCTTAAATATATGAATAACATTTACCTCAATGCTCCTTTAATCCTAGTGCACAAATGCAAAAAAAGATTCTTACTGTATATGAACAACAACAACAACAACTTGTATTTATATAGCGCCTTTAACGTAGTAAAACATCCCAAGGTGCTTCACAGGATTATTATAAGACAAAAAATTTGACACCAAGCCACCTAAGGAG
This sequence comes from Squalus acanthias, assembly GCA_030390025.1. NCBI lineage: Eukaryota > Metazoa > Chordata > Chondrichthyes > Squaliformes > Squalidae > Squalus > Squalus acanthias. The sequence continues at coordinate 80,612,210 of CM059432.1, forward strand.
AAATTAGGGCAGGTGACCAAAAGCTTGGTCAAAGAGGTAGGTTTTAAGGAGCGTCTTAAAGGAGGAAAGAGAGGTAGCGAGGCGGAGAAGTTTAGGCAGGGAATTCCAGAGCTTAGGCTTACATGAATGAGAATTGCAGACAGGTAGATATACTTAAGAGTTTTGCAGACATTCATTGATAATGTCACCTGGCAGCAACATGTATGTGGTCATTTCATCAGACAGATGAAACCTAAGGTTTGTGAAATGACTGGAATCACACTCTTATTTGACAGATATTTCATGTTGACATGTATCAAAATATTGTCAGATACTATTGTCAGTGCCTTTACTATGCAGGGAATTCAACATTTAGCACTCAGTTTTTCACATTGCTGTTATTTCATAGATAAATTGGACCCAGTGGAATACGTCCATCATTGTATCATCACCATGGCAGCTCCCTCTGGACACAGCTTGGGTCAGCAAAATGGACCTGGCCTGCACTTCCTCCTGAAGGAAAAGGATGTGGAAACTCAAGATGCATATCAAAAGCTTCTGAATAAGCTGCAGACAGTTGTAAAGGAACTGGAAACCTATATTGCTCAGATAGATGAGTGAGTACACTAGCAATTTGTTATTTAATACTGACCAAGATACAAGACTGACAACTGTAAGTTACAATAGCAAAATACTGCGGATGCTGGAAATTAGAAATAACAGCAGAAAGTGCTGGAAACACTCAGCAGGTCAGGCAGCATCGAGGAGAGAGAAACAGAGTCAACATTCATTGAAGGGCTCGACCCGAAACGTTGACTCTGTTTCTCCTCTCCTCGATGCTGCCTGACCTGCTGAGTGTTTCCAGCACTTTTAACTGTAAGTTACAGTTAAGTAAATTTCCTCTGGTTATTATAAAACAACATAATACCCATCTTATCAATGCTTCTTACAGTGAAGCTACATGGTGATGCCCTGAACACATGACCAGTGTTGCCCTTTTTTTCCATTGAAGATTCCCATTCAGCAATGGATGTCTCATCAATGCCCTAGCATAACACTGATAGCATGTCACCCCAGTGACCATCCTTGTCCCCTTGAACTTGAGTATGGAATACCTCTAACTTATTTTGCGCAGGGTACTGATCCACGTGTTTTATAAAAGCCTGACCAACTTTATCACTAATGTGCAGCCAAATATACTTTAAAGCAACCACAGAGCATTCTGGTGTTAAACCACTTATATTTCTCAGGTAAAGTCAGCAGTCAGTTAGTACTGAGAAGAATACTAAAGAGCACTTTCAAATATGCTGGTGTTTGAATGAAATTAAATCTAAAATCTCTGGGGATGAAAGCCAAATAGTAATCAGAACCTGAAGTTATCAAAATGGGCCATTTGGGATTCATTTAAAAGTAACTACATGTTGCACAACTTGGATTAATTTCTAATTCACAGTGTGGTTCCTCTTTGACAATCAGGAATGCAGGTGTAGAAATAAAGATGTCACCAACTGTTTCTCCATCATTCCTGCTGTTAACGGAGCAGCTCTGTCAACTCACAGACACGAAGGTAGTTTATTTAAAATTTTAGTCATCTGATAGGCTAGTGTCCTCTCTATGGCGCTGTTGTGAGGGGTGAGTCTCCCCTTGCCATAAAATGGGAAATTTGAGATCCTTAGCAGTCTGGTGACAATAAGGGAAATAATGAACTAAAAGGTGTCAGGACACTGGTATTGTTAGAACACGAATGGCATAGTAACAAACACCCAGTGAAGATCCATTTTGATTTGCTATTGCCCAAATATCTGTCACAAAAGCAGCATCCTGCCTTAAGTTTCTGGATCAGTTCAAAAATGTTCCTGAGCTTTCCTGGGGTCGATAATGCAATCCCGGCGTTGCATTTACCGGCACTCTGCAATGCTCACCTCATGCTATGATGCAAGATCCACTGATTTAAATTTTTTTGTGGTGCTAACATTGTGCACTGGGAGCCGGGGAGGTGGGGCTGGGTGGTGGGTGGGGTTGGGGGGGTCGGGGGTGGGCGGATGGTTGACTGCCAGCAGCTGCTGATTGCACTTAAAGCGGAAGCAATATTTGGGGGTCAAAATGGCTTGAGGCATAATGGCCCCGCTGATGCATTAACTTGTGAAAAGCTGATTAAGCACATAAAAATTAATGTTGGAGCATTTTAATGAGATAGCTCTTCTGAAAGTCTGTATGAGTAATATCTGTCTGACTAGAAAGGAATGCCCATCAGGAACATTTTCTTGTTAAATGTATCATTTTGGAGAGACCTTTCCAGTTCACAAAGGCCATAAAAATTAGAAATATTTGTGTAGTTGCAGTTAACTAATAAACTTATCAGAACATTAAAGTGGAAATTATATTCTTAAATTTGAGCCGCATAATATCATAGATTTTAGCTGAAATATATGACTGATTTATGCAAAAAGCCTGTTGAGTAGTATCGACTGACATAGGCTGAGAAAAAAAGGACATTTGTGAAATTAGATGACCTTCAAAAAAAAATGTATTCTGGAAACCATTACGAATTTAGTAGAAAACGGATGTCCTAGGAATGGCTTTGAAAATCTGCAGATCACTGCAACGTGTAGTTTTTCTGATTGGCTGTGAGCCCAATGGGCATGGGACGATGCCGGAATTACACCTGCTCAACATGTCGTATTTTATTACTCTGGATGAGCTCCAGATTTGGAAAGGATCTGTGATTGGGAGTTCAACTATTGGTGGATGGGAAAGCGTGTACTTCTGGATTTAAAGTCCTGCAGGAGTTTAAAGGGACGAGCATTGTGACTTGTTAAATTTGGAAGACAATAAGCTTGTAACCACTAAAACACATCTGGAAGGAGTGAGGGAAGGCAGAACACCCCATTTCTCTAATGGGATGAGGCCTGGAAATGTTGCCAGAGTAAGCAAGGCAGAGGTTGGGGGCCTTCTTTGACAATGAATACTGTAGGCCTCCAATAAAAACAGCTCAAGGTAACTGAAGCACATGACCACCAGTGTAAATGTCACCTCCACCGCACAGCACACCTCAAAGTAGTGCTGAGAGAATTTTAATAACCTTACCAGGTTAGCCAAGGTAGGAGAATCCACCCTGGCCTTCCATGAATGTAGTGTGCTAAGCATGCTTTTTTCGCACCCCCCATTGTTGTTAACTACTTTCAAACTTAGCATGAATGTCTCTGACACAGAAAGGTGAACTTACCTACAGCTGTTCCTTCACTCACAATATTACAAACATTTCCCCCAAGGAAATTCTGCTATTTAATGTGGCTGAATATTGCATCCGCTATAGGCTCCATACTTACAGTTGGGCCCCGGTTTTAACTCCAGGCTGGTTTTGGGCAGGTGGGTGATGGAGTCAGTTAGAAACAGGCCAAGGTATTTTAACTCCTGGGTCTCATTATCATGCCGCTGTTCCAGGTGGGAAGTGGGCAAGAAACGACTGCTAGTCTCTGAAAAATTGGCTGACCCTTGGCTAATCCTATTTTGATAGTGGTTTCCCATTTTCGTGCTTCTGGCTCCTGTTTCCCGTCTTGTCAGAAACAGGCCAGCTGCAAGGAGACGAGTTGCTGGAGGACATGATTTGTAGTAATTGGTGGAGCACTTTAAAAGCGCTCCTGTAACATGGCTGCCATTCAAATGCAAAAACTTTGCTGTTGGAGGTTTGGGATAAAACTTTGCACATCTACTGACCTTGTGACTGTTCAAGCTGACACCCATCTGCAGTGTGACCTGAATGGAATAATTGCAGACCACTTCGACTGTGCGCTTGCAAGCTTCTTGCCTCAAATGAAATCTATAGCAACGGGCTGGGAACCATTTATGTCCTCTCATCCTGGTCCTCATAATCGGAGGAGCAGCAGCCGCGTGGCTCAGCGCAGATCTTCCTTGGAAGAGGAGGAGGAGGACGAGGAAGAAGAAGAGGAGGAGGAGGCGCGCCTTGCATGCCCTGTTGTGACCAATGCAGCATCCCTCCAGTTCACTGCTGCCCGTCAAGCAGGGTATGCACACTGCCATGCCACATTCGCATAAGCTTACTTTTCAACCATAGGTGGCTACCATATAGCTCTCTAATTGTAGGCGACATTCCTCCAACATCATACATCATCTCTGCTATAACCGGTTCTTTCCTATCACTTTCACCATCAGCATTACAAATGCAAGTCGCCCTGAGCCCTCAATGCGCATTTGCCATTTCCCAGAACACATAGGCCACACATTCAACTGTTTGCCATCATTTTTCTTTACTACAGTGACAAAAGGATCACAAAGCAAGTACAGGCAGAAAGATAATGACAATACACCCACGTGAGTCCCCTTGTGACGATATGTGCTTAATCTTTCTCTTACGTGTGCTTCTACGTGGTGCTACCCCTGTGGCTTCAGCAGATGTAGAGGCACCTTGCTGGCTACGATGCTGCGCCTGCTTAGACGCCTTTGGCAGGCATCCTTTGGGGTTGGGAGCCTGGGAGGGCTCTTCAACAGTCTGCTCTTCCTGCGGCTGTGCAGGAGCTGAAACGGCCATCTCAGTTGGCTCTGCAAAGTGGGTCTCTGACCGAGGGCTCCGCAGTGGCATGGTCGTGTGAGTGCTTGGAGAGGAGCCCACACTTCCTTGTAGCCTGCCACCAACATCCCTCTCATGGGTCAGCCGCACCTCAGTGCTGGCAAGTGGCTGGAGAGCTCCTTGCTGTACATCAAGGACGTCCATGAAGCTTTGGTCTCTCTGCTCAATAGCTGCCCATCTCTCTTCCAGAGATGACAATCTATTTTGAACACTCACCATGTTTTCGTGACTCTGGTAACTTATTTCCTCCATGGCAGTAGCCAGCCTATCCATGGAGGTTGCCATCCTATCCATGGAGGTGCGGTCATGCGCCATTGCCTCCACCACAGCAGCGCTGATGTTACAGATGGACTCCTTCATTCTCTCCACACTCGCACTTACCCTGGAGGCAAACCCTTCCAGAGACTCCTGCACTTGTTCCTGTATTTCCCGAACTGCTCTTTTTCTGGATGGCCCCAGAGGCACAGCGTCTACATGCAGCTCAGCAGAGCTAGGAAATTGCTGTGACCTCCGCCGAGGACTCTCCACTGCTGTCGCTGTCTCCACCATCTGCTGATGCTCACTTGTGAGCTGTGATAGACCAGGTGGCAACACTACTCTGACTCGCGAGGGCCCCACCGAGGTGTGCGTTGCTGCGCTGGTGCTGGGTGCGCTGAGTCCTGGTGATGCTGCTCCCTCAGAGGCTTCAGGTTCCTCTGAGGAGTCGTCTGGCTCTTCATCCTGGATCGTGGGGAGGGGGGCGCTCGATGGTCCTGTGGGAGAGTAAAGGCATGAGTTAGACATCTGATATTGATGTAGCAGACACATCCTTTTGTGCAGATGATACAAAGTGATTCTCTATGAACATCATATGCCATTGCAGTCAATCACTAAATGTCAATGAGAGGGATGAAACTTTATTCTGTCACCAGCTTTGTCTAGTGTGCCCGTCTCTCCATCGCCCACTTCCAGGTCCTCGCCATCTCCAACAATCTCGTTTGCTGCCTCCTCAGCACTTGTCAATGTTGCTAGGGTAGGTGTTCCTCCTCCAGTCAGTGCTCTCTCCCTCTTATTGTGGGCTATCTTTTCCTGCAAGGAGGGACACAAGCGGAGTTTCAACCACAGTGGTGGAGTGAGGGTCAATAATCCCTACCATAGGAGACGAAGAAGGAGTGAGGTGCCAAGAGGAAGCTAGGTCCCTGTGCGTTGTTAGTTGTTGTCACTGCATGACAATGAGAGCGAGTCTAAGGGGTGCATAGGCAGGATGCTGAAGTGATTCAGTACAGAGACAGAGATGGATAGGTAAGGGTGCAAGGGAAGTAAGGGTAAGGTGGGATGTGGAGGAGCAGGCTTACAACGCAGAGTGCTGGTGATGAGAAGAGAAGGGAAGCAGATTGAAGGTAAGTCTGATGGGATACTCACTTTTGATGATCGCACAAGATCATTAAACCGTTTCCTGTACTGGATCCATGTACCTGAACACACGGACCTTGCGCTGACCTCAGCAATGTGCAGCCAGGCTGCCTTGGTCTGCTGTGGAGGCTTCCTCCGGCCATCCAGAGGGAAGAGAACCTTCCTGCACCCTCTTACAGCATCAACAAGAGCATGGAGGGACTCATCATTGAAGCATGGAGCTGCCTTGCCTCTGGAAGAACTCATTGTAGTTGTCACAAATTCACACACCATCAGAATCCAGAAAACAAAGGCTAAGGCTGAATGGGACCATCAAAAGCAGCTGCTATTAGGACGTCATCAGAGGTGGCTAGCCGACCCGATCGCACTCATTGGACCAGCCAGCGCTCCCCAATGAACTCGACAAAGTGATTTAATTAAAATCGGAAATCCACAGCTGTTCCCTCCGGAACCCGCCCACCACGCAACCCGACTCCAAGCCACCTCGGTAAATAAAATCGCGGCCAAAGGGTCCAATGGCCTGTTTCTTTGCTTTAACATTCTGTGATTCAATGGTCCCTGCCAAAGTTAGCAGGGTCAGGGGGAGGTCCCTTTATTTAAATAATGGCAGTGGGCAGGCGCCCTTTTGCCAGAAGAGGCCATAAATTATTGCCTGGGTTGCTGGGTCTGGGGATGGGGTGCAAGGGTCCCCAACCTGCAAAGGTAACTAATGTGCCCATTGGCCTCCTTTAAGAACTTGAGCATAAGAAATAGGAGCAGGAACAGGCCATACAACCCCTCGAGCCTGCTCCGCCATTCAATGAGATCATGGCTGATCTTCTACCTCAACTCCACTTTCCCGTCATATCCCTTGATTCCCCTAGTGTCCAAAAATCTATTGATCTCAGTCTTGAATATACTCAACGACTGAGTATCCACAGCCCTCTGGTAGAGAATTCCAAAGATTCGAATCCCTATAAGGAGGTTGAGAAAATTGATAATGCTTTTCTGATCTTGTGGCTGGGGGCGGGGGGATGGTTGGGTGGTGGGTGGTAGTGGTGGCGTCCAAGTGACAACTCACGTGGGCCCTACGTTCTCTGATTGGTTGGCTGGCATGCCTGCTCTCAGTGAGTGTACTGGCCCACCGATGCTTTGCCAAGCCGGGAGCACAGAAACCCCCACACAAGCCTGGGAGAGCCTATCGGCAGTCACATCCCATCTTATTCTGATGTCCTTGTTCCCAACAAGGCCCACTGGAAATTGCTAGGGAATTGTCCAGGTCTTGGCCTGATTTGTGACCCTTTTACTGCACCGGACAGATGGCTGGAGTGCAGCTGAAGGGATACGGAGTTTCAGCCTCTATCTGGTTTAGAAACTTAAATGAAAATCTGTTACCACCTTTGGTGAATTTTGAGTTTGGTTTAGTTCTTGAAATGGCCCAGAACCTGGCTGCCAATTGCTTGGGAATCACTTGTGTGTGGCAAACTCTCTCTGACCTTTTGGGTTGTTGCTGAAGCTTCTCTTTATTTCACTTAAAAGTTTTCAAATTTATTATACAGGCTGATGTAACAACATCAATACACATAACAATTTTGCAACTTAAAAAACTGCAAATGCTGGAAATCTGAAATGCTTGAAATGCTTACTGCTTTGCTGTGCAATTCCAGAATTTTCTATATCATACCTTTGTTTTCAAGTTGGCTTATTGTTTGGCAGCCTCAGTGGTGGTGTAATGGAGGCTGTGGGGTGACTGCTAGCAGGTTAGTGGGAATGAAGCTCTTCTCCGTCTCTTCTTTAAGACCCTTCTTAAAACCCACCTCTTTGACTAAGCTTTTGGTCACCCATTCTAATATCTCCTTCTCTGGCTCAGCCTCTGTGTTTGTCTCATTATGTCTCTGTGAAAAACTGTGGTACTATTTCTACGTTAAAGGCACCACATAAATGCAAGTTGTCGTTGAAGCTTCTTCAGTATGTGGGACTGACGTATTCCGATCCCCTATCCCCCCTCCCCAATGAAATGGAGCACTCTGCTGCAGCACAGGAAGTGGGCCAGTTGCAACCTAGGAAATTCCTTGTGATGTAAGAGAGTGAAGCCTGAAAAGTTCTTGCTGACATTACATTGAGTGCCTGCGTTAATTGTGTGTTGGACATCAGTAATATCGGGAGTGCAGAAAAGTGTCCAGTGAATGCAGAGTTTTCACACTGCCGAGTTGCTATTTGGAGTAATTACTGTCAGCACAAGAGGCATTTACACCTAAAGTGCATCATATTTCAAAACTCACACTTGTCATGGGCGATGCAGTCCGAACGCTCTTGTGAGACTGCAGACTGATAGATGACCTGCTACATAATTGAGCGATGGCCTGTCGTAATTTGTCCATATTAAGTGTTGGATCTGGTGCTCCACTAGTACTGCAATTGGCTAAGGAGGATCAGCAGGAGCAGGAAAGGACAGTCTGTTATGTAAAGTGACACTTAAAGCACACCGTCAGGTACCTACAGCAAATTGCACATTTGAATGCCCATAGAGGTTGGAGTTTTGAATCACAGTGCTTTGCACTGAGAGTTGAGTACTGTACCACAGAAATTACCAAGCCCTAGAGAAAGCCAAATAGTTTGAAATCAGTTGAAATATTGACACTAAATGCTTATTATTCAAAGCTGGTGTTCAAAACAATGTCACTAGGACCAAAAAGTATATTGGACAATCCAGGTGCATGAGCTGACTAGTCTGTATTATATTTTACCTCTTTTTCCCCTGTGGTCATTTGTATGCACAAGTTTAATTGTTTGAAAGAATGTCAGGAAACAGGCTAGCCAGAGGGCCTGCTTGTAAGATGTGTACAGGAAGGGCAAGAATGACAAAGTCTAGACCCTGCAGGTGTGGGCTGTTGATGCTTTGACATAAAAAAGAGCATTTTTCTCAGTTAATTTATGTCTTATTCAGATGGACTAAAATTCTAATTAGCTCAATACTTCTTATATTATGTATAATTTTTAAAGTTCTCTATTTTTAGACTATTTATTCTGTCAGAATAGACACCGATTTTAGAAATGAGACTAAATATTTGAATAATTCTGCAGTCCCACACTCCTAGTAGTGAGCTGCGGTCGCAGGGAGAATTGGGGCTAAAATGTTGTAGTTTTATTTCTGACCTATATTCCTTTCGAGCTCAACTTCCCTGCTCACTTTGTGCATATTCTCTTCTGTAACTGTGGGATTAATGAATCTACCGTTAAATTCCAAACCACTGCAAAGTAGCAAGTAAGAGGAATGTGGTTATTGCTAATGGTGTCTTCTCATTCTACATGGACATGTAGGTAAATGTGCAGTTTAATATATTATATACTATCATATCCTCAAAACCTCCCACAATATCCAGGAGGTTATAGAAAATTACGACGGTTTTCCCACCTCACATGACAATCTCCCAGCCAGCCAAAATGCATTCAATGTTTTATTTTTGTACCCCAGTCCTTTTTTCCTTTGGGACATCTGAAGGGCCACGAATATTCAGAGCCAGGAACTTAACACACTGATACTGTCTTTTAAAAGTTTGAAGGTACGTACTATTGTAAGTGGGGTCCTTCGACATATTCCAGACCAACACTGGCTGCTCTATTTAATTTTGAGTGTGTTCCCAAATTAAATGTATAACATTGGAAATGCTAAAATATTATTCTATGAAGTTCTATGGAAATCTGTCTGGTTAATTTCATAATTTCACCCTATATACCCTCATTCTCGTTTATGTTATAACTAATTTGTTGAACGCTCATCTCAATAGGTCTGTTTGGTGTTACTGGTGGCTGCTACTGTATGGTTACTGTAAATGTCAGACTCTGAGCTTCTGAAACTTTAGTGAACCATCCTATTATTGTAACTATAAAGCAGCATTTTCTACATCATTGGATTTTGTATTACGGTATGCTTAATATGCTATGCTTTAATGGATACTTTGCAAAATTCAGTTATAACAAGTAGTTGTAGATTCTGCTCCTTCCCTTCCTGAATGATGTATTTATTAAATGGTGATAAGAGAGAGTTTGGCGAGTACTGGTGTCACACTAATAGCTCATTATCAGTCTGTAGCAGTTTGAAACTGGGATGTACTGGGTGCATGGAGCAGAACAGACAGGAAATACAATCCTCCACAGGAATGTAAACAGGCTTCACCACACTAGTCGGGTTCAATGCAGTTTTGAAACTAGCACGTCTAGTTTAATCAGGGATGCCAGTCTCTACTTATTTCTTCACTGCATAGCAAGATCTCATAACAATTTCATCGCTTCACGGTGGCATAGTGGTTAGCACTGGTACCCCACAGCGCCAGGGACCCGGGTTCGAATCCGGCCTCGGGTGACTGTCTGTGTGGAGTTTGCACATTCTCCCCGTGTCTGCGTGGGTTTCCTCCGGGTGCTCCGGTTTCCTCCCACAGTCCAAAAATGTGCGGGTTAGGTTGATTTGGCTATGATAAATTGACCCTTAGTGTTAGGGGGGGATTAAATATGTGGGGTTACGGGGATAGGATGGGATATGTTAGGGGGAATTAAATACGTGGGGTTACGGGGATAGGGTGGGATATGTGTCGGTGCAGGCTCGATGGGGTTTCTGTGTGGGAAAGCAGGGATAGGGTACTGGATTTGGATGATCAGCCATGATCGTATTGAATGGTGGAGCAGGCTCGACGGGCCGAATGGCCTACTCCTGCTCCTAGTTTCTATGTTTCTATGCTTCCATACTTCTATTGGCTTTTTTGGGCACACAGGAATTTTTTTTTTAAAACCATGAAAAGAAGACAGGGACAAAATGCACTGTCTGCAGATGTCTAAACCCAGCACAAGCTAGAAGTACCATCTATTTTACTGATATATTGTGCACAATGAAGATGTCTGATTTTGGACTGAACAGTCTGGTCTCCCAGTCATATTGACAGAAATAGACTGGTTTTCCAATGTTGGATTTAAAAAAATTATATACATGATGGGTTCAAGTGCACGTGCGAGTGTGAAATGAGCACTTTTCATGTTTCCACATGTGTGAACAAATCATTTTCATGTGCACGATTGTTTATATTCCATTCCTGACCAACTTTAGACTGAGCAACATGTAGCCACCCTCATATAAAGAGTTTTGATCGAGTAGATAGGGAGAAACTGTTTCCAGTGGCAGGAGGGTCGATAACCAGAGGACACAGATTTAATATAATTGTCAAAAGAACCATAGAATCATAGAATGATACACCAATGAAGGAAGACATTTGGCCCATTGTGCCTGTGCCGGGGAGTGGGGTGCGATTGAGGAGAATTTTCTTTATGCAGCGAGTTGTTATGTTCTGAAATGCATTGCCTGAAAGGGTGATGGAAGCAGATTCAATGCTAACTTTCAAAAGGGAATTGAATAAATATTTGAAAATAAGTATTTACTGGGCTATGGGGAAAGAGCAGGGTAGTGGGACTAATTGGATAGCTGTTTCAAAGAGCCGTCACAGGCACGATGACCCGAATGGCCTCTTTCTGTGCTGTAAGATTCTATGATTCAATGATTATGTACGTGTTGGGTAGGAATGGTGGAATGATGTAAGTTATGTGGCTCTTATTGGAATGTGTATACATTTTAAACTAGCTTTTCTGATTTTCACCATCTGTTATCCATGCCAGTGAGTCTTGTAACCTAAGGTCATCTGAGTTCAGCTGTGGACTGTGTAAATAAACCTCATGCTACTCCAGAGTGTAGTACACATTCACAAAATGTTGTAGGAACACAAAATGAATAATTTAACAAAAACTAACACTGCAGCAATAAAGTAAAATTGACCCTTAAATTTTGAAAAACATAAATTTCAAAATAGAAAAAGAAATACAAATAAAATATAAAACACAAAAATGTACTTACAAGGAGGGTGTTGGCCCCCTCAGTTCATAGACCCTGTGAGATAGGCCAGTGGACACTTGCTGTGCTGTAGGCAAGTTGTGGTTCAGTCAATGTTCAAACTGCCACAAACAGCTCTTGCTGCTCATGAATGTAAAAGTTGCTCAGAACCTTTATTTATTCTCAGTCAGTACTTACACGAATATCCAATTGTCTTTGCTTGTGCTGGTTCATAAAAGGAAAATTCGGGTTTGTATTCTATGCCACACCATGAATAAATCACAATTCCGAATTCCTCCCCAACCATCTGACCCTGCATTCAGGAAATCTCCCCCAAGCAGTTTAGCAACTCTTCGCAGCAAGTTTCAAACAGACACTTTGGCCGGGATTTTGCTCACCTCAGCCAGTCCAGTGCGGGTGATGTCGGTGGCGGATCCCGACCCCGCTGCTGTCTCCAACCCGCTGCCTAAAATAAATAACGTTGATAGGGCTTGTTAAGCTTGCCCAGCACGTTTCCCGGTGACATCATTCATGACGCGTCATCATCCGGTTTCCTTAAAGGGACCATGGCCACGTTTGGGCTGTCCATGTGCTACAGCATTGAAGTGCTGCAAACACTGACAATCACTGCACAGAGGTGCAGGGCTGCACCCAGGTTCTCCTATGACTCCCTTCATATGCTTATATGCTTATGGAGGGAGTCACAGCACACAGGGAGGTTCTCTTCCCTTCCCATGGGCAGAAAAGACCTCTGCAGGAGACCAACACAGTCTGGTTGCACATTGCAGAGGAGGTCACAAGCAGGGATGTGGTCAGGAGGATCTGGGTGCAGTGCCGCAAACCTTTCAATGATCTCATTAGATCATGAAACGTTACTGCAAAGCCACACTCACCTTTATCCTCCTGTGCTTCTCATCACATCCTCATCACTCTGCCTTCCCTACCCCACTCCTGTACATCCTTGCTCACACCAACTTATCTTGCACCTCCACCCATCCCTCTCTCTCTATCTACATTATCACATCCCCATCTCACTAGCCACCCCTCACACTCACCCTCATCCTAGTGCAATCATACCAACTAACAACACACAAGGGTAGGCACTTGGGTGTTTTAGCTAATGTTCATGTAAAGTTTCTGTTAATGTGCTGTCAAACATTGAAACCTTTATTTTCAACACTTTCCGTTCTTGGACAGATTTGTGTACACCTTTGGAAGTGGCTTAATGGTGAGAAATAACGGTACCCCCCGCAATGGTGGTGAGTGTGAAAGGAATGGCTTGGACATTGTAGGGATGCTTTATGGTGTTGGTGTGGGGTGGTGCCAACCTGGTGCATCATGTGGCAGCCAGGGTGTACAGCGTCAAGTGAAGTAAGTCTAGCCGTGGTGAGGCCATCCCTGGCCTCCCCGGCAGCAGTGTGCTGGGGTGCTGATGCCCTCTGTCCTGTGCAGCATCAGGTGATTGCGGAGAAGGTTGGTGTTGTTGTTGGTGCTGCCGGTGTTGGGGCTGATCGTGTTCGGATTCTGAGGACCAAGGTGAGACAGTATAAAGGGCACCCATGTTGATGGAATAGGTGGCAGGTGAAGTAGAGATGACAGAAGCATTCTGTCAATGGTGAGAGAGATCTTCCGATGAGGTTAGAGTGGATGGAGAGTGGAAAATGGAAAGCCTGCAGAATCTGTGCTGGAAATGAACTGAGAAACAGCTTGTGGCTGAGTAAAGTGAAGATCTGTCAGGTGAGAGCTTTTACTGTACATTTGAAGCTGTCAAGTAATCAGCTGGAGCAATGGCTACTGAACTCCCACCTCAGCTTGACAAACATGATCCTCAAACAACGTGGTTCCCGTGGCCATGAAGTTAAAGTTGAAAAGCAAGTTAAAAAAGCCTGTCAAGGATTTGTTAAGTACATTATAATGAGTTTAATTGGCTCGCCCGCTGCTGCCTGTCGGGTCTGCTCAGCGCTGACAGATCCGACATTGGGAAAGGCACGTTGCGGCGGGTTGACAGAGGGTTCGCGACCCGCTGTCAAAAAACCCCACTTTCCCACCTGACCCGCCATCAATCCCGCCCACTGACACCCCAGAAAATGACAGCCTCTGAAACTTGATTTTACCACGTATATTACAAAAATAAATTGATACCAGAAAATAGACATTGGCAGAGTGTTTTGTGCTATCAGGGAGTGTTTGGATCCTGGAGTTTCCCTTAAATACTGGATATAGTATAGGTATATAGCAGCTACAGTATTCTGAAAAAAACACTACCGACAACGTTAACATTTTACAAAGTGTTCTGGTTACATCCACCGGTAAATGTAACTACAGACACATGACATAGGCCCCGATTTTAAGTTTGTGATGCGCTGGAATCGGGGAGTTGGGGGGGGGCGGTGTCCGATATCATGTGGGAAACCCGGAGGTAATTGCAGTGTGTCTCTCAGTGGCTTTTTAACTCAGCCACCTCATTATCATATTACTTCCGGGTTTCCTGTCCAATCGGTGGCAGCGGGCATGATGTGGACCCGCATGACGCGATCTCAACTCCAGTATTTAAAGGGACATTCCAAAGATGCAAGTTCAAGGAGTTAGAGTTGGCTGTCGGAGAACTAGAAGTGTCAGACAGGAGTCCAGACGGGCAAAGGCTGAGCCCCATTTCACTGACACTTCCTCAAGGGCAATTAGGGATGGGCAATAAATGCTGGCCTTGCCAGTGACACCCACATCCCATGAACAAATAAAAAGCAGGTACTGAGTACTTATTGGCATATTTCCCTGAGATTGATTCCGCCCCCTCGATTGCTGCTGTGTACTCGCCTTGCTTTCACTGGCGAGTTTCAGGAAGCCTGGGAACCTGTGGACCCGACATTAAAGTCAAAAGCATGTTGAAATATCCCTCCAATTCAGCAATTAACATATGGTAATTGACAACCTGCCTCTCCTGAGGGGGTTGGGCGCACACAGCCCAATGTGCTGCAGTGAAATGCGGAAGTCGGAGGGTTGGAGCTGGCTTCCCGACACGCTGTCAATTTCGCCGGTTTTAACCCCCCCACCCGCACCGAAACCCACGCACTCCTGCAGGTTAAAATTCAGCCCGTGGTTTTGTCAGTTTGCCTGCAGGGAAGAATTTGCTGCTTTATTTTTTTTTACTGAAAAGTCTTAAGTACTCTGAATTACTTATTTTATTTCCCATTTTATAGCCTCCTCTCCTCAATAACGCATCCAACTACATCAGAGACCAAGACGTCTGAGTCGCTATTAACAGGAGAGAATGACACCGACAAGGCAGAACGGAATAGCAAAAAGGTCTGCTTTGTGGTAACCGGAGATGACCAAGAGGATTCAGGTCACGATACAATAAGCAACAGGGATTCCTATAGGTATAATATGCTTTAGATTACGCTGTAATGCAGTTAGACTGAATATTCAAGTTAAAATGAATTCAGAGAATTTAAGAATAAAGTATTATTATTGCAGCTTTTATTAAAAACATTTTATTCATGTCATAGTTACAAGTTTCTGTTTGTGCCTGTTACTGTGCAGGTATATGCTTTATGTCCTGTTTTGGTTATTTATACCGAGCCTCTCGCTCTGTCCTGTTAGATTTCTCTATGAAATCACCTGTTAATGGATATTTTGGTGACTAAGGAAATCTGTTGCAATCATAGTACCTATGATTTTTTGTACTTCTGTTTAGTAGTGACAAATCATGTTTATGGGGCTCTTCTGCATAAGTGGAAGTGAGAGATGAAAATGACTAAACTGTGGGTCAGATGAGCCAAGGCCAAAGTATAATCTAGCCTTGGTAAAGCTTTGTATAACCTCATGGTAGGCAGACACAAGTTTAGTCTTTCAGGGTTCTTATGATGTGTTTATATCATATTTCAAGACAGACTTTTAGAAATTTCATGAATGAAACAAAGTATAAAAACTGCTGTGAATTGGCAAATGTTCTGCATTTGTGTCACTGAATCTGGTCTGTGTTACTAACACTTAGAAACATACAAATCAGAAATGTTTCAAGTATTACAAGGAAAGGTGCTTATTTTGAAAGTTAAAGAGGTTTTTCAGTACTCAGAAGGTTAAAGGAAGGAGGAAACACACACGTACACTTCAGAACCGATTAAGTGCCAGCTATGCAAAGACTAGGGAATTCTTATTCAAAATAAAATCATAAAAGCCCCAACTTGACTGAACTAATGAATGGAAACAGTTTCTCAATCATTTATGTTTTTTCGGGGCTTTAACTCTAGTTTGTATATGAGGTTTTAAAGCTGCGTGATCCCACTATATTTAAGATGAAGTTTCTTAATCTGAAACTCATTTCCAAGTGAGAGGGTCAATTTTAAGTCCTGGGCAGCAGCCCACCCTAGCGAGCGGTCAGCCTGTCCAGGAGCAGTGGTGGGAGGCACAGCCTCATTGGCATGCTGCTGGCTGGCATCCCGACCTAAATGGCTTGATTGTTGGTGGGAATCAGCTGCCTGACCATCACAATTGGGCAGCAGGCGGACGCTACTGAGACTAGATATCAAAATTCCCCCTAGGAGCTGATTGAGAAAGCAAGGCTTGTAATAAAATTGAAATAACAGCAGAAGTAAAATTGCCTTGAACAGCTGATTCCTCCCTGAATTACGATATAGCAGCCTCTCTAGAACCACGTTAAAAACAGCAACAACTCACATTTCTATAATACATGCAAAGAAAAACATCATCAAGCACCTTGCTGTGTGGAGGAAAAGAGGTGGACACTGGGTGGAATAGATAAGGGAAATAGAAACTTACTTGGTGGGAAGCATTGCCATTATCTATGAGGTTTATTCCATGAATATTGATAAATAATTTTAAGGCAATCATCAGTGCCAACCTTATTTGAAGGGGAAGGAAGAGTGGAAGGATGACTCTGGGGAGACCAAAGCTACCATCTGCAACCAGGATTCATGACACCCTTGGGTGAACAATAGACAGAAGCAGAGTGCAGATATAATGAGGATCATGCTACAACCAGAATGTTTATCGAGCATACCATTGGAACTTTCAAGCAGCGCTTCAGAAGTCTCAACCCATTGGCGACACCTTACAGTGCGATTTCCTCAAGGTTTTACAAATAATTGCCATCTGTTCCATGCTCCATAACTTTGCCCTGCAGAGTGGTTTTGCCATGCAGATCAAAGAACACAATGGCGAAGCTAAGAGAAGACAAGTGGGTGAAAGTGACAATGAATTATCTGTCAAACCAACAATATAACAAAGAACTCAGCAGGCCAGGCAGCATCCGTGGAGAGCCCTCACCCCTGCCCCTCCCTCCCGGAACCACGATAGGGTTCCCCTTGTCCTCACCTTTCACCCCACCAGCCTCCACATTCAACGGATCATCCTCCGCCATTTCCGCCACCTCCAGCGTGATCCCACCACCAAACACATCTTCCCCTCACCTCCCCTTTCAGCATTCCGCAGGGACCGCTCCCTCCGCGACACCCTAGTCCACTCCTCTACCACCCCCAGCACCCCTTCCCCTTCGCCCGGCACCTTCCCGTGCACGCGCAGGAGATGCAACACATGCCCTTATACCTCCCCTCTTCCCACTGTCCAGGGCCCCAAACACCCCTTCCAGGTGAAACAGCGATTTACTTGTACTTCCTGCAATTTAGTATACTGTATTCGCTGCTCACGATGTGGACTCCTCTACATTGGGGAGACCAAACGCAGATTGGGTGACCGCTTTGCGGAACACCTCCGTTCAGTCCGTAAGGGGGACCCCGAGCTCCCGGTGGCCTGTCACTTTAATTCACCGCTTCACTCCCACTCTGACCTCACCGTCCTCGGCCTATTACACTGTTCCACGGAAGCTCAGCGTAAGCTCGAGGAACAGCACCTCATCTTTCGTTTAGGCACGCTACAGCCCTCTGGACTCAATATCGAGTTCAACAATTTTAGATCATAACCTCAGCTCCAATCACATTTATATTTTATTTTATCCACCCTTTTATTTGTCCCCCCCCACCTTTTTTTTCCTCCTAGAAGCTGGCAGCTGTCCTTCATTCTGCCAGTGGATTTCACACTTCATTCAGCCTTAATCTGTCACATTAACACCACCTCTAGCCTTGCATATCTCTTAATGTCTCTTAATGTCTCTTCATCCCCCCCTTTGTTCCTTTATCCCCTCCCCCTTTTCCCAGCTTTACCCTGGCCTTAAATCTATTTGATTTCCGGCTCTTCCCAGTTCTGATGAAAGGTCATCGACCTGAAACGTTAACTCTCTTTCTCTCTCCACGGATGCTGCCTGGCCTGCTGAGTTTTTCCAGCGTTTTCTGTTGTTATTTCGGATTTCCAGCATCCGCAGTATTTTGCTATAATATAACAAAGAAGACTGGTACATCAGGCACTAATTCAGGATGCCTTCCAATGTGTGCCACAGCTGCACCATTTAATAAAACTGCATTCCACATCAGCAAATTAATTGTTTGCAAAACACCTTCTATATTTTCCAGTGCAGTTTCTTAAATACTATTCTAACTTCAGCAGACAAATACTTGGCATAATGTTGAACTTGAATGCAGTGCATTTATTTCATCCATTGTGTGGTGTTGTTGGTGTGATCTGTCATAGTGCTGCCCTTTGTTTCAGTTGTGTGGCACCTAACCTACTACTACTTCAAAGTGATTCCCTTGTGAAAGGAGTAAGTCTGCTGGCTATTGGACTGTCCGTGATTAAGGTAAAGTGCTGGCGAGCTAGGAGATGACTCCACTTCCGTACTGCCTCTATGATGGCTGTAGCTTCTTTCTCGACTGGAGGATAATGTAGCTCAGCCCCTTGAAAAGTCCTGGACAAAAATGCCACCGGACGACCTTCCTGATTCAGAGTGGCCGAGATCGCCACCTCCGAGGCATCACACTCAACAACAAAAAGAAGACTCTCATCGATGGAGTGAAGAGCCGCTTTCTCCAACTGTTTTTTCAGGAGGTTAAAGGCTGCAACAGCCGCTGTGTCTAGTGGGAATGTGCTGGCCTTTAGTAGAGGTTGGATTCGGTCCGAGAAGTTAGGAATCCATTTAGCATAGTATGCAAACAGGCCAAGGGCCTGGCGCAAGGAGGCCGGATTCTTAGGTGGCGGGAGTTCTTGGAGTGGGCGAAGCCTTTCAGGGTCAGGTTTAATGATGCCATTGCCCACACAATAGCCAAGGATGTTGATGGTTGGTTGTGACTCAATGGATTTAGCCGCATTTAATATCAAATTACGGTGCTGGAGTGCATCCCAAAATCGTTGGAGATTGGCGTCATGTTCCCGCTGATTGCGACCTGCGACAGTAATATTGTCCAGATAAGGAAACGTATCCTTCAAGTCTTCCTGTTTGACCAGGTCATCCATTGCTCGCTGGAAGACATCCACTCCATTAGTGACCCCAAAGGGGAGGCGACGAAATTGATACAGCCGTCCATTGGCTTCAAAGGCCGTATACTGCTTGTCTGAGACCTTCAAGGGTACCTGATGATAGGCACTTTTCAGATCATATGTTGAGAACACCGTGTACTCAGCCAGTTTATTAACCATATCATCGATGCGCGGCAATGGGTATGCGTCCAAGTCCGTATATTGATTGATGGTCTGTGAATAGTCAATGCACAGCTGTTTCTTGTGAGGTTGTAGAGGGTTCTTAACAATAACGACCTGGGCGCGCCATGGCGACGAACAAGGCTCGATGATATCCTCTGCTAAAAGCCGAGAAATCTCCGCCGCAATAAAAGACTGGTCTTCCTGACTGAAACGTCGTGACTTTGTTATAATCGGTTTGCATCGAGGAGGGATACTGGTAAACAGTGAGGGTTCATCCAGTGAAGCTGCTGACAATGCACAGAACGGTAATCGAGGTAGTATATTAGAAATAGTGAGTTCAGGTTTGGATCCGCCGAACTCAATGGTGAGCTTCTTATGCTGCTTTTGAAAATCCAGCCCTAAGATAAGATCACTACATAAGTCCTTGAGCACCGAAAGCCGGGTGGAGGGATACCTGTGACCATTAAGTGTTCAGATTGATCGTCAGGGATAAAGTCCTCCCTAATAGAGTTCGCCTGTGGCCTCTTAAATTGCCTGACTGTAGTTAAGGCAGTAGACCGAGGTCTGGGCACTGTATAAAGGTCTGCATTTCTTTTTGCCAGATCTAGAGAGCAAGCCATGTCATAAGCTCTCTGAAGCTCAAGTGTCTTACTTTCCAGTAGACGCTGGCGTATAAATGGGGAGGCAAGCCCGCAGATGAAAGCATCACGGATCATTTCTTCACGGTACAGCTCAGCTGAGGCCGCCTGAAAGTTACAGTCCATACTAAGTCTGCGAAGCTCTTGGAGGAATTTATCAATGGATTCCTCCGGCCCTTGTTGGGCTGTAGCTAGTAGATTTCTGGCATAGACCTCATTCGGTGTCTTAGTATATAGTCTCTTAAGCGTCCGAATTGCCTCCTCGTAACTGCCCCATTCCTCCACATACTGAAATACATTCGGGGTGACACAGTTGATGAGTATCCGCAACTTTGAGTCATCATCAGCCTTACAATATTCAAGAAAATTGTCAAACGTGTGATACCAGTGTTTCCACACCTTACCGGCTGCTGGGGTGTTTGGGTCCAAGTCAAGACGCGATGGTTTAAGGATGTTTTCCATGATGGGTGATTCCCTGGATCCTTAGTTCCGAGTTCGTCCAAAAAGTTTGAGTGCTAAGTTTTTCAAAGTTGATTAAATTGTCGTAAGAATGAGCCTTACGCGTGGTGAACTTAAAGTAAGCTTTAATCAACTAAAAAGGAGCTACATACAAAAGAGGTCTTACTCTATGCCTCTCCAGGATCCAACTGATCAGTCCAGTATTTATCCTGGACTAATCACAGGAAGTGATGCAATAAAGTTCGAGTCACAGGAAGCTGTATTGTGTTACCACACTTACCTCTGCACTCATGCACCCATCACTTACCTGCACACCGGACATCTCGACCCCTCCAAGCCCTCCAGACCGACGGTCCGCCTCGCTAAATCGGCGTGGTTCGGACCTGTCGGGAAGCCCACACTTCAGGGCTAAAAATAGGGATTAGGCAAAAAACTGCCTGTTAACTACCTGTTAACAGGCAGTTTATTGGCACTAATCCCCTTCCCGCCTCGGGGAGGCGGGTCCCAGCACAGGTCGGGTACCCACCTCCTGGGAAACTGGCATGGAGGCGGGTTGGGGGCGGGATGGGTTCGGGACCCCCGAATCTGCTATTTTCACACCACTCCCGCCTCCAAACCCGCCTCCACGGGCCGGTGAAAATTGAGCCCTTAATGTACTCATACTGTATCCTCTGTGCTAAGTTTAGGCAGGTATCAACTTGTTTATTTTAAATGCCTAAAATAATGCACAAAGAAATGTAGTCTGAGTGTATTCAGCATTTATATCTGAACTTTACCTATACCCCAATTTTTTAAAATTGAGTATCAATGACATCATAGAACTGGCTTGGAGAAGAATCACTAACCTACATTGTATCGGTGAACTAAATTAACAACAGTATTTAAAACATAGCTTAGGGCACTTCAGTGATCATGTCAATTGATCTCGTTCATATTATCCTGCTTATTAGGTCCAGTGCAATGCTCTTGATGCTGCTAACAGCACTCAAAAAAGCTACGGAAATGGAGACCAAAACAAAATATCAGTCTATTAAGTTGGTCATAAATTGATTGTTATAAAGTGTACTCAGTGGTGAGACCCTGTGACATATTTTTGATAGCTTTACTACAAGAGAAAGGATCAAAAGATAAAACAGTTTCTAAGGTAAGGTACCAGTCAAAATGATCAGTGTTAACAATCTGGAGTAAGTACTAACCATGAAAAAAAAACTGATTGCAGATATATCCCAGAATCTAAACCCCAAGAAAATACTGAGAGCAGGATAAATTACATTTTGTGTTAGACAGCTGTCAAATTATTCATAATACATAATTTATCAGTGTTGCATCCTTCCCCATCGGAATATAGCCCCAGCTATGCATACATACTGAAGATCTGTCACAAGCCTAAATACACAGAGTAAAACAATATTCAGCATGAACTGCACGTAATTTGTAAGAGAGGAGGCTTAACATGTTATCTTTCTTCCCCAGTGACTGCAACAGCAATAGGAATTCCATTGCTTCTTTTACAAGTATCTGCAGCAGCCACTGCGATTCCTACGTTCACAGTGATGACATGGACTCTGGTAAGCTGGACATGATGCAATGTGTACGATGCAGAATATTGCCTTGTGTAGAAATAGCATAAGAACTTAATCTCCTGTTCAAAGAATATTCTTCTTTGCCTCTTGTCTCTCATTTGTTATTGCTTTCTTTTACATATCTCCTTTTTATTTTCTAAACATTTTTCTTGATTTTTTTTGCTTTTGTCCCTTTGTTTATTATATTTTGTACTTTTTACTTCCATATTGTTTAAATTTCTGTGGTTATGGTGCGTTTCAGATGATAAAGCTAATAACTATGTAAAACAGTTTTGAATACAATATATACAGTCATAGTAAATCAAATATGTAACACATAAAATCAACATAAAAATGAAAATGACAAAAAAACCAATAGGGGTGTTCAAATGAAATGACATTTAATGTACTTGATGCAATACAGATTGTTAAAAGCATTAATATGAGCCTAGATATTCCACAGTGGTGTGATCTCTTCCCTCCCCCTTCCCTGTAAGTGTGGCAGAGTGAGACACCCATCCATTTTTGCTTCCAGCCCCCCGCCCCCCATTTAACTTCACTACAACAGGCAGCAGGGAGAGGAAAAACTAGACTTTAATGTCTTTGCAATTTTACCTTGCAAAAGTAGAAATGATTCAGGCAAACATGTGGCTACCTCTGCAACCATATTGAGTTGTACAGCTTTTGTTCAATTATGATAAAATTAGTATAACAAGGTTGTGATTAAGTTATGAAGAAAGGCTGAGAGACTGAAATTTTAGCTGGAAAGAAAAGACTAAGGTCACAGATCTTGAAAATAATAATTTGGGATAAGAGGACACATGGACAAAATGCACAAGCCTTGAGGAAGGTTAGAGATGGGATAGCCGATATGTGGAACAGCCTCTCAGAAGGTGGTCCATTTAATTTTAAAAGGAAGCTGGGTCAATATCTGTTGAGAATGAGGAATTGAGGGCTATTATGACACTACTTAATGGAACTTAGTATTCTTTAAAGTAAGGTTGGAGATGAGTTGATCATAGAATAATCATACATGGACTCTGGATGGAATGGGCTTGATGGGCTGAATGTTATTTTCTCACTCTGGGCTTTCTGATGTTCTTAGTGTTTTATGACTCATATATTTGTGCCAAAGATTTCAATGTTTGGTACACTGATTTTTGGATATGTTAATTTTTCTTCCAAAATATAAATGTAATGGGCTAAAAAATGTCAAAGGCTGACCAAAAAATAATTGTTAGTGATATTTATTCACGTCCATTCAGAATAACCTGTTCCAGGACAATGGGTCAATTTTAATTGTTCCCGCAGGGCGGGAAATGGGTGGCAACGGGTCAGCCACACGTTTTACACCCCATCTGATTTTTCTTTCCATGGAAGTCAATTTCCACTGAGTGGAAGGGCAGGGTTTGGTTTTATTAGTTTGATCCTATAGACCCTGAGAAGTGTCCCCCCCCCGCAACCCCGCCAAAGCTCCTGGAAACCGGTTGGTTCAAATGGCCACTTAATGTCAGTATTCAAAGCATCCACATTGGGTGCACTAACTAGTCTGCAGGCTGCCCTGTCAGGGGGAATTGATGCAGATGTTCTTGATACCACAACCTACTCCAGGTAGCACTCTTTGGGCTGGATTTTCAATGACCCGTGGAGTCGGGTTTGGAGGCGTGTGGGGGGTTAAAGTTGCAGATTCGGGGGTCCCGACCCCATCCCGACTCCATTCCGCCTCCACGCAATTTTGACAAAATCGGTCGCGGGGTTCCCGACTCTGTCCCGCCTCCAAGAGGCGGGAGAGGCCATTAAAGCCCTTAACAAGCCCTAAATTGGCTCTGTAATGCCATTTTGAAACGTTTTAGCTAGTTTAACCCTTTTCCGACGTGAAGTACGCCTGATGTGAAACACTCCAGTGAAACCTGGCGGGAGCACAAGTGGATAGCTGACTATCAGCTGCAGGTCCACTATTACAACGGAGATGTGATGAAGGTAGTAGTAGTATTGTGATGAAGGTAGTAGTAGTATTAGGTCTGAAAGTCGCCTCTGATGCTGCTGCATTGAATGTCTTCAGAGACTGCCTGGGAGGACTTGGTTGCAAAAAAATTCTCTCTCTCTCTCTCTCTGAGATGCTGCTCATTTTGCATCCAGGTCCTCTCACAGCAAAGACCAGGCAATCTCTGAGACCAAGCAGTCTCTGACCTACAATGATGACATCATCAGAGGCAACTTTCAGACTGAAACCACTAATTGGTTCATGGGTTCCCACATGCTGGAACTCAATTGCCCAATTAAGTGAAAATTACATCGTTCATCCACATTAACCTGGAGTCGGGGGGGCAACACGAAATGCGGGTAACACGACCCCAAGACAAAATCCAGCCCTTTATATCAAATCCTTCTCTGCTATTGGCACTGAGGATGACATTGGTCTCTCCAGTGACCCCTGCCATCTGTCTCAGGTCCTTAGTGCCTCCATGTGAGTGTAATGTTCATCCTTTTAGAGCAGGACCCCAGATCCTGTAGAGGCAAAGGCTGCCTTCTGCAGAACCGCTGCTCCCTACTGTCATATATATCTAACATTTACCTTTGACTCCTCTGGTACCCTCATGTATGTGTCTGACCCAGTGGAAATTCTGATCGGATCCATCTACTGTATATTGTTCATAGATACACAATGCCTATTGCCAGGAAAACAAATAGATATGTTGTTGTACTGAAAATAAGCATTTCCATTCAGGCTGCTGACACATCTTGCATTTTGGTATCTTTTGTGATTGCACTGGCTGCAACATCACATTTCCACTTCCATTCTCTCATTGTTTGATATTAGAAAATTAATGAGCTGTTGTCAACACTATGGAGTGCTGGAGTGTGGGTTTACAGTTGTGTTGTAACCAATAGGTATTGCTAATCTCAGCTGCTCCGCTCTGGAGAAGCACCAAGCAGAAAATAGAAGCAAATTGCAAACATTGTGCTGTGAAGATAGAAACAGATCACTGGTATCCTAAAAGCTTGATTCAGGTGCATGGACCAGTATAGTCATGTGAGGATTTCCAAGATCCTTGAGGCTTGCTGCATGCTGCACAGTCATTAGAAAAGGTCCTTGATGGACAAGGAGGCCAAGACCAGAAGATTTAGGAGCTTGAAGTGTCCCAACAAGATGAAGAGCAGATGCAGGATAGCAAATCAGTGTCAGCAAGATAGCTACAGGAACTCACAATAAGAGACAAATTCTACTAAAATAGATCCCACTGCATTCCCAGACTGTTCCTTGAGATGGCAGTGGACCACCCTCAATAAAGCTATCACATGACCCCCCCATGAAGAACCATCCATACGCAACTCCTGAATATATGAGCTGCCATCCCATCCAACTGTAAGATAATAGGCCGTATTTTGCGACCCCTACGGGTGCGTACGAGGTGTGTATGTGCCCGTAGGGGCCGTGCAAGTTCTGGGTTTAGGCATGCGAAGCCCATGCGCTAAAACCCGGCACTTGCGATCTGTCAAGAATTCTCTTCACAGATCCTCCGCATCCCCAGGAGATGGGCCTCTGCGGGTGGAGAGTTGCACTATTTGCACAACTTCCACCCACTGAATGCCTGTCAAATTCTTACGCCTGGTAAAAGCAGGCATAAGGCCTGCTTTTACCAGCATAAGAGTTCTAAAAAATAGAAAAATAAAATTTTATCACTCATTTATAAATTAAAAATACTCTTCAATAAGGTAAGTTTATTTTTAGCCCCGTAAAAACATATAGGGGGAAAAATTGCGTCGCGCCCCCTTTGGGGCGCTAACTTCGCTCAGAAAATGAGCGCCCCCATGGCCGAAATTCACTGGGAGCGCCCCAAGAGTAGCGCTCCGCCTCCCTCTTGGGGTGCTGCGAGTGAATATCGCAGCGCTACGTGGCGCTGCGGCATGTCACACCGCGGTACTGCAGGCCTTCCTTCCCTTATTAAAGGAAGGGGCCTCGCACAGCGCGACCCGGGGCCCAGCTGGGCCACCAGGGATCGGAGTGCCGGCAAAAGAGCCCAGCACTCAAGAGAAGTGCCGGGCTCACGGAGCGCAGCCGGCACTCCATGGGGAGGCTGCTCTGGAGGCCGGGGACGGCAACGGGGGCAGGTGCTGGCAGGCGGCCAGCAACAAAAATAGCCGCCCGGCACTTCCCCTTTAATTTACGCTGCCCCGGCCGCAGGTAGGCCCCCCTGACCCTGTCGGACATAGCGCCCGGCGGTAAGTCGGGGCGCTACCGAAGATCGCGGCCGGGGCGCAAGCAGGGCGTTGCGCACGGCAATGACGTCATCGCCGGCGGCGCAGCGCCGTGGGGCGCTAACGGTTACCGCCGCCGTTAACCTCCCGCTGAATTTCGCGGGAGGCGTTGGCGGCGCCGCCCCCAGGTGCTAATTGATTTGTACCCCGTTAGCGCCCTCTTAAATTAGAGAGAAGACAATGAAGTCCATTCTCCTGGAATACAGATCCTCTGTGACCTCTTGGATGCAGCGATGGATGGCGAACTGGGAGATGTTTGCTATATCTCCTACTCCAGACTGGAAGGATCCGGTGGTGAAAAAATTGAGGGCCACAGTGACCTTGCAGGCCACTGGTAGCGCTGTCGTCACCCTGCTCTGAGGCTGCAGGTCTGGTTGCAGGAGGTGGCGGAGTTCTGTGACCACCTCCTCGGTGAAGCGGAGCCTCCGAATACACTGCTCCTGGCTTGAGTGCAGAATCATAGAATCATAGAATGGTTACAGCACAGAAGGAGGCCATTCAGCCCATCGAGCCCCCCATCTCTCTGCAAGAGCACTTCAGCTAGTCCCACTCCCCCGCCCTTTCCCTGTAGCCCTGCAAATTTTTTCCAGTCAGGTACTTATCCAATTCCCTTTTGAAAGCCAGGATTGATTGTGCCTCCACCACCCTTTCAGGCAGTGCTGTGAAGGAATTCTACCATATAACCTTTTTAGAAAAATACACTAAATTGCCTTTTTAGAAAAATACACTACCTTATGAAAGAATTCTGGCCTTGTTGAGATAAGAAAGTGGTTGACCCTGAAGAGTACTTTATAAAGAACTCTACCTTATAAATTCTTTAAAACATGACAAACTGGATTTGGAAATTATGAAACCTATCTATGAAATAGCTATGAAAGAATTCTGGCTATCGAAACAGGACAGTTTGTTGACCCTGAATAAGTAACCTTATTAAAACAGAAGAATGGTTGGCCCCGAATGGGTAACCTTATTAAAACAGGACAATGGTCAACCCTGGATAAATGATCTTGATTAAACCTCCTAAGAGGGCGCTAATAGGACGCAAAGCAACTAGCGCCTGGACGCGGCGATGTTTGCGCCACTCGCGAAATTGACCAGACATTTTGCAGTGGCGCAAAACACTACTGCCATGATCTCCTGTGCCTGCAGATCGTGACGTCAGTCGAGCGTGCATTGCCCCGATAGCGCCCCGGACTGGATATTGAGTGGCGCCCCCTGCCTTACCGCCCATGAGGCCCATGACTGAGAGCAAGTGGTCTGAGCAGAACCCTTTAACGGAGAAGCAAGGCCCTCTCCACTTGCAGCAACACTCCCTGTCACCTCACCAACTTTAAATAACTGTAGAAGGCTCCAAACAGTTGCACAAACTTACACAGAGCCGGTAGAAATCAAAAAGCAATTCAGCTGCAAGTTGTTGATGATTCCCTTTAAACAGCACTGGTGTGTGGTCCTTCCTGCTGCTGAATGCATGTTCAGCTGGTTGTGATTTGGAGAGTTAAAAGGAGCAGCGACGTCTAAAATAGCAGATCGTGTGTCAAATCAGCACTGCATGCTCATTGACATCACGATCGGCCTCATTTCCATATCTGCAACGAGCGCAGGCATCAGCAGCACTGCCGACCTGCCAGAAATGGCGGCCATTGCAGGACTCGCCAGAAGCGGGCGGAAGCGAGGTGGCCGCCATTTTGTCTTCCAAACCGGCCTGAATGGCCGGCACAAACGGGTTCAATTTACCGGCCTATTTATTTATTTTTGCTGTAATCATGTACATTGCGGGGGGGGGAAACAAGAAGTGGAGGCTGGAAGGGAGAGATCGGGGTCAGCGGGGGTGGGGGCGGTGCCTGGAGAGATTGTGGGTCGAAGATTTCACCTGGGGGGGCGGGGTGGTTGTCGGCCGATGGCGGGGGTCCGATTGCTGGGTGGGGTGGTCCGATCGTGGGGAGATTAACAGGTTTGCTTGGTCGGGTGGAGGAAAGAAGTCCTGATCCTCCTGGTCCATAAGGAGTGCTGGATAGGCACTCACCTGTTCAATCTAACTGTTCTCGCCATTCCAAGGCCTGGGAAACCTCGCCGGCCAGTGTTAAATCTGAAATGGAGGTAAAACCAGAGGCACACAGCTTCATTAGAATATTTAAATGAGAGACCGCCTCTGGAGATCAGGTTAGTTGTTTGCCTTCCCAACACGCCTCCCTTAAAACCGGAAGTGGTCGGGTTGAGGTCCGGTTTCCCACCTTTTCATTTTTAACCCCACACCTCCTGGTAATAAAATTACCCATATGTATTAGACCATAAGAAACTCAACAATTTGAAAAAAATAGCTTTTCTAATAATGTTTGTTGTTTACCAAAGTACCAAATTGTAAACCGTACTCTCTTAACTGCCTCAGTAGTTGATGTATGTTGAATACAAGCCCAATAGGTTAATGAAATATGATCAGCGTCATTAAAAATCCATAAAGCACTCCATTTAAAATGAGCACTTTGCGATGGTAAATCAGTAAAGTGTATTTTTTTGTTTTTGTATCTGACAGGCGATGAGCTACCTTGCAGTGTACGCATTTCCCATGATAAGCAGGATAAGCTGCACGGCTGCTTAGAGCATCTCTTTAGCCAGGTGAGTCAAAAGTAAACCAAATCCAGCCTCGTTCGCAAATGTTTGTTGGCAATCTCTCTTTTTTTCCCCCCAATCAGAAGTTAAATTCTGAATATTATTTAAAGCAAGGTGAATATATAGGGATTCCTACGAACATTCTCAGGATGTTTTAATGTTCTTTCACAATTATCTTTGCTACAAAATGTATTCCCACTATAAGACACCTGCGCAAAATGCAATTTTATCTGCTCATAAGAAGCCAGCTTGTTGAAGTGTGTCCTTTGCTGGTTGTGGACTTTATTGGAGGCATTCGAAAGCATTCATAAAACTATTTTACTTTACTGTTTTAACCACACAGGGGAGAAATTCAACTTACCTTTGCCTGCATTTTGGGTGTAAAAAGGTCGCTGGGCCTACAAATTTCGGGTGATGACCTCCCGTGCCCAAACTGCTCTGCAAGTAAGCCGGTCACAATATTGGAAGCAGGCGCCTTTTAGGTGTCCAGGGCACCTGCTTGAAACAAATGATGTGCCTTGTATATGCAAATCGGGGTGCTAACACCGGTTGTAGGACCCTGATATAAAATTTGGGTACAAATGGGTGGAACTTGTCCATGCAACCTCCACCTAGTTTGGTACCAGGTCTTGAGTGGTCTAAACAGTGGTCCTTAAAAGGAACGCTGGCAATTCCTCAAGAAATGGTCACAAAACTTTTAAAAGTTACATTTCTGTGGCGCATGGCTCGTTCCCCTCGGTCTGGCTTGGCAACAGAGCTGGCCAGAATCCGTCAGGGCCTGACCATGAGTTGCCTTTCTGCCCCAACTTATTACTGCTTTGCCTGTGTGAAACTCTCTACTGGGCATGAGGCTGAACACCCCAGCACTACTACAGTGGGACACTGTTACTACAAATGCTGTTATTATAAACCTCTTCTGGTCACAATTGATTTCTCTGGTGCCAGCAGATACTGAATTGCAGTCCAGAGAGGAGTTCAAACTTTGATAAAGTGATCCCTTGATAACTATGCTTTACAAGTCTCCATGAATTTATAATAACATGGTCTGACTGAATGTTATTCTCATCAGTAATTGTGTTTTCCTTTGTACTGAACCAAGTGCTGGGGCATGGAATATTAAAAAATTTCTCCTCAATACACTCAAAACCACGTCAAGAACTCTTATGTGAGACGTACAACTGTCCACTATTCTGGAAATGTATCTACAACAACAACAACAACTTGTATTTATATAGCTCCTTTAACGTAGTAAAACATCCCAAGGTGCTTCACAGGAGTATTAAAAGACAAAAAAAAATTGACACCGAGCTACATAAGGAGAAATTAGGGCAGGTGACCAAAAGCTTGGTAAAAGAGGTAGGCTTTAAGGAGCATCTTAAAGGAGGGAAGAGAGGTAGAGAGGCGGAGAGGTTTAGGCAACAGAAGGCACGGCCACCAATGGTTGAGCGATTATAATCAGGGATACTCAAGAGGGCAGAATTAGAGGAGCACAGATATTTCAGGGAGTTGTGGGGCTGAAGAAGATTACAGAGATAGGGAGGGGCGAGGCCATGGAGGGATTTGAAAACAAGGATGAGAATTTTGAAATCGAGGCATTGCTTAACGGGGAGCCAATATAGGTCAGCGAGCACAGGGATGATGGGTGAATGGGACTTGGTGCGAGTTAGGACACGGGCAGCTGAGTTTGTGTAGAATGTGGGAGGCCAGCCAGGAGTGCATTGGAATAGTCAAGTCGAGAGGTAACAAAGGCATGGATGAGGGTTTCAGCAGCGGATGAGCTGAGGCAAGGGCGGAGACGGGCGATGTTACGGAGGTGGAAATAGGCGGTCTTAGTTATGCTGCGGATATGTGGTCGGAAGCACATTTCAGGGTCAAATATGACACCAAGGTTGTGAACAGTGTGGTTCAGCCTCAGACAGATGTTAGGGAGAGGGATGGAGTCAGTGGCTAGGGAACGGAGTTTGTGGCGGGGACCGAAAACAATGGCTTCGGTCTTCCCAATATTTAATTGGAAAAAATTTCTGCTCATCCAGAACTGGATGTCGGACAAGCAGTCTGACAATTTAGAGACCGTGGAGGGGTCGAGAGAAGTGGTAGTGAGGTAGAGCTGGGTGTCTTCAGCGTACATGTGGAAACTGACGCTGTGTTTTCGGATGATGTCGCCAAGGGGTAACGTGTAGATGAGAAATAGGAGGGGGCCAAGGATAGATCCTTGGGGGACACCAAGTTACAACCTTAGAAGAACAGTCCCTTCTATATCAGTAATGAATGGATTGTGAGCATAGAAGCATTGGACATAGGTTTAAAATTAGCAAGCTTCAAGCAAGGCTAGATTTTATAAGAAACCTTTTAGCACCACAGAGTAGTGGATATGTGGAATCGGCTCCCAGCAAAACCAGTTGAGTCTGAGCCAAATTATTCAATTAAAGAGAAGTTAGATAAGTATCTGCTGGGGAA
Organism: Squalus acanthias; assembly: GCA_030390025.1. Classification (NCBI taxonomy): domain Eukaryota; kingdom Metazoa; phylum Chordata; class Chondrichthyes; order Squaliformes; family Squalidae; genus Squalus; species Squalus acanthias. The sequence goes on from CM059432.1 coordinate 80,643,551, forward strand.
TGGGTCTGGTGGGTATAAACTGAGAGGACAGGAGCGATAATGGTTACTGTGCTGATGGGACAGGGATGTTCATTGGAAAATGGCAGTCCAGAATTGAATAATGGATAAGGACGAATATTCTTGAGTTTGCTCGATTGCTTTGAAAATCAAGGAGTACTTACCAGGAGATTTAATGGCTAAAGGGGCGCTTATTAGGCAAGCCTCTCAATTCTGCCGCATTTGGCAGGAATTTCATCCATGAGATACCAATCTTACACCCTCCTGTCTGAGGAGCATAATCTCAAGCCTCTACTGTCCCTCTAAATCTGGACATTGTGGTTTTCTTTTGCTTTCTCCAGTAATATTGGCAATTGAACACACAGCCATGCAGGATATGAAGAGAGAAATAGAAAATGGCAGAGAACCTAGGGGAAGATTTCCTCTATGCACAAATTTCTTTCTAAATTATTAACAATTTCACTGCACGGAGCAGAGGAGGTCTTACTCCACAGTGTGAGAAAGAAAATAAATTGAGACAAAAGGAGAAGAAAAATAGAGAGGAAGAGAAAGAAAAAAATCAAAGAAAAGAGAAGGCAGTAAGAGAGAGGAAAAAATACATACATTGATACCGTGTGTATAAAGCACGGAAGGGTGCAGTGTTGGCTGTATTTTCACAGTCGGCAGTGGGAACCATGCATTCACTGCCTGCTCACATTGCTGTAAAGGCGAAGGAGACAGAGCTCAAAAATTGAAAACAGCCAATAAGATTGTTTGCCTTTTCAGTCATTGAAATGTGATTAGCAGGACAGTAAGCTACCAGCTTATTCTTACTTTGAAGCTGACCTTTTCAGGATGGGAGGACTGCACACCATATTTTATACTGTATCGAATACTTGTTTTTCTCAGTGTAGGTGATGTCTAATAGAGATTAGTAGAAAATGATTATTCTTGTAATTACCATAAAAGTTCAGTGCGATGGTTACCTTGTTAGCGACAGGCAGTGTTGTCTAGGCCCTGGTTTGAGGCTGCAGTGTTGGCTGCAGCAGCAGACATAGCTCGGTACAACGTCCTTGGCAAAGTGAAGGCACCTCATACATTGCTATTCAGTGAAGTTGAGGTAGGAGAGTTGCTCACTGTAGACCCTCTGTGGATATGGCCTCCTGATGAGTGTCTTCCTCCTCCTTCTCCTTCTTCTAGCAGCTTGTCCTGCTCTGTGGTGTCGTCCTTGGTGCTCCCAATCGTGCTCTATACCCAAAGGCAACCCCGCCAGACCACCCATGTTTGCAGCCAGACAATCTGTGAGGAAAACAACAACAGCTGTGCAAAAGCAGCCAAACCTCTCTCTATGTCGACAAAGTGAACTCTGAAGAGTGGTAGAACTGAGCAAAAAATGCCTAGAAGTCAAACAGCAGCCAGAAGTAGTGAACCAACAACTAGCCTGTAAATGTTGCATGATCCCTTCAAGTTTCGCTGGTGACAGGGCCTTCATGGTGGTTCGCGTCCCGTTGCGCTGAGCAAGGTCAGCACGTAGCGTCCAATTAGCTGGGACGGGCCAAAATGGTGAGTGCGTCCTGCATGTAGCACATGACCCTCATCTGCATAGGTTTTAAGCAGCCAGAAAATTAATGCGAGCGCTACCTCCTACACCAAAATGGCGGGCTGTGCACTTCCTGTTGGAAGTGTGCACGCACATCACTCCCACCATTTTGATGGCCGTATAGCGCCTGAAAAATGTGTACTATGCAGTCCAATTTCTAGGCCACAATATCCAGGTCAGCTTACGAAGGGATGCTATTGTTACAGCCTGGAGTTACTCTATCACATAATTAGACGTTGGGCAGTTTGGGCACACTGCTGAACATAGGTTGCTCAGTCTGCTTACACAGGTGATGAGCACTGCTGTACCCGAGAGAATGGGCCATAACTTGCTATCAAAATAATGGAGAAGCTAATGGTGCTCACCGCAAATCCTACAGCAACTTCAGGCGAGGGCAGATGCGCGGTTAAACATGGAAATCCAAAAGTTGCTGTCCAAGATGTGCCACTCCACTGTTAGCGTCGCAAATACGACATTTTGCTGTCAGCCTCAGCATTGAAATGCTATGAATGGCGTGAAGGTGGTGTACTTGCACGGTAGATACAAGCTAAACTTGCCACAGAAAGTTAAGTCTTGTCATTTTCAGTCCAAGTACCGCGCAGCCAGTGAGGCGGCTTTTAAATTGAAAAATACGCGCATGTGCCGACTTTTGACTGGGCTGTGCAGCCCGTTAAAGGGGCCATGCGGCCCAAATAAAATTATGGGGGGAGAAATTGGCCTCCTTTGCGTCTCCCGTTTGCGCCTCCGGGGGACGTTAACCGGGCGCTACCGGCTTTGCGATCTGGCACGACATTAGTACCGATGTGGTGCTTTGCGGCGGCAGTAACCACTAGCGCCACGATCTCCTGCGCCCGGAGATCGTGATGTCATTGTCCTGCGGATTGCCCCGGACCCGAACTTCGGCTCCCCCCCTGCAGCATCGCCGGGCGACAACACCGACAGCTGCAGGAGGCATTGTTCGGGAGACCGGGCGCTTCGGGGGCGCAAGTTAAAGGGGATGTTGGCGCGGTAAGTATAAAATTGTTGCAATGCATTATTTCAATTTTTTCCATTTTTCTTCGGCCGCGATCAATCAGCCAGGCACGCTGCTGGAGTGCATGGGGCTGATCGGGCTGGATTGCGGCTGTCGTCGGGAACCAACTAACTGGTCCCAATTGCAGATGATACAAAGATGGGAGGGAAAGTAGTGAATGAGGAGGACATAAAAAACCTGCAAGGGGACATAGACAGGCTAAGTAAGTGGGCAGAGATTTGGCAGATGGAATACAACACTGGAAAGTGTGAGGTGATGCACTTTGGCAGGAAAAATCCTAGAGCAATTTATTATCTTAATGGCAAGAAACTGGAGAGTACTGAAGTGCAAAGGGATCTGGGGGTCCTGGTGCACGAAACTCAAAAGGTTAGTATGCAGGTGCAGCAAGTGATTAAGAAGGCAAATGGAATGTTGGCTTTCATTGCTAGGGGGATAGAATATAAAAATAGGGAGGTATTGCTTCAGTTGTACAAGGTATTGGTGAGACCGCACCTAGAATACTGCATACAGTTTTGGTGTCCTTACTTAAGGAAAGACATCCTTGCTCTCGAGGCAGTGCAAAAAAGGTTCACTCGGTTAATCCCGGGGATGAGGGGGTGGTCATATGAGGAGAGGTTGGGTAGATTGGGACTCTACTCATTGGAGTTCAGAAGAATGAGAGGCGATCTTATTGAAACATATAAGATTGTGAAGGGGTTGGATCGGGTGGATGCGGGGAGGATGTTCCCGATGACGGGTGAGACGAGAACTAGGGGACATAGTCTTAGAATAAGGGGCTGCTCTTTCAAAACTGAGATGAGGAGGAACTACTTCACTCAGAGGGTGGTAGGTCCATGGAATATGCTGCCACAAAAAGCTGTAGAAGCTACAACATTAATTAAATTTAAAACAGAAATAGACAGTTTCCTAGAAGTAAAGGGCATTAAGGGTTACGGGGAGCGGGCAGGAATTTGGACATGAGTCTAGGTTCGGATCGGTCATGGCCCTGTGGGTAGTGGAGCGGGCCCAGGGACTGTGTAGCCTGATTCTGCTCCTATTTCGTGTGTGCAATTCTGTTAGATGCAGGAGATGGTTCTGTGATAGATAGTAGATTGGCGGTTAGGATCAGATCAGCCATGATCTTATTGAATGGCGGAGCAGGCTCGAGGGGCCGATTGGCCTACTCCTGCTCCTACTTCTTATGTTCTTATGTTCTTATGTTCTTTAAGGGAGGGAAGGAGCCTCGGATCTCGGCAGCGCTGCACAATTACCGTCCCGCCTGCGTCCTTTAGCGCTCCAGGAAGGAAGTGGAGCACTTGATTTAGCGCTCCACTTCCTTCTTGGAGCGCTAACAGTCAACTGAAAGGAAGCTTAGATTCATTAGCGCTTGGCGCTAATTTTTCAGGAATTCACAAATTAGCGCCCCAAACGGGCTGATAGCGAATTTCTCCCCCACAGGGAATGTTGGTGTTAATTACTGCCAAACAACCTCTCTGGCACTGAAAATTAACTATTACAAATGTGGAGTCTCCTTCCTTCAGATTTTAATTATTGTTGGAGATTTTTTGAATGTAAAATTTTAAATTAAAAACATTATTTTTACTTCTCCTTTCTGTCTCTTTTTTCTCTCTCTCTTAATCCAATCTTTCTTTCCCTCTCTTTATTTCTCTTTCTGTACCTAATTTGATATTGAATTCACCCACTCCAATTTACCTGTCCTTCTCAGTCCTTGCACTGTTAACTTCACAATCCTTCAATCATAGAATGGTTACAGCACAAAAGAAGGCCATTCGGCCCGTCTGCAAGAGCACCTCAGCTAGTCCCACTCCCCCGCCCTTCCCCGTAGCCCTGCAAATTTTTTCCCTTCAGGTACTTTCCCAATTCCCTTTTCAAAGCTGTGATTGAGTCTGCCTTCACCACCCTTTCAGGCATTGCAGTCCACATCCTAACCACTCGCTGTGTAAAAAAGTTATTCCTCATGTCGCCTTTGGTTCTTCTGCCAATCACCTTAAATCTGTGTCCTCTGGTTCTCGACCCTTCTGCCAATGGGAACAGTTTCTCTCTATCTACTCTGTCTAGACCCCTCATGATTTTGAACACCTCCATTAAATCCCCTCTCAATCTTCTCTGCTCTAAGGAGAACAACCCCAGCTTCTCTAGTCTATCCACGAAACTGAAGTTCCTTATCCCTGGAATCATTCTCGTAAATCTTTTCTGCACCCTCCCTAAGGCCTTCACATCCTTCCTAAAGTGCAGTGCCCAGAATTGGACACAATAGTCCAGTTGAGGCCGAACCAGTGTTTATACAGGTTCATTATAATTTCCACGCTTTTGTGCTCTGTGCCTCTATTCATGAAGCTCAGGATCCCGTATGCTTTTTTAACTGCTTCCTCAACCTGCCCTGCCACCTTCAACAATTTGTGCACATAGGTCTCTCTGTTCATGCACCCCCTTTAGGATTGTATCCTTTAGTTTATATTTCCTCTCTTCATTCTTTCTACCAAAATGTATCACATTGCACTTTTCTGCATTAAATTTCATCTGCCACGTGTCTGCCCATTCCACCAGCCTGTCTATGTCCTCTTGAAGTCTATCACTCCACGTGATATCAAGAAACAGCTGAGCGCACTGGCTACAGCAAAGGCTATGGGTCCCGACAACATCCCGGCTGTCATGCTGAAGACTTGTGCTCCAGAACTAGCCGCGCCTCTCGCCAAGCTGTTCCAGTACAGCTACAACACTGGCATCTATCCGGCAATGTGGAAAACTGCACAGGTATGTCCTGTCCACAAAAAGCAGGACAAATCCAATCCGGCCAATTACCACCCCATCAGTCTACTCTCAATCATCAGCAAAGTGATGGAAGGTGTCATCGACAGTGCTATCAAGCGGCACTTACTCACCAACTGATGCCCAGTTTGGGTTCCGCCAGGACCACTCGGCTCCCAACCTCATTACAGCCTTGGTCCAAACATGGACAAAGGAGCTGAATTCCAGAGGTGAGGTGAGAGTGACTGCCCTTGACATCAAGGCAGCATTTGACCGAGTGTGGCATCAAGGATTCCGAGTAAAACTGAAGTCAATAGAATCGGGGGAAAAACGCTCCACTGGCTGGAGTCATACCTAGCACAAAGGAAGATGGTTGTGGTGGTTGATGGTCAATCATCACAGCCCCAGGACATCGCTGCAGGAGTTCCTCAGGGCTGTGTCTTAGGCCCAACCATCTTCAGCTACTTCATCAATGACCTTCCCTCCAACATAAGGTCAGAAATGGGGATGTTCGCTGATGACTGCACAGTGTTCAGTGCCATTCGTAACTCCTTAGAAAATGAAGCAACAAGACCTGGACGATGCTCAGGCTTGGGCTGATAAGTGGCAGGTAACATTCGCGCCACAGAACTGCCAGGCAATGACTATCTCCACAAGCAAGAGTCTAACCACCGCCCCTTGACATTCAACAGCATTACCATCACCGAATCCCCCACCATCAACATCCTGGGGGTCAACATTGACCAGAAAGTTAACTGGACCAGCCACATAAATACTGTGGCAACAAGAGCAGGTCAGAGGCTGGGTATTCTGCGGCGAGTGTCTCACCTCCTGACTCCCCAAAGCCTTTCCACCATCTACAAGGCACAAGTCATGAGTGTGATGGACTGCTCTCCACTTGCTTGGATGAGTGCAGCTCCAACAACACTCAAGAAGCTCGACACCATCCAGGACAAAGCAGCCCGCTTGATTGGCACCCCATCCACCACCTTAAACATTCACTCCCTCCACCACTGGCGTAACGTGGCTGTGGTGTGTACCATCTACAAGATGCACTGCAGCAACTCGCCAAGGCTTCTTCGGCAGCACTTCCCAAACCCGCGACCTCTTCCACCTAGAAGGACAAGGGCAGCATGCGCACGGGAACACCACCACCTCCAAGTTCCCCTCCAAGTCACACACCATCCTGACTTAGAAGTATATCGCCGATCCTTCATCGTTGCTGGGTCAAAATCCTGGAACTCTCTACCTAACAGCAATGTGGAAATACCTTCACCACACGGACTGCAGCGCTTCAAGAAGGTGGCCCACCACCACCTTCTCAAGGGCAATTAGGGATGGGCAATAAATGCTGGCATTGCCAGCGACGCCCACATCCCATAAAAGAATTTAAAAAAACTATCCTCCTCACTGTTCACTATACTTCCAAGTTTTGTGTCATCTGCAAATTTTGAAATTGTGCCCTGTACACCCACATCCAAGTCATTAATATATATCAAGAAAAGCAGTGGTCCTCGAACTGACCTCTGGGGAACACCACTGTATACCTTCCTCCAGTCCGAAAAACAACCATTCATCACTACTCTCTGTTTCCTGTCACTTAGCCAATTTTGTATCCATGCTGCCACTGTCCCTTTTATTCCATGGGCTTCAACTTTGCTGGCAAGCCTATTATGTGGCACTTTGTTGAACGCCTTTTGGATGTCCATGTACACCACGCCAATCGCATTGCCCTCATCAACCCTCTCTGTTACCTCATCAAAAAACTCGATCAAGTTGGTTAAACACGATTTGCCTTTAACAAATCCCTGCTGGCTTTCCTTAATTAATCCACACTTGTCCAAGTGACTGTTAATTTTGTCCCTGATTATTATTTCTAAAAGCTTCCCCACTACCGAGGTTAAACTGACTGGCCTGTAGTTGCTGGGTTTATCTTTACACACTTTTTTGAACATGGGTGTAACATTTGCAATTCTCCAGTCCTCTGGCACTATCCCTGTTTCGAAGGAGAATTGGAAGATTATGGCCAGTACCTCTGCGATTTCTTCCTTCACTTCCCTCAGTGTCCTAGGATGTATCCCATTCGGTCCTGGTGACTTATCTACTTTAAGTACAGCCAGCCTTTCTAGTACTTCCTCTCTATCAATTTTTATCTCATCCAGTATCTCCTCTACCTCCTCCTTCACTATGTTTACAGCAGCATCTTCTTCCTTGGTGAAGACAGATGCAAAGTACTCATTTAGCACCTCAGCCATACTCTCTGCCTCCATGCGTAGGTCTCCTTTTTGGTCCATAATCGGCCCCACCCCTCCTCTTACTACCCCTTTACTATTTATATGCCTATAGAAGACTTTTGGGTTACCTTTTATGTTAGCTGCCATTCTATTCTCATACCGTCTCTTTGCCCCTCTTATTTTCTTTTTCACTTCTCCTCTGAACTTTCTATATTTAGCCTGATTCTCAGATGTATTCTCGACCTGACATCTGTCATATGCGCTCTTTTTCTGCTTCATCTTACTCTCTATCTCTTTCATCATCCAGGGAGCTCTGACTTTAGTTGCCTTGCCTTTCCCCCTAGTGGGAATGTACTTTGACTGTACCTGAACTATTCCCTCTTTAAAGTCAGCCCATTGTTCCATTACAGTTTTGCCTGCCAATCTTTAATTCCAATTTACCCAGGACAGATCCGTTCTCATCCCACTGAAATTGGCCTTCCTCCAATTAAGTATTTTTACTCTAGATTGCCTCCTGTCCTTTTCCATAGCTAATCTAACCTTATGATACCATGATCACTGTTCCCTAAATGTTCACCTACTGACACTTGCTCCACTTGACCTACCTCATTCCCCAGAATCAGATCCAGCAATGCCTCCTTCCTCGTTGGGCCAGAAACATACTGATCAAGAAAGTTCTCCTGAACACACTTCAGAAATTCTTGCCCTCTCTGCCCTTTACACTATTACTATCCCAGCCTATATTAGGATTGTTGAAGTCCCCCATTATCACTACCCTATAGTTCTTGCATCTTTCTGTAATTTCTCTGCAAATTTGCTCCTCCATATTTTTCCCACTAGTTGGTGGCCTATAGAATATACCTCGTAGTGTAATGGCACCTCTATTATTTCTTAACTCTAGCCATATAGATTCTGTCCTTGACCCCTCTAGGACCTCCTCTTTCACCAGCACTGTAACATTCTCCTTAACCAATACTGCCACACCACCTCCTATCTTTCCTTCCCTATCTTTCCTCAACACCTTATATCCAGGAATATTTAGTACCCAATCCTGCCCTTTTTCCAGCCAGGTCTCTGTTATTGCCGAGACATCATATTCCCATGTGGCTATTTGCTCCTGCAGCTCACCAACCTTGTTTACCATGCTTTGTGTGTTCACATACATACACTGTAAACCTATCTTAGACCATCCTGTGTTCTCTCTTAGTCTGACCCCACCTAATACCGCACTATTTCTTACTTTAGTGCTCTCCGTCTCTCCCAGTCCTTTGTGCCCTTTGTTTCTCCTTTCTAGTGCTACCTCCTGGTGCCCATCCCCCTGCCAACTTAGTTTAAACCCTCCCCAACAGCACTAGCAAACCTCCCCGTGAGGATATTGGTACCGGCTCTGTTGAGATGCAACCCCTCCGTCCTGTACAGGTCCCACCTCTCCCATAACCGGCCCCAATGACCCAGGAATCTGAAGCCCTCCCTCCTGCACCATCTCTCCAGCCACGCATTCATCTGCTCTATCCTCCTATTTCTTTACTTACTCGCATGTGGCACCGGGAGTAATCCAGAGATTACTAGATTTAAGGTCCTGCTTTTTAATCTCTTTCCTAGCTCCCTGCACTCTGCGTGCAGGACCTCATCCCTCTTTCTACATTTGTTGTTGGTACCGATATGGACCACGACCTTTGGCTGTACACCCTCCCCCCTCAGAATGTTCTGCAGCTGCTTGGTGACATCCTTAACCCTGGCACCAGGGAGGCAACATACCATCCTCGAGTCACGTTTGTGGCCGCAGAAACGCCTGTCTGCTCCCCTAACTTTCGAATCCACTACTCCTGTTGCTTTTCCTATCTTCCTCCTCACCCCCTGAACAGCTGAGGCACCCATGGTGCCGTGGACTTGGCTGCTCAGAGGAACCATCGCCCTCACCAGTACTTAGAACAGAGTACTGGTTGGAAAGCAAGATGCACTCAGGGGACTCTTGCACTACCTGCCTGGTCCTCCTCTTCTGTCTGACGGTCACCCTTTACATCTCTGCCTGCACACTTCTTAGCTGCGGGGTGACCTCCTCCTGAAACGTGCTATCCACGTAGCTCTCAGCCTCGCGGATACACCGCAGTGATGCCAGCTGCTGCTCAAGCTCCAAAACCCGGAGCTCGAGCTCCTCCAGCTGACGACACCTCCTGCACATGTGGTTGTCCAGGACACGGGAAGCGTCCTGGATCTCCCACATTGCACAGGACGTGCATTCTGCTGGACCGAGCTGCCCTGCCATGCCTTTATTTATTCGACTATTAACTAACTTTACAGAAATTTAAGACTAAGATGTATCGAATTCAAGTTATTAATATAATATAGTATTACAGTTACTAATTTAAGTAGTATTAACAGTTACTAATCTCCAAGCTCCTGCTTTATCCCTAATCAGTTATTTAACCCCGGCCCCTAACTTGAAGAGAAAAAAACAGTGTGACCTTTACCAACCAATCAGTTACCAGCTATCCTGTGACGTCACTCGTTGTGTTTTTTTTTAATCACCGGCCAGCTTCCTTAATGCTGCTGCCACCGCTCCCGCTCAGGTCCGCGCTCTGTCCTGGGCCTTCTCCACCTCTCCCTTTATGCCGCTGCCTCCACTACCGCCACTCTCGCTCAGGTCTGCACTCTGATTGGTTAAGGATATACACAGTTGCTTGTCCTGCTCACTCAGGTCCCAGATGCCTGGTCTCCCTCGCTGCGACGTTATCAGCTCACACTTTCAGCACATTGCGCCGCAAAATATCATGATGATTAAACAGGCATGGGCAAGTCTAACTAACAGCGGGCGCCGTTTGTTGCCTTGCTGCAGCAAATTATGGCCCATTATCTGAGGCAGATCTAAAACTGGTAACACTACTATTAGAGCCAGGACGTGGTTTTTCACTCTATATTCACAGATGTACATGCAAAGGAATAAATGTACATGTGTGCAGCAATCCTAATTTTTGGCTCTTGTACCTTATGCATTATTCCTCCTCCAGTTTTTTGAATATGATATCTTTCACAAATTAGGTTTTTCCATGCAGCACACTGTTTCCTGACCTGGAATGAAATTATCACAGGAATCCTTATTTCTGTTCTGCTGATATAAATAAAATGTAAATCGTAAATGCTGAAAATAACTTCCTTCAAGGAGTTACCTTGCTTGATGATGTAAGGTGAATAAAGATCAGTAGAGACATTAATCCAGAATGTTTAATTTGCATTTAAGCTTGTTAATTAAGCTCCTTTGCACCTTCAGGCTAAGTACCTCCTCCTAGCCATTTTCCAAGTGATGGCACCTGCATTACTGGTTCAGCAAAGATATGAAAAAAACAAAAATAAATAAGAAGATATTACTAATAATTGTTTATATAAAATTTTAAACAATGGTGCTCATAGTGGTACATGGGAGCCAAATTTCTTCAATGCCAGTGGCATACTTGAGGCAGATATTAGCAGTCCATGGCGGGGAAGGAAAATGGGACAGAAACTGGTAGAGATGGGTCTCCTTTCCAAGATCAGGCCACACAAGTGGGCAGGGGCAGGCACAGACAGAATTTCCTTCCACCCCACTGAGGCCTGGCATCCACCAGGTATCCGACTACTTCTGTCTCCTCTGCCCCAAATTTACTGGATACCATGATCCATGTCCAGTACAATGAAGAGATGGAAATGAGGCCAACAGGGGTGTATTAGGCCAGGATCATAGCTTGGAACACCCTCGAAGATAAAAGCATGCATAATTTAAATCAGTCCACTGATAAAGGAGGGCCAATTCCACTATTTGCTCATTTTTCTTTTGCTGGTCCTGCTGGCTTCACTTCTGCACAGATTGCCAAGATGTGCTGACACTGGTGTGGCTGCTCACCTGATTTACTGAAATGCCCTGACCCCGGAACCTCTAGCGAGATCAGGCTCTCTCCCCATTGGTGCATCGCAATTCCCATTCCACCACAGCAGAGCAGAATTGCGGATATTTGGACTTAGACTCTTTAATATGAAAAAACCTAGGGCTAAAAATTCAGGTGGTTCACACCACCTGTTACCGTCAAAATATTGAGAAAACACAGTGGCCGCTGCTTTTTGGCCAGTTGGTGACAGGTCCCGTGGCGTCCACCATTTTCCGAGGGCCAGCAGCGCTGCCAGTAAACGCGATGGCTGTGGAAATTTAACTTTGGGAGAGGGTGACGTCACGCCGACTTAACGTCACTTTGCCAAACTTGGACCTTAGCACTGAGTTCAGCGCTGGGTCCTAAGCTTGCCATGAAAACCCAGCATTCAGCAGACTCACAGAGGCATTGTCAGCACCTCTTACAGGGACACACACATCTTTTAGGTAAGTTTACATTTAAGCATCTGGACTGGATTTTTAAAATTTTATTGAAGTAGTGGCTTGCTGCAATACATATTAAAAGTTTTTTAAGTGTGCAGGGAGTGCAGGGAGCGCTGCTGGATGCTTGCATGGTCTCAGATGGTAAAGGAAGTCCTCTGAGAAGACAGAAAATGCTGGAAATACTCAGCAGGTCAGGCAACATCTGTGGAGAGAGAAACAGAGTTCATGTCTCAGGTCAAGATGTTGCCAGACCTGCTGAGTATTTCCAGCATTTTATGCTTTTATTTCAGATTAACAGCATCTGCTCACAGAGGGAAGAGGAAGACGCAGAAGAGGAGGAAGTAGAAGGAAGGATGCAACCCAAACAGCCCCCTTCTGGCCAGGATATCCGGGATGGAATCATCTGCCTGCAGTACCAGTGACCACAGCTCCAATACCCCTTTCAACAATTGTCCCACACCTTACCTTTCCTTTGTTACTGACCATCACAGCGTTCTCTTGGCCACAATGCTGAAATAAAAACCACCACAAACCAAACTTTCCAATCCAACTTTATACATCTATCCATCCAATATGACATCAAGAAATCAACTCATCACCCTTATGCATTCCCTTAGTGACTGTCTTGTGTGTACCTTTGCCTATCCTACTGATGTCACACAGTGCTACCCCAGTGGCTGCAGAAATGGTGGTGGAAGGCTGCTGACTTTCAGTGGAGGACACTGCAAATAGCCTTGTTGGTCGGCCTTGAGGAGCTGGTGGCTGGGAGTGTCAAATCGAGTGACGACGGTGTTTCTTCTTCTTCACTCTCCTTTCCCTCTTTCTTGGTCAACGATTGGTGGGTCAGGCTGCATTTCTTGGGTATGTGAAATGAAGAAGGCACAAGGGTGGAGTTGTGGTGAGGGGAAGGCGGGAAAACAAGAGGTGCATACGAGAAGGAGGATAACGTATGAGGATACCAGCATCTTGTATCCTTTCAACCCCGCCAATGGCCAAGGGCTCAGCCATGCCCCTGCCAAGAATGACTAGCACCGTCTCCTCAAAGGGGCTGAGGTAAATCTAGGAAAGGGGGATGTGCTTTGTGATTTGTACAGATTGTTGGTAGGTGAGTGATTGGCAGGGGGTGGGGGGTGGTCGTGCATTGAGAAGTGTGTGAGGCTAGTGATGCAGTTGGTGGGAGACGGCTTTTGAAGATGCATTCACTGACTTTGACCAGTGGTCTGATGTCATGAAGCTTCTTTGGGCACTGGAGCCAGGTGGTGGGGACAACACTTCTGACAGTGACGATCTCGGTGATCTGGTCCCACATCGTTCTTTCTGGAGGGCCGCCTGGCCCTTGTGGGTAGAGGACCTCTCTTGCAGTGTTGATTCCCTGTACAAAGCTGGAGTGCTGCGGGCGAGACCCTGGGTGCCCTTTCCCTGGCATGGTAAGCCATTTGGGTTAGTGCTGGAGCACCTTTCCCATTTTCTTGAGGTGCAGAAGGGAATTCAGCTTTAAGAGCTGAAGACTCCCATTTGGGAATGTTTTTTCAATTTTTTTTTTTAAGTAGAGCTGTAAGGGCTGAAAACTGCATTTATTAATTTCATTTTTATTTTTATCAGTTCAGAAGGCATTGCCCTTTTAAGCAAATGACAATGCATTGCCCTTTTAATATCCCACAATGCCTAGCGAAATCATAGCCCCGTTTTCAGAGGCTGTTGGAAGATGCAACGCAGCTTCTGGACGCCACCTTCGGGACTGATGCCTGGACTAACATCAGCAGGAGGGCGTTACATGGTCTGTTTAGCGCTGGGCTAATAATCTTTACTCCCCAGTGCGAATTTTTCTCTCCTACCGGTGCAACCATTTTCGGCGGCCGTTAACGCGAGGCCGCAGTGTCACCGACAACTTTCGTGTTGCAGTCAAATTTCTAGGCCCTAGTATAGAATAAAACTTCAAATCCATTATATTACAGGCCAGTCCTATTTCAGTTCAGCAGTTTGATCAGACTGCGCAAAGAATGCTTTGCTAGTGATGCTGCTTTGATCCCAACAGGTGGACGCAGTCAGTAACCTTCTGAAGGGACCAGCTGTGGCAAAGGCATTTGAACAAACCAAGAACTTCATCCCAAAACGAAGTTTACAAGGTAACATTTGGTATTAGCTATGAAAAGCTGCAGGTTCCCTAGCATGTAGCAGGGATAATGTTTATCACATGATAAATTTGGTGTACTTATTATTAGGAACTTGAGCTGCTTCAGAATTTCTTTATGTGGAAGATTAAATGATTTGCTTTACTTCAATAGCTTCAAATGTAGCAAAACCAGTAAGACTTGTATCTCTTTGTTCTCTTGAATCAGTAAGTTATTTCTATATACCTATGGGTTTGAATGAGCTACAACTGCTGCATTGATGCTATTATCAGCCCGAGATTTTGCTTACAGCTGAATATAGACAACAGGAATTATCAATGTGCCATTAATATTTACGCTGCAGATTAAGTTAGATCCCCATACAATTAGCATAATAAATACTAGGGCCTTGAAAATCCAGTGATCAGCGATCCCGGTGCCTTCTGAGAGCTTCTACTACTGACCCTGGCAAACTTTCTGGGGTCACTGGAAGATTTGCGTGCCACTGAGGCAACTTTAGCACAAGGCCATATTAGACCTGTCATTATTAGAGTCCCAGCCTAATTTCCAGCCAATCTGGTCTACACCTGCTAAGCTTACATTGGGAATGCACCAAAATGACCACAGATTTATGGGGCCTGTGACTGTAAGAATTACCAGCAATATTAGTAGAATTGTGGAAGGATTTGAAGGATTATTGCCTTAAAATGAACAACAAATCCTTCAAATCAAACTCGGAAGAAGCTGGAATCTGATTAACATCACACCAAAGATCTAATCACTGTAGAAAGAAATTAACAATCAAAATCCTACTGTCAGTGAAGGAATTAACGCAATACTCTCAGAACATAATAAGAATAAACTGAAAGTACATATGGGATCATTTCCTCTCCACACAATGTGTTGCAAATTGTAAGTATATTCTTTGTAGATGCACAATGTTTTCAGTCACAATACGTGGAAGAAATCTTTCCTCTCCCCATTGAATTTTAGTATTGCTAATAAAGGCTCAAGTAAAGCCCTACAGTAATTACATTTCTATAATACATGAACAAGAATATTGTTTAAATTCTATTAACAAATATTACGAATTCTCCAAAGGCTCAGTGGGCAACACTTGGTATTGGGACGTGTAGACCAGAAATATCCACGGCTCATTTGTGCTGAATTACCTGATCTCAGCTCTGGTGATGAGGTTTGTAACCTATTGAACAGCAACTCTCAGGGGACTGTAGCACATCTCCAACTTTATTCAGCTTGTCAGATTCCTTCGCTAAGCACATGGTGCTTGAAAATTCACCATCCTTTGGGGGGCAAAAGCATCATAGAGGGTCAGAATTTGTTCCTTATGTCAGATATGCCAGAGTTATGCCCATTCTAAATACATGCTAAATTCGGGTGGAACTGGATGCTGGCAGAAGATGCGTCCACCCTCAAAGTGGTGCGTGTATGAAATGACAGAATAATGAAAGCAAAGCAACTGTACAAAAAAATTCAAATATTTGACCAGATTTGCACCTGACTTAAGCCTGTAGAAAAGAGGGTAATTTGCCTGCGTGACTTGTCAAACAAGGAAGTGGCTGAGTTCAGAGGCTTTGACTGTCAAACAGACTTTGTCTGAAATATCAGCTTTACATTCCACCCTTCTCTCATGGAGGCCATAATATGGGGCTCACTATGAGCATTCCCATATATGTCCTTATGTTGGAGGCAGAACAGAAGCAGGAGCATAGGAAGAGGAAATGACAGAGGCACAAGACTACACCAGAGGCTGCTCCCTTGAGATTGTATCAGAAGAGGTCAGCTTAAGGAGGCAATGGCCCTGATATTTGCAGGAAGGGGGGTGTTGTAGCGGCGGGGAAACTCAGCAATGTGGCTAACCCGGAGGCCCTGCTGAATTTAATGACAGGACCTCATTTAAATCTTTTGTCTCCGTTTCCCGGCCGGCAGCCAGCCAGATTGTAGTTCATGGGACACCGTGAGGGAAGGTAAATTTGTGGGTAGCTAGTGAAACAGGACGGGAGAAGTATCAAAGCCTCCTAGTACAGCCCTCGAGCAAGAGAAGGTCATGAATGGAAGACTGCCATACATATGAAGAGACTGCAAGGAAGGGGCAATATGAGCTGCTAGCATACCTCAGGTGAGGCCATTAAACCTCTTCTTTCACTGCAAAGGAGTCCTGAGAATCAAGGAAGTAGCACAGCCACCTCCTTCCACCTTGTGTATCATGTGTTTGGTAGTTCTTTGCTCCTTGACCCCCAACAGCTCCATAACTCTGTTATGAGGGTTTCCAGGTCAGACTCCATGAAATTGGCTGCTATCCTATTGGCCCTTGCTGTCATTCCTTCCGCCCAGGTTGCCTGCTTCCTCCAGTGCATCCATTATCCCGTTAAGCAGCAGATGGTTCATATCCTGCTGCTGCACAAGGTTTCCACCACTTCAGTTTTCCAGTTTCACCCTCTCCTCCCACCTAGCCTGGCAACAATTCAGGACACATTACAAGCCTAACTCCCATCCCTTTCCATTTTCACCTGTATTTACACAGCCTGCACACCTCAGATTATGCTAATCATCTGACCTTACCATTCTACTTGAGGGTCAGTGCCCTGCCACACTTCCAGTGGTGCCATTGGAATTCAGGCCCATAATGTCTGACCACTATATGGCCCGATACAATTTTAACATATTATTACAAACGGAGAGCTAAAGTGCCCTTGGACAAGCAAGAAGAAAAGTCAGGCAGGAGTGTCCCTTCTGATCGCAATTACTCATTGCCGCTGGGAAGTGCCTTTGTTTGGACATTGGGTTAAGATAGAATCAGGCTTGGCCATGGTGTCCCACAATCAAATACCCTGCTGACACTCACTTCTAGACTCACACCTGAGAAATGTCCTTCTGGGTGAGCTACTGGGGTGCGCTGGTGCCCATAGAACTGTTGTCCAGCATGGGTCACTGCTTTCAAGAAAGGAAGAGATAAAACTGGGGAACTTTAAAAAAAGATATTGACTATATTGCTCTGGCAATCCTACACTTAGCAAAAAGTATTGAGAAAAACACTAAACTTAAATAAGTAACACGTTCTGATGAAAATGAGCTGCCATATGGTAAATGGTATATGGATAAGATTATGATTTATTTGCAGTTCAAAATTAGAGGGATATTTCCTTTCTTGTGAATTTAACAACTAGAATGACTGTGAAGATTGACAGTTTTAGGAGGTGAGTGATGAAGAAAGCAGTTGCAACCACTTGCAGTGTGCATGAACCAAGGGTTGGTTACAACACAATGTTCAAACCATCTTTGTACGATTCTTTTTTTTTTGAATTGTGCTTTGATTTTCACAGTGTTCGTTCATTTGTGTGACGAATTCTGTGTCCCATTACAAGCTGCTATTAGAAAGTCAACTTAGTTTCCCCAGATCCACAGGAATGGGTAAAAGTTGAACTTTGGCTCACTTAACGGTTATTGAAGTATACATTGTATAGTTGTATCAGTGTTGTTTTATAAATCATTCAAGATTATTTATCTTTTCAGAAGACTTCTTCAAAAAAATTTAAAAGTGAGCCCAATGAATTGTTTCCCTAATTTTTAAGTACGCTTCCTTTATTAATTCATCAGGTTTTATTGCAACTTCCTTCACGGGGTTTATTTCCAGTTGCGTTTGACCCTGCTGATTGCCTGCTTTTCTTTTGTATTTTTATATCAAATTCATGTTTTCATAACAGTAAAACTGCAAACAGTTAAAATTACAAGATTAAATAATAAAATTAGATAAAGAATTAAATAATAAAGTAATTTATTATCAGTGTCTTTAGGAGCTAGATAGGTTAAAGAGGACCAGGCGACATAAGTCTAAGTTATGTAAGCATAGTATGAGGTTACACGCTCGGAGCTATTTCTTTTCGCAGTCGTCCAACCTCTGAAACAAGTTGCTGGCTCGTGCAGTGAATATGGATTCGCTGCAAATGTTGAAAAGGGAGCTGGATGAGTTCTTGTCAGTGGCCAATATAATTGCATACAGAAGGTGGAGGATCTGTTGCCTAGTCACCATGGTCTCCCAGAACCTGTTTGACCACTTTTGGGGGTCAGAGAGAAATTTCACAAAATTCCTTAATTGGCCTAAGATGTTTTTGCTTCTCCCGGGTGATTGTGTGGCTGTGTAGGTGGAGGGGGGGCGGGGGAGTTGGATGGAGTGACAGCAGCGTGCAGACATTACTTCATGTCAGGATAGGACAGGGCCCGTGGACCAGTTGGTCTTTAACCCTCACCCTATCCTTTTTCGCATGTTTGTAAAAACTAAAGAAATGTGGCACTTCTGCTGAAACTCTAGCCCAGGCCTTTCTCACCTGACATTCAACTTCTCTAGCATTTCCCTAGCCAGTCTCCCCATTTCCACAATTAACAACAGATCCAGAATGTTGTGGCCCTTTAATTTATTCTGCCCTTTGGAACTCCTCCCCTTTGCTGCCTCTCCCCCTGCTTACAATAGTTTCCTAAAGCTCTTTTGTTTGACCGTGCCTTGCCCCTCTCTAACTTTTTTTTCCATTCTGCTTCACTTTCCCTTCTGCTGTCCATCTACTGTTTTTTTACTTTGCCTTGTAATGTGTTTAGAAACATATGTACAGAACTTCTGATTCAGTTACAGTGGTTGATAACACTAAATAAAGTGACCTTTATGGAATGAAATTAGATTTTACTTTTGGATGATATTTTTATTTGCATGAACAAGGCATACATAAATAGAAAAGATTGTCAATAAATGGCAACTGCTTGATGTCTGTGAAAGTCAAGTTGCTTTCGATTTGCATTGAGATACAGTGATTAACATTGGACAGTAGGCTCCCATGGTATTCAGATTATCTGAAGTATGCATTTCATAGAATCTACAGCACAGAAACAGGCCATTCGACCCAACTGGTCTATGCCAGTGCTTGTGTTGCACACAAACCTTTTGGTGCTCTAATCACCTCTTCCCATCCTGCCCCCATATCCCTCTATTCCTTTCTCCCTCATGTATGCGGGTTTCTCCTTAAATACAGTTCCAATTTAAGGCTTTGCAAACAACAAACTAAATGCTTTAGCTCCTTTTCCTTGTTGGAAAGTGTCCTACCTTTCTGCTGGAGCTTCATTCTGTGCTTAATGAACTAATACTAAAAATTTGATTTTAAACTACAATATTATTAAAAGCCTCCACAATTTGTCAAAGGGATCACCACAAGAGCGGAATCCTCTGGAGTTATTACTTTCCATAATACTTATAAAAAATATATAGTTTTGTGGAATGGCACAGTGTTTAAACCAATTTGGGTTTTTTCCTGAATGTCACAAGCAGTATATTTTGATTGCCCTTATCTGCATAATTCTGAATTTCGCACCAGGGCAGAAGATGTGTAAGTACATAGCCACATTTTCTCCATTATAAGGGACCACAAGGTGTAGCCTGTTTGATGTAAAGCATTCCTTTGATGCCCAAAACTCCTCCCAATTATTGCTTGCCAACAAGGTCCAGTCACTTAATTAACACAAGAGTCCTGCACTTTGTCTGCTAAACACATCTAAGTCTGTCAAGAGCCTGTAATATTCATATGGCATGAGACTGCATCTGCTACAGATTAAATCCCAGCTTTATTATAGTGGTACAGTATGATGCACGACTAGTAAGACCATGGGGCTGATAATGCAATGCTCAACATCCATGGTGCTGATACACATCAGCTGCCAACTCCCCACATTATGGGGTGCTGATGCAACACACTCTTTAGCAGAAGGCACGCACTGATGCTCATCTGTATGGGGTCAGTCTGACACAAGTTCATTCACAGTGCCACTTCCATTGGATCAATCAGAGCACATGCTGCTTCTGGAGCTGACACCAAGTTGCACAAAAATGAACTAATTTTAAAAAAGATTACAGGGCCGATACGTCCTGTATCGTTTGTGGGCATCTATGAGGGAGTGCTTGACCCACATTTGTGCAGTGCTGCATGCCCACTTGACTGAGCTGCAGACCACCATGGAGAGTGCGGCCACTCCAGAGCTCTTTGCAGTGGATCCCCCCACCTAAGCCAATGTCCTATCCTCAGCCATGGCTTCCTTAACGAGTGCTGTGATTGAGGCTCTAGATACCTTGGACTCCAACCTATAGAAGTCTTTCTCCTCTGCATTTACACTGCAACAATGTAATGGCAGGAGCTAACGTGGATGATGCTGTTGAGTGTCAGTATGAAATCACATCTACTTCACCTAGCTGCCCTGCTCAAATGTGCTAGATAGCATAGGCCAGGCAGCCATCGCTTCTGTAATTACAGGGTCATCTACTTAGAGGCAAACACTGACACCCTGTACCATCCAATTTACTTTCTCATTCCATCAATGAGACACTTAAAGTAGCACACAACAAGAATAATAACAACTTGCATTTCTATAACGGCCTTAAAGTACAAAAATAAACCAAGCAGCTTCACAAAATAGAAATAGTTGAAAAAACAGATGCTGAGCTAAAGAAGGAGAAATGAGGAGGAGTAACTGAAAGCTTGGTCGAAGACATGGGGGGAAAATTTGGTTGCTTTGTACCTCTCGTTAGCGCCCTAAGAGGGCGCTAACAGGGCGCAAAGCAGCTAGCACCCGGGCGCGGCGTCGCCAACGCCTCCTGCGAAATTCAGCGGGAGGTTAGTGGCGGCGGTAACCGTTAGCGCCCCGTGGTGCTGCACCGCCGGCAATGACGTCATCGCCGTGCGCAGCGCCCCACTCACACCCCGGCCGCGATCTTTGGTAGCGCCCCCTGACTTACCGCCGGACACTATGTCCGACGGGGTCATGGGGGCCTACCTGCGGCCGGGGCGGCGCTAATTAAAGGCGAGGTGCCGGGTGGCCATTTTTGTTGCTGGCCGCCTGCCAGCACCTGCCTCCGTTGCCGTCCCCGGCCTCCTGAGCACCCCCCCCCCCACGGAGTGTCAGCTGCGCTCCATGAGCCTGGCACTTCTCTTGAGTGCCGGGCTCTTTGCCAGCACTCCGATCCCGGTGGCCCAGCTGGGCCCCGGGTCGCGCTGCGCAAGGCACCTCCCCTTGAAGAAGGGGAGGAAGGCCTGCAATACCGCGGCACGTAGTGCCGTGATATTCCCTCGCAGCGCCCCAAGAGGGAGGCGGCACACTTCCAGTAGCGCCCCACTTCCCTCTTGGGGCGCTACCGATGAATTTCGGCCGCGGGGGCGCTAATTTTTTCGGGTGTAGCGCCCTGGTGAAGTTAGCGCCCCAAAGGGGGCACGACTCAATTTTTCCCCCCTTGATTTTGAGAAGGTTAAATGGCAGAGGGGTTTAGGGAGGAGTTCCAGAATGCTGATGTGGCTAAAAGATCTTCTACCAATGGTGGAGCGAAGAGGAGAGGGCTACACATGAGGTCAGAGTCAGAGAACCAAAATGTATAGGTGGAGCTATAGGATTGAAAGAGGTTGCCAGAGACAGGGTGGGGCAAAGCCATGGAGGGATTTGGAAATGAAGTTGATGATTTAAAATTTAATGTGCTGGGGGACAGAGGCCAAAAGATAGATCAGTGAGGATGGAAGGGATCTAAGTTTTGGACAAGTTAGAGTTCATGAGGACGGAGGATGTGAGAGAGCATTGGAGTAATGGAGCCTGGAGGTTACAATGGCATGTATAGGGGCTGAGGTAGGGAAGGAGAAGGACAATTTTGCAGAC
Source organism: Squalus acanthias (assembly GCA_030390025.1). Classification (NCBI taxonomy): domain Eukaryota; kingdom Metazoa; phylum Chordata; class Chondrichthyes; order Squaliformes; family Squalidae; genus Squalus; species Squalus acanthias. The sequence continues at coordinate 80,665,290 of CM059432.1, forward strand.
ATGGAATTAGATGGTCTTTGTGTTGGAGAGGTTGTGGAAATAAAACTTAACTCATGATTGAACAGAATACCAAGGTTGCACATGTTCTGGTTCAGATTGAGAAGATGGAGTAATTGCAATGGAGCAGAGTTTGTGGCGAGGACTGAAAATTATGCCTTTGATCTTCCTGATGTTCACCTGGAGAATCTTGTGGCTCATCCATAACCCAGTGTTGGATTCCAACAGCACAAGTGTGGTTGAGGGCTCAAGAGAAGTAGTGGGGTGGTGTAGCTGAGTGTCATCAATGTACATGTGAAAGCTGACCCTGTGCCGATAGATAGCACAAAGCACTTCACTAAAGGAAGCAAAATGCAGCAAATGTAACAGTTAATAAACATTAAGATGATTGATGCAGAAATTTGCCCTGACAATTTTCTTTTGGTATGAGGCAGATTAATGTACCTGAGCCAGATAGATCTGCAGTACTCTAGGGCGTGCTTGATGACTGATTAGCCAGCTTTGCTCACTAATGCGACATACAGGGATGCACCTGTCACTGGGGGTTGAGATGCTCCATTCCAGGATCACAAATTTGCAAAATCTACCCTTATTTGTTGAAAGCTGTGACCCTTTAAGACATAGGTTTTAAAACTGGGGTCCATGATGGGTTCCCAGGGGTCTCCAAGGTCATCAGATTTTAGAATTTTTCAGTATTTCATGACTTACTAGTATGTTATTGCTGTTCACTGTCAAGCTGTTTCCTCTACATTGATAGCACTGTTGAACCTTGGGTAGCTGACTCTGTCTTTTGGATGTTAGGACAAAAGGTCCCCAGGAATATAGCAATATCGGCAGCGCGTCCACCCCACACAGGAAAGATTGAAAATCACTGCTTTAAGAGTTTTTATTTACTGTGGGTATTAGAAATTGTTAAATCACATAAAACAAATTGTTTACTCTTAGCAATGCAAGAAGCTACTGGACCTGAAATTCTGCTGGGGTTTTCCCGGTCTCCTGCCAGAACTTCAGCAGGACACCAGTGGAAGCCCTGGAGAAACAGTGGAAATGATCATTTTTACATGTTTACACCATTTCTCTGAGGATTTTTCTGGACTCCCCCTGAAGTTATGATGGGAGACTGGCAGTATTCCCTCAGAATTTCAGAGCCATTATAAGATTTTAGAGATGCTAACAGCTTCAACTTCCCAAAACATACAGACTCATTTCTCAAAACACTTTTGCAAAGACATTGCTGTGCGCAAACTGGCTGCTGCGTTTCCTATAATACAACAACGGCTACACTTAAAAAGCACCTCATTGGCTGTAAAACACTTCAGGACGTCCTGAGGTTGTGAAAGGCTCTGCATAAATGCATGACTTGCTTTCTTTTCCTTTCCCTCTCTCTCTTTCCCCCCCGCCCCCCCTCACCCCCACCTCCCCGGGTTAGAAAGGAGAAAAATCATGCAGGGATCTTGCTCCTGACCCCTATTTGTGGACATTAGGTGAGGATAGGGTTGACATTAGCTGTGATGCCCTATTGGGCTGAATGTCCTGCTGACATTCACTGTCTAAGCTAATGTTTGAAGAATTACCACTTGGGAGAGGTACTAGAAGGTGAGCAGTGCCGATGGAAATGTACCGCAGCAGGGAGTTTCTGCCTGTAGAACAAGAGAAAATTGATGGGGAAAAAGAAACAAATGAAAAGAGAAGAAAAAGACCCTAAATTTGTAGGACTTAGCAATGCTAAAACTGCCGGGGTGGGGGAGGGTGTGGATGAGGAACATGGATATTTACCCTTTTTTTTGGCCCATTTGAAATGGCACCTCTTGTGTCCATTCACTTCTGTGCAGGTGCCACAGAAAAGGCGGGACTGATCGGATAACGTCATCTACGGAAATCCCACAAGTTCCGCCTCTCTTGCTCCCCTTGCTATATATGCCCACATGAAGCAGGCATAGTAGCAGGCTAGCATCTGATCCTGGCAGAAGTGGGGTGTGTTTTTTTTTTTGAAGGCCTTTTTCCCCATAGCAATCAACCATGGCGAGAATTCGAAATGAATTTTAAAAAAAACATTAGTTTGACACAGTGACCCCACTTGTTTTGGAATTCGGTGCTGCAGTGATATCCCCGGGTGCTCCAACCATGCTGTGAAATAGGCAAATAACCCTGACTCTGAGACTTTGGACCAGGTCAGGATGTATCCAGGGGACCGGCACATGTTTCACTGGGCCCCAGATCCACTCCCTGGAGGCTACCTCTGGAATTTCCAGCCTAACCTCTTTTTATTAGCCATGATGCGGAGATGCCAGTGTTGGACTGGGGTGGACAAAAATGAGAAGTTGCACAACACCAGGTTATAGTCCAACAGTTTTATTTGAAATCACAAGCTTTCAGAGCGCTGCTCCTTCGTCAGGTAAAGTGAAGGAATACAAATCAGCAAAGCATATATAGACAGAGAACAATGCCTGTGTAGCGTACAATGTCAGACGACTACAGTAAATCTTTCTGACTGCCCTCCATCACACCTCGGCAGAGACAATCAGGCCAGTCAGGCAGGCATTACATCAAAGACACAGCAAAATACAGCTAAGACAATGAGGTGGGGTCACAGGGGGTCCAACGTGTCAAATGCTGCAGTCTGTATGGTTAAGCTTTTTACTTTTTTTTAAAACTGGAAATCACATTTGTGAACAAGCCAACGACGACTTGAGTCTGGATGACTCTACATCATGTAGCGTGACATGAACCCAAGATCCCGGTTGAGGCCGTCCTCATGGGTACGGAACTTGGCTATCAGTTTCTGCTCGATGATTTTGCGTTGTCGTGTGTCTCGAAGGCCGCCTTGGAGAACGCTTACCCGCAGATCCGAGGCTGAATGTCCTTGACTGCTGAAGTGTTCCCCGACTGGGAGGTAACAATCCTGCCTGGCGATTGCTGTGCGGTGTCCGTTCATACGTTGTCGCAGTGTCTGCATGGTCTCGCCGATGTACCATGCTGCGGTGCATCCTTTCCTGCAACGTATGAGGTAGACAATGTTGGCCGAGTCACATGAGTATGTACCATGTACCTGGTGGGTAGTGTCCTCACGTGTGGTGATGGTATCTGTGTTGATGATCTGGCATGTCTTGCAGAGGTTGCCGTGGCAGGGTTGTGTGGTGTCGTGGTCGCTGTTCTCCTGACAGCTGGGTAATTTGCTGCAAACGATGGTACTTTTGAGGTTAGGCGGCTGCTTGAAGGCGAGTAGTGGAGGCGTGGGGATGGCCTTAGCGAGGTGTTCATCGTCATCGATGACATGTTGAAGGCTGCGAAGAACATGGCGTAGTTTCTCCGCTCCGGGGAAGTACTGGACGACGTAGGGTACTCTGTTGGTTGTGTCCCATGTTCGCCTTCTGAGGAGGTCGATGCGATTTTTCGCTGTGGCCCGTTGGAACTGTCGATCGACGAGTCGAGCGTCATATCCCGTTCTTATGAGGGTGTCTTTCATCGTCTTTTTATTAGGTGAGTGGATGGAGTCTTGTGTGTATTGTGTGAAACTTGCAAAATTCTTAAGTCACACGATTACGTTTTGTTTGGAGAAGAAACAACATAGAATAGCTTTCTCACAATTTCTGGAGGCATTCTCTGTGCAATTACCATTATGCAGATGATCTTTGAAACCTTAAATTGACAGTTTGATGCAAAGCTGCTTCAACTTGTCACATCCTGACTGAAATAAGAAAATTACATAACAACACAAAATGTTAAAGCATGTGAGTATGTTAATAAGAACATAAGAAATAGGAGCAGGATTAGGCCATTCGGCCCCTCGAGCCTGCCCCGCCATTCAATAAGATCATGGCTGATCTGGTCTTGGCCTCCACTCCACTTTCCCGCCCGCTCCCCATAATCCTTGACTCCCCTGTAGCTCAAATATCTGTCTATCTCTGCCTTGAATATATTCAATGACTCCGCCTCCACAGCTCTCTGGGGTAGAGAATTCCAAAGATTCACGACCCTCTGAGAGAAGAAATTCCTCCTCATCTCCGTTTTAAATGGGCGACCCCTTATCTTGAAACTATGCCCCCTAGTTCTAGATTCCCCCACGAGGGGAAACATCTCCCTGCATCTACCCCCTCAGAATCTTATATGTTTCAATAAGATCACCTCTCATTCTTCTAAACTCCAATGAGTATAGGCCCAACCTGCTCAACCTTTCTTCATAAGACAACCCCTTCTCTGAACTGCCTCCAATGCAAGTATATCCCTCCTTTGGGCAAAAATTTGGCAGATGGAGTATAATGTCGGAAAATGTGAGGTTATCCACTTTGGTAGGAAAAATAAAAAAGCAAATTATCATTTAAATGGAGAGAGACGCAGTACTCCAGATGTGGTCTCACCAGCACCCTGTACAGTTGTAGCAAGAATTCCTACTTTTATACTCCATTCCCCTTGCAATAAAGGCCAACATTCCATTTGCCTTCCTAATTACTTGCTGTACCTGCATGCTAACTTTTTGTGTTTCATGTACGAGGACCCCCAGATCCCTCTGTACCGCAGCATTTTGTAGTCTCTCTCCATTTAAATAATAATTTGCTTTTTTATTTTTCCTACCAAAGTGGATAACCTCACATTTTCCGACATTATACTCCATCTGCCAAATTTTTGCCCACTCACTTAACCTATCTATATCCCTTTGCAGACTCTTTGGGGGCGATTTTCCCATTGGAGGCGGGTTGGGAGTGACTTTCGGGGTGGGCGGGTGCCGAACCCACCTCTACTGTCAGGTGGGAAAAAGTTGGGATTTTCCCCTAATTGCCCAATTAATTCCGGACGTGTGGCTTCCCCTGGGCCAATTACTCTTTTTGGACTGAAACTTGCCTCTGCTGACGTCACTTATGCAGCTTCATTTAAGGGCTGCTTGCTTCCTTGCCTCATTTCACTGCTGTTTTGTGGAAGCTGAACACTTCGCAGAGAAGAGGTGGCCAACTCCAGAGCCAAGGCCTCTCCAAGGTTCTTCGATGAGTCTCTGAGTATTCTGGTTGAGTGGGTAAGAGCGAGCAAGGAGGTGCTCTTCCCCTCATCTGGGAGGAAGAAGCCTCCCACACAAATCAAGGCTGTCTGGGTGCAGCTGGCACGGGATGTAACCTCCAGATCTGTGTGCAGCAGAACATGGCTGCAGTGCCGCAAGAGGTTCACTGACCTTGTAAGATCAGCCAAAGTGAGTATACCTTCAGCTTGACCCTCATTCTGCTCCCCTTCTCCTCTCATCACCAGCACTCTGCATTGTCAACCTCCTCCGACACATCCCACTTTACCCTTACAACCCTTGCACCCTTAACCATCCCAATCACTCTATGAACACAATCACTTCACTATTCGACTATGCTGCCCTCACACTCCCTATCAATGTTATGCAATGACAACGACTAACAACACACAGGGAGGGTCCTTGGAAATGGAACCTCACTCCATCTTTGTCTCCTTCTAAGCATCTATGCTCTGGACTCTCTACACTCACTCCATCATTCTCACTCAAACTCCACTTGTCTCCCTCACTGCAGGAAAAGAGAGCCCAGAATAAAGGGAAATGGCGAAGACTGGAGGAGGGCCACCTTCCCTCGCCCATTTGACCAATGCTGAAGAGGCGGCCCTGGAAATTGTTGGCGATGAGGTGGAGCTGGAAGTGGGGCCGGACAGACGGGCGCAGCAGAGCAAGCTGGTGACAGAATAGTTTTGTTTCTCTTTTACATTGCAGGAGTTACTAGAATGCTGCGAATGTACATTTATAGAATGGTAATTGATCATCTGCGCTTTTGCATGTGCATGCCACACTACCGTCACATCTCTAACTCATTCCTTTACTCCCACACAGGACCATCGACAGACACCCTCCCCACTGTCCAGGAGGAAGAGCCTGAAGCGGAAGACTCCTCACAGGAACCTGCAACCTCTGAGGACGCAGCGTCAGCAGATTTAAGCGCACCCAGCACCAGCGCAGATACGCACACCTCGGTGGGACCTTCGGGAGATAGAGTAATGTTGTCACCTGGTGTATCACAGCTGACGTGAGCATCAGCAGGTGGTGGAGACAGGGACAGCAGTGGAGAGTCCTCGTCGGAGGTCGCAGGACTCTCCTAGCTCTGCTCAGCTGCATGTGGACCCTGTGCCTCCGGGTCCATCCAGAAGAAGAGCGGTGCTGGAAATCCAGGAACAGGTGCAGGAGTCTCTGGCAGGTTTTATCTCCAGGGTCACTGCGTGTGTGGAGAGGATGGAGGAGTCCACCTCGAATATGAGCAGAGACTTTGTGGAGTCATTGGCGCATGACCGCATCTCCTCGGAAAGGTTGGCTACCTCCGTGGAAGCGATGTCTACCTCCGTGGTATTGATGGCTGCCTCTCTGCAGACGATGGGCACGACCATGGAGGAGCTAAGTCGCCAGAGTGTTGAAAACATGGTCAATGTTCAGAATAGACTGACATCTCTGGAGGAGCGATGGCCAGCTATTGATCAGAGAGACCAGAGCTTCATGGTAGTCCTCAGCAGTAGGACTGCCAGTGCAGAGACGGGTCCTCATGGCCCCCCTGATGTGCAGCAAGGTGCTCTCAAGCCACTTGCAAGCGCTGAGGTGGGGCTGACCCATGAGAGGGATGTTGGTGGCAGAGAACAAGGAAGTGAGGGCCTCTCTCCAAGCGCTCACACTTCCATGCCACTGCGTTGCCCTCGGTCAGAGCCCTACCAGAGTCCTCACCCAACTGAGATGGGCGTCTCAGCCCCTGCACAGCAGGGGGAGGAGCAGATTTTTGGCGAGCCCTCACAGGCTCGCAATCCCAGAGGACGCCTGCCAAAGGTGTCGAAGCAGGAGCAGCATGAAAGTGAGCAAGGGGCCTCCACTTTTGCTGAAGCCAAAGGGGAAGCACCACGTAGGAGCACGCGTAAGAGGAAGATAAAGCACAATTAGTCACACGGGCAGTCACTTGGGTGTTTTTTTGTGTTTAATGATTAAATGCCATCCCTTTGTCAATGTATTAAACTCTGGTGATGGCAAACTGTTGACGTTATGGCCTCTGTGATTTCGGTTTTGGAAGTTCCACATTGCGGCCTCAGTGAGACTTGCTTGGTCAGGTTGGTGGTCAGCGTGAGAGGAAGCCAGAGAGTCATGTCCATTGTCTATCTTGTGCTAAGAAGGAGCCAAGCACATGTGCTAGAATGGGCAACCTAAGCAAATCTGGCCAAGATGAGTGCATCCCTTGCATTGCGGCCAGCAATGTGCTCGCGTGCTGCTGCTGGTTGATGCGCCTCCGCTCGGTCATCATTCTCCTCCTCCTCCTCCTCCTCCTCTTCCTCTGAGGAGGCTATGTACTGAGCCACTTGCTCCTCAGGAAGCTGCAAGCCATGATGCTGTGCGCTGTTGTGCAGCACACAGCAGACCACGACCATTCTGGAGACTCTGGCTGCTGAGTACTGCAGGGCTTCACCTGATCTGTCAAGGCACCTGAATCGCATCTTCAGCAAGCCGATGGTTTGTTCGATGATGGACCTGGTCGAAATGTGACTGGCATTGTAGTGCTCCTCAGCTTCGTTCGATGGCCTCCTGATCGGCATCATTAGTCATGTCTTCAGGGGGCAGTCCTTGTCTCCAAGGAGCCATCCGTTAAGTTGGTTTGGCTGATTGAAGAGCAGAGGCACACGAGACTGCTGCAGGATGAACGCGTCATGGCAACTGCCACAGTACTTGGCGCAAACATGCAAAATCTCCTCCTTGTGGTTACACACCAGCAGTACGTTGAGGGAGTGGAAGCCCTTGCGGTTGACAAAGATAGCTGGGTTGTGATGGGGTGCCCTAAGGGCCACGTGTGCAGTCTATGATGCCCTGCACCATTGGCAAGCCTGCCATATTTGCGAATCCAACCGCACGCGCGGTTATACTTGCTAGATCAGTTGAAAAGTTGATGTAATTGTGGGCCTTTGCGAAGAGGGCATCGGTAACCTGCGTGATGCAACTGTGGGCAGCCGACTGGGAGATACCGCTGATGTCTGCTGAGGATCCCTGGAAGGAGCCTGAAGCAAAAAAGTTGAGTGCAGTGGTATCTTTGACAGCCACTGGTAAGGGGTGTCCACCGGATCCTCTGGGCTCCAGGTGTTGGTGCAGCATTGCGCAGATGTCTCCGACAACCTCTCGCAAAAGTCTCAGCCTCCTTTGGCACTGCTGCTCACTCATGTTGAGGAAGCTCATCCTCTGTCTGTAAACCCTGAGAGGGGGGTATCTCCTGCGGCGACGTGCTGACATGCACTGGCGCCTTCTGCCCTGTGCAGCATCAGGTGGGTGAGCAGGAGGTTGGCGCTCCTGCTGCTGTTGCTGCTGTTCTGCCTGGTTCTGCTGCTGCATCATCCAAGTCATCAATATTGATATTGATTGATTGTAAGTAGTTGAGGCCCCAGCACTGACCCTTGTGGCACCCCATTAGTTACAGTTTGCCAACCTGAAAATGATCCATTTATCCCGACTCTTTGTTTTCTGTTAGTTAGCCAATCCTCTATCCATGCTAATATATTACCCCCAACCCTGTGAGCTCTTATCTTGTGCAGTAACCTTTTATGTGGCACCTTATCGAATGCCTTCTGGAAATCCAAATACATGACATCTACTGATTCCCCTTTATCCACCCTGCTCATAACATCCTCAAAGAACTCTAGTAAATTTGTCAAACATGATTTCCCTTTCATAAAACCATGTTGACTCTGCTTGATTGTATTATGATTTTCTAAATGTCCTGCTATTACTTCCTTAATAATGGATTCCAGCATTTTACCAATGACAGATGTGAGGCTAACTGGCCTATAGTTTCCTGCTTTCAGTCTCCCTCCTTTCTTGAATAGGGGCGTTACATTTGCGGTTTTCCAATCCGTTGGGACCTCTCCAGAATCCAGGGAATTTTGGTGGATTACAACCAACACATCCACTATCTCTGCAGCCACTTCTTTTAAGACCCTAGGATGTAGGCCATCAGGTCCAGGGGACTTGTCAGCCTTTAGTCCCATTAGTTTGCCTAGTACTTTTTCTCTAGTGATAGTCATTGTTTTAAGTTCCTCCCTCCCTATAGCCCCTTGATTATCAATTATTATTGGGATGCTTTCAGTGTCTTCTACTGTGAAGACCGATATAAAATATTTGTTCAAAGTCTCTGCCATTTCCTTGTTTCCCATTATTAATTCCCTAGTCTCATCCTCTAAGGGAAAAACGTTGACTTTAGCTCCTCTCTTCCCTTTTATATACCTGTAGAAGCTATCACTGTCTGTTTTTATATTTTTTGCTAGTTTACTTTCATAATCTATCTTCTCCCTCTTTATTATTTTTTTAGTCATCCTTTGCTGGTTTCTAAAAAATTCCCAATCCTCTGGTCTACCACTAATCTTAACAACATTGTATGCTTTTTCTTTCAATTTGATACCATCCTTAACTTCCTTAGTTAGCCACGGATGGTTCATCCTTCTCATAGAGGGCTCGATTTTGCCAGGCCCGAGGAGGCGGGTTTGGAGGCGTGTGAGGTGGTAAAATCGCAAAAAATGGCGTGCGGGCCCGATCCCGCCTCTATCCCGCCTCTGAGCAATTTTCCCAGAATCGGGGTTTCAGACCTTAAGGCTCTTAACAACCACTTAATTGCCTCTATAATCCAATTTTGAGAGGCCTTTCTGATTTTTAGACATTTCCCCCATCCTACACACCTCCTCTTGGGGTAATCCTGGCGGCCTCACAAGTGGATTGCTTAGTAACAGCTGCAGCTCCACCATTAAAAAGGAGTTTTCAGCCATCATCATTTGCAGGTGGCAGAACTTTGTTGTCTCAGGTCTGGGTGAACTTTTAGCAGGCCTACTCATTGTTGTGGATGTTTGGAGCCTGAGACCCATCTCCAGTGTGACCTCCTGGGAAACCCCTCTCCCCACCTTGACTGAGCGCTTCCTCAACTGAGGTATATAGCAGAAGCATGGGAACCATTTATTTCCTTTCCTCCTGGACATCACATTCGGACGAAGACCACCCGCGGCAGCAGCAGAGCCATGAACAACAGCAGCACCAACAGCAGGAGCAACAAGCTGCTGCTCACCCACCTGAAACTGCACAGGCCAGAAGGCGCCAGAGCGCGACCACATTGCTGCCCGGGATGCAAGGGACGCACTCATGTTGGCCAGATTTGCTTAGCCTGCACAATCAAACACTTTGGCCTCGCACCTTCTTACCAGAGCATCGACAATGGACAAGAACCTGCGGATTCCTATCACTCTGACCACCATACTGACAATTGCAAGTCGCTCTAAGCCCTCAATGTGGAAGTCCCATTTGCGAAATGACACAGGCCACAACTTCAACAGATTGCCATCAGAAACTTTTGTTACAACAAGCAACTGATGGCATTTCAAAAATATACACAGCATAACAGCCAAGTGACTACCCTTGTGACTACTTGTGCATTATCTTCCTCTTATGCGTGCTCCTACGTGGTGCTTCCCCTGTGGCTTCAGCAGATGTGGAGGCCCCTTGCTCACTTTCTTGCTGCTCCTGTCTCGACGCCTTTGGCGGGCGTCCTCTGGGGTTGCGAACCTGTGAGGGCTCGGCAACAGTCTGCTGCTCCTGCAGCTGTGCAGGGGATGAGACGCCCATCTCAGTTGGGTGAGGACCCTGGTGGGGCTCTGACCGAGGGCTTTGCAGTGGCATGGGAGTGTGAGCGCTTGGAGAGGAGCCCCCACTTCCTTGTTCTCTGCCACCAACATCCCTCTCATGGGTCAGCCCCACCTCAGAGCGAGCAAGTGGCTTGGCTGCACCTTGCTGCACATCAGGGGGGCCATGGGGACCCGTTTCTGCACTGGAAGTCCTACTCCAGAGGACTTCCATGAAGGTCTGATTTCTATGCTTAATAGCTGACCATCGCTCCTCAAGAGATGCCAGTCTATTCTGAACAATGACCATGTTTTCTACACTCTGGCGACTTAACTCCTCCATGGTCGTAGCCATCCTCTCCTCTACCGTAACCATCCTTTCCACGGAGGTTGCCATCCTTTCCGTGGTGATGCATTCATGCGCCAATGCCTCCACAAAGGCTCTGTTCATGTTCGCTATGGACTCCTCCATCCTCTCCACACTCGCAGCGACCCTGGAGACAAAACCTGACAGAGAGTCCTGCACCTGTTCCTGGAGTTCCAGCATCGCTCTCCTTCTGGATGGACCCGGAGGCACAGGGTCGACATGCAGCTGAGCCAAGCTGGCAGAGTCCTGCGCCCTCCGACGAGGACTCTCCACTGCTGTCCCTGTCTCCACCATCTGCTGATGCTCACTTGTGAGCTGTGATACACTAGGTGCCAACACTACTCTATCTCGCGAAGGTCCCACCGAAATGTGAGTGTCTGCGCTGGTGCTGGGTGCGCTAAATTCTGCTGACGCTGCGCCCTCAGAGGTTGCAGCTTCCTCTGAGGAGTCTTCTGCTTCAGGCTCTTCCTCCTGGACAGTGGGGACGGGGGCTTTCGATGGTCCTGTGGGGGAATAAAGGAAAGAGTTAGAGATGTGAAGTCAAGGTTACATGAACATTGAATAGTGCAGATGATTATAAGTCAATCTGTTAGAGCATCAGATTCATTATCAGTGACTCATGCAATGTCAATGAGAGAGATGCCAAACTATTCTGTCACCAGCTTGCTGTGATGCGCCCATCTGTCTGTCCCCCACTTGGGAATCCTCCTCGATCCCAGCGATTTCCAGGGCCGCTTCCTCCCAGACGGTGAGCTGGGCTACTGAGGGTGGCCCTCCTCCTGTCATGGCTCTTTCCCTCTTATTGTGGGCTCTGTTTTCCTGCAATGAGGGACACAAGTGGAGTTTGAGTGAGAATGAAGGAGTGAGTGTAGAGAATCCATAGCATCGATACTTAGAAGGAGACAAAGGGTCCTCCCTGTGTGTTGTAAGTTGCATCACAGTGATAGGGAGTGTGAGGGCTACATGGTCGAATAGTTAAGTGAATGTGACCATAGAGAGGGGGAATGGGTAAGGGTGCAGGGATGGAAGTGTCAAGTGAGATGTGGAGGAAGAGGTTGGCAAAGCAGAGTGCTGGTGAGGAGAGGCAATGGGGATGAGATTGAGGGTGATGAGAAAGTCATACTCACTTTTCCTGTGCGGAGAAGGTCATGAAACCTCTTCCTGCATTGCAGCCAGGTTCTGCGGCTCATTGATATGGAGTTGACCTCCTGGGCCACTTGCAGCCACACAACTTTTGTCTGCTGGGGTGGTTTTTTTCTCACTGAGGAAGGGAAGAGCACCTCCTTATTAGATCTTGCTCCCTGCACCAGAGCTTGGAGGGAGGGCTCATCAAAGCGAGGTGCACACTTTTGCTTGTTGGTGGACATGGTCAGTAAATGCAGTCCTTTCTTACAATTTTCAAAGCATTTCCAGTCTCCAGAAGAAGCAAGGCTGCTTGCAGGTCTTAAATCCAGCAGCATTGATGACGTCATCAGAGGCGACTTTCTGTATGAACAGACTCATTGGGCCAGGGGTTCCCACACGCTGGAAATCAATTGCCTAATTAGGGGAAAATCGCAATTTTTCAACACTTCACTTCGGAGTTGGGGTCCTGACACGAATCCCACCTGACACGTCCAAGCCTGCCCCCAATGGCAAAATCGAGCCCAGAGTCTTTCTTTCTCACTGGAATAAACCTTTGCTGAGAGTTATGAAATATCTCCTTAAATATCTGCCATTGCTTATCTACTGTCTTACCCTTTAATCTATTTTCCCAGTCCACTTGAGCCAACTCTGTCTTCATACCTTTGTAATTGCCTTTATTTAAGTTTAGGACACTAGTTTCAGACCTAAGTTTCTCACCCTCAAACTGAATTTGAAATTCCATCATGCTATGATTACTCTTCCCTAAAGGATCCTTTACTGTGAGATCATTAATTAATCCTGTCTCATTACACATTACCAGATCTAAAATAGTCTTCTCCCTGGTTGGTTCCACAACATATTGTTCTAAGAAACCATCCCAAAAACATTTTATGAACTCGTCCTCAAGGCTACCTTTGCCAATTTGATTTGTCCAATCTATATGAAGTTTAAAATTGCCCATGATTATCGCAGTACCTTTCCAACAAGCCCCTATTATTTCTTGATTTATACTCTGCCCTACTTTACAGTGTTTCTGCAAATAAATTAACATAATAGAATATAATAAGAGTAAAAATGACGTTTCACCAAACTTCCCTGAACATTAATGTTAAAATGTGTCATTGCTTTCTGCACTGTGATTTTGTGTCTATTTTATCAAATGCTATTGTAATAAAATGCATTTAGGGCATATGATTTAGTAGGAGTCTTAATTGTTAAACTGGTAATGTGGGACTTGAATATCATTACATACATTGCACTAGATGGCAGTCTGTTCCCTCAGTTACAACACTGACTGAAAGTAGTTACTCCCTGAGTTGTATTTCGTTCAGTTTATCTTATAATATTCTCCCTTGGTTGTCTTCCACTGGATTTGTACAAAGTATTTCTCCAGATTTACCCACTAATCTTCAGTGCCCATTTCTGGTCACTGAGACACAAGCAAGGCATTCAAGCAATGAGGTAGTGATGAGAAGAGCCACGAGACTTAGGCCTCGATTTTGCTTACCGAGGCGGGTCCAGGGCGACCGGGGTCGGTGGTGGGGTGCGAACCCGCTGCTGGCTCCAGCCCGCTGTCCAAAGTGATCTTACGCTGATTGGGCTTGTTAAGCCCGTCCAGCGCGTTTGCCGGCCAATTGAAGGAAGCGGGTCTGATGACGTCACTTGATGACGCGTCGTCAGCTGGTTTCCTTAAAGGGACCATGCGTAAATTGATTTTGACAGTTCTGCAGTCAGTGTTCTACAGCATTGAGGTGCTGCAAACACTGACAATCACTGCACAGAGGTGCACAGCTGCACCCAGGCTCTCCCATGACTCCCTCCATATGCTTATGGAGGGAGTCACAGCACAAAGGGAGGTTCTCTTCCTTGCGCATGGGCAGAAGAGACCGCCCCAGGAGATCAACACAGCCTGGTTGCACATTGCACAGGAGGACACAAGCAGCGATGTCATCAGGAGGACCAGGCTGCAGTGGCGCAAACCTTTCAATGATCTCAGTAGATCACGAAACGTTACTGCAAAGCCACACTCAACCTCATCCTGCTGTGCCTCTCATCACATCCCCATCACTCTGCCTTCCCTACCCTACTCCTGCACATCCTTATTCACACCAACTTACCTTGCACCTCCACCCACCCCTCTCTATCTACATTATCACTTCCCCATCTCACTAGCCACCCCTCACATTCACCCTCATCCTAGTGCAATCATACCAACTAACAGCACACAAGGGTAGGCACTTGGGTGTTTTAGCTAATGTTCATGTGAAATTTCTGTTAATGTGCTGTCAAACATTGAAATCTTTATTTTCAACACTTTGCGTTCTTGGACAGATTTGTGTGCACCTTTGGAAGTGGCTTAGTGAGTTGCAGTGAATGGTGAGACATAACGGTACCCCCGCAATGGTGATGAGTGTGAAAGGAATGGCTTGGGCATTGTAGGGATGCTTTATGGTGTTGGTGTGGGGTGGTGCCAACCTGGCGCATCATGTGGCAGCCAGGGTGTACAGTGTCAAGTGAAGTAAATCTGGCCATGGTGAAGCCATCCCTGGCGTCCCAGGTAGCAATGTGGTCAGGTACTGATGCCCTGTGTCCTGTGCAGCACCAGCTGATTGCAGAGAAGGCTGGTGGTGGTGTTGGTGCTGCTGGTGTGCCTGGTGCTGTTGGTGTTGGGGCTGATCATGTTGGGATTCTGAGGACCAAGTTGAGATTTTTTCAAGGGCACCGATGCTGAATTAATAGATGGCAGGTGAGGTTGAGATGACAGAAGCGATCTGTCAATGGTGAGAGAGGTTGTTCCAATGAGGTGACACTGGATAGAGAGTTTGCTCCAAACACTTGCAAGCTGCATAAAGCTCAACCTGTCTTCCAAATGCAGTAAGCAACAGCTTCTAACCTTGGAAAGTGAACACCTATGAAATGGGAGCTTTTCTAGACCATTTGCAGCTGTCAAGTTTAGAAATCATCCCGACCTCCTTACCTGACGTGATCCCCGAGCAGCAGGGAAGCCGCTGGCGAACTCTAAAAATCTAAAGGTAAGCTTAAAATACTACTTAATTGCCTCTTAACAATCCAGCTAATGATCTAAATTGCCTCCCCCTCCGCTTGGTGTTGGGTCTGTTCAGCGATGACAGACCCGACATCTGGGAGACCAGCGTGGAGGCGGGTTGACAGCGGGTTCCTTACCCGTTGTCAAAAAAAACATTTCCCCAGCCGACCCGCCACCAAATGCGCCCGCTGACCCCCCCGAAAAATTCCCGACTTAGCATCAGAGGACTGAATTAGAATGAAAGACTGGTGAAATCTGGACTTTTTAGCAAAGAAAGGGGAGCTTATGAAGTTTATGTCAGATAGTAAGTAGTGACTGGACATTTGCATTTGTGCTGCCTTCTGCCAGGTACCCTGAGATTCCTGTCTGGACACTCCTGACGATTAGTTGGAAAGAAGTCCTTCCTCCTCTGGTGCACCTGCTCCAATAAAATCTAAAGTGTCCCAACCAAAATCCAGGGTGTGATGACTTGATGAAGACACCCCTGTAATTTACTACACTTGGTGATTGTCCTTTGACATCAGAAACTGCAATGCACCTTTAAAATATTGCAGGTCTTTAAGTGAGCTCATCCATTGAATGTAAATGAGGTTGAATTTGGAAATAGATATTCAGGGAGCACGCTAATGATTGGGCACATGCTAATGAGGCACTGCCCAACTTTTGCCCGAATGGAGTATCCAGACAAAAATTGGAGTTCCTGTGCCAATTCATGAATTTAAATTGTTCAAATTGACTTATACATTGAGTATTTTGCTCAGTTTGGCAGTTGCTGCTATTCAGTGTGATGATGTTTTGAACATTTGGTCAATGAGTACAACCAGTGGAGAAGCCTTGCTTTCTTGACTGAAAATTTTACCTCAGTCAAAGTGGTGAGATCTTTGATTCCTAACCAGCAGACTGCCCAGTGGATAAAAGCAAAAGCTTAAATGCCATACAGGAATATGAAAAATCACTGTATTTTCATTTTCTTTAACATGGAATTAAGGGAATATATCCTTTGATAACATTAATTTTGCATTTGAAATAGAAAATAATTAATCTGAAAATGATTGAAAGTTGCTATAATAATGCAGCCATGCAATAATTGTGAATATGTGCAAAATTAATTGACATTATCAACAACTGTTATCCTTTCACAACCAATGTTTGATGTACTGAAGAGCAACAACATAATTGTAGGGTTGATGCATGCCAAACATAAACACATTCCTTTAAATGATGAGCCATTAAAAGTAATTTTAGATTCAATTACACACTCCCTTAAGGTTCTATGGGGGAGAAATTCCCCTGGTTTGTGCCTCCCATTAGCACCTGTGGGGGAGGGGGGAGTGGAGGGTGCGGTAACATGGCGCTAAGGGGTTACCGACTTTTTTTTACCTTTTAAACCTTGGCTGTGTCTCTGCTGAACTGGTTCTACTGGTTTTTCAGCTCTGCTGGTTTGTAGGTAGCAGCTGCTGCTTCACTTGCTGTCCGGTGACTCGTTCTACCAGTTTTCAGCTTTGCTGGTCGCTGGCTTGTGGTTTTACTTTTTCTCCGCCGCTTTGATCAACAGTGACCTCCAACTTGCGTCAATTTCGCCATCATCTTTCTGCACCACTACTGACTCCCGTTGCTACGGCAACAACCTCCATCCTCGAATCCTCTACCCTTCAAATAGCTTTTGGACTTCACTCACCTGCTTTGGACAGCGGTTCGTTGATGCTCTGTGCCGGCCCCATCCTGCTTACGTCAGCTTTGTCCCTCCATGGGACCTCTGACTTTGACCCTGCTCTCCCTACTATTGTGTCCAACCTATTCCCTGCTACCAGGAAATATGTATCCCATTAATTACTCCATTTAAACAGGCCTGTGTAACCTGAACTTTTTCCCTGTGTCCATTCGCGTGCGCACTTTGGCTGCCGCTCCGGACCCGAACCATTCAATACTTCTCCACTTTTTCCCCCTCTTTTCCTTTTCTCTCTATCCCTCCCTGACTGCTCTCTCCTGTCATCATGCCTCCTTTCATTTCTCCTCTCTCGGATACTCTGCCCTCCCAATTCCCTACCCCAATCCTTCATTACTCTTTGACCTTCCTACTCTCCTGCCGCCGTCCCAGGCTTAGATAAGCCCACAGCTTCCCTCTGGGCCTCTCTTGGCATCC
The DNA here is from genome assembly GCA_030390025.1 of Squalus acanthias. NCBI lineage: Eukaryota > Metazoa > Chordata > Chondrichthyes > Squaliformes > Squalidae > Squalus > Squalus acanthias. Next base: position 80,682,582 of record CM059432.1, read on the forward strand.
TACGAAGGGCCCATCGAGGCACTCGTTACTACCTCCTTACGAGCAGCAACCCCATCTGTCCCATCCTACTCTCTCGCCGACCTTTCCACCCAGCGTGCCCACTGGAGGCAAATCTTGCCAATCCCCTCCCCATCCAACTCATCCCCCCCAGTACTGACCCTGTGGACGCTGGCAGTGGGGCAGCCATCACCGACCCTCGCCACATCTCCCTCCAGAATGTCCGTTCACTTGCGAACAAGGCCCTCGCCATCCATGAGCTTATCGTGGATGACTGCATTGATATCATGGCCCTGACGGAAACTTGGTTGAGGGGTGTTGACACCTTACCCATAAATGAAGCCTCCCCGCCTGTCTATACCTTCCACCACTTGCCCTGCTCAGACCGCCGTGGTGGCGGTGTGACTCTCATCACCAAATCACACCTTGGTCTGTCCCCCTACTCCTCCGGCACTTTCTCCTCCTTTGAGCATCTCACCCTATTCCACCCCTCTCACCTCTCATTTAAAATTCTCGTTCTCTACCGCCCACCCAAGTACCATAAACATTTTATTACCAAGATATCTTCACTGCTTTCCTCCCTCAGCCTCTGCACCGAACAACTTCTCATCCTCGGTGATTTCAACCTCCATCTCAACTCATCATGCTCTCTCTCCTCTGAGTTCACTAGCCTCCTATCCTCCCTTAATCTCTCCCTCCATGTAAACTCCCCCATCCATATTCATGGCCACCCCCTCAACCTTGCCATCTCTCGTGGCCTTGCTACTTCCATTGTGTCAATCGCAGATAAGGCCATCACTGACCACTTCCTTGTATCGCTCTCCACCCACATCCCCCTTCCCCTCCAACCCTACTTCCTTCTGTGTCCGCCCCTGGAAAAAACTCTCTCCCAACTCTCTTACAACTGCACTTATGAAATCCCAACTGTCCAGCCTTTGGCCCTCCATTCACCATGACATTTCTGCTACCGATCTGCTCAACCACACCCTCACCACCACCTTTGATGCGCTAGTCACTATTAAAACAATTACTCTCTCTCACCCTGGCCGTTCCCCCGGTACGGTCCTCATCGTCGCTCCCTTAAGTCCAAGGGACGCAGACTTGAACGAATATGGTGGACAACTGGTTTAGCCATTCACCGCCAGATCTGGCTGGACCACATAAAGCACTATCGGGTCCTGCTCTCATCTCCAAAAATAGCTCACTATTCCAGAATCATTCTGGAATGCAAAGATAAACCCCAGCTTCTATTCTCCACTGCTAACTGTCTTCTTAAACCCCTCTCCCCTGTCTCCTCCACCCTCATCTCCGACAACAAGTGTGAGGAGCTCATGGACTTCTTTGTCTCTAAGATTGAGACCATCCGTTCAGCTGCCTCTGCCACTTCCCTTCTTTCCCCTAGCCCACCAGGCCAAACTTCCTCTAAGGTTCCCCCTGCCCGAGCCCTGAACTCTCATCTTTCTCCAGTTTCTCTCCGCTCTCCGCTCATTACCTCTCCGTGCTCATCTTGTCCATGAGACCCACTTCCTGCTCCCTCGATCCTATTCTCACCAAACTGCTGACCACCCAACTTCCTTTTCTGGCTCCCATGTTAGCTGACATTGTTAATGGTTCTCTCTCCTCAGGTACTGTCCCTCTCTCCCTCAAATCTGCTATCATCACCCCTTTCCTCAAAAACCAAACCTTAACCCCCCCCCGTCCTTGCAAACTACCGCCCCATCTCCAACCTCACTTTCCTCTCCAAAATCCTTGAACATGTTGTCGCCTCCCAAATCCCACAACTCCATGTTTGAATCCCTCCAATCAGGTTTCTGGCCTTGTCACAGTACCGAAACGGCTCTCATCAAAGTCACAAATTACATCCTTTGTGACTGTAACAAAGGTAAACTATCCCTCCTCGTCCTTCTTGATTTGTCTGCAGCCTTTGACACGGTTGACCACTCCATCCTTCTCTAACGCCTCTCCACTGTCGTCCAGCTGGGTGGGACTGCACTCTCCTAGTTCCATTCTTATCTATCTAATCGTAGCCAGAGAATCACCTGCAACAGCTTCTCTTCCCGCTCCCGCATCGTTACCTCTGGTGTCCTCCAAGGATCTATCCTTGGCCCCCTCCTATTTCTCATTTACATGTTGCCCCTTGGTGACATCATCTGAAAACACAGCATCAGTTTCCACATGTACACTGACGACACCCAGCTCTACCTCACTACCACTTCTCTCGACCCCTCCACGGTCTCTAAATTGTCAGAATGCTTGTCCGACATCCAGTTCTGGATGAGCAGAAATTTTCTCCAATTAAATAATGGGAAGACCGAAGCCATTGGGCTGGATTTTGTCGTTGGGGGCGGGACTACTAGTTTTTGGGTTTCAGTCCCGCCCCCAACGACGTCTGACCAACCCACGCTATTTTCCCTTGATTGACCTTGTTAAGCCTGCCCTGCGGGCTTACCGGCCAATTAAGGGAAAGCCGGTGACAGAGGATGTCAAAGTATGTCGTTACATCTGTCGAAATATTTTTGACAGATGAACTGTCAGCATTTGACAGCTTTGAGAAGCTGTCAAACACTGACAATCTCTGTTCTAAGGTGCGCCCTTGCACAAAAGGCACACCAAAACCTCTCTCCTCAGCAGAAAGCAGATGACTGCTGTATCTGAGAATGCAGCAGCCATTCTGTCATCTCTGCCGTTGAGATGAGGCACCTCCGGATCCTCAAAAGTTGAAGCCTGCAGAAAGAAGCAAAGGTAAGGAAATTTTTTCCAACACTTTACACTCACCTCTCATACTTACCTCTCCACACTTGCACCCATCACTCACCTCTACAGTAGACTTTTCGATCCCTCTCACCCCCGCAGACCCACTGCTCACCTTGATGACCCTGGTGAGGTTTGCAGCCGTCGGGAAGCCTGCACTTGCAGGGGTAAAATGGGGATAAGCCTCAAAACTGCCTGTTAACAGGCAGTTAATTGGCTCTAATCCCCTTCCCGCCTCGAGGAGACGGGTCCCTGCGTGAGTCAGGGACCCGCCTCCCGGGAAGATGGCACAGAGGCAGGTTGGGAGCGGGGTCGGTACCCGCTCCCAGTTTCTGCCATTTTCCCAGCAGTCCCGCCTCCATACTCGCCTCCCCAGGGCTGGGAAAATTCCCCCATTGTTTTCGGTCCCTGCCACAAACTCCGTTCCCTAGCCACTGACTTCATCCCTCATCCTAACACCTGTCTGAGGCTGAACCATGCTGTTCGCAACCTTGGTGTCATATTTGACCCTGAAATGAGCTTCTGACCACATAGCCACAGCATAACTAAGACCGCCTATTTCCACCTCCGTAACATCGCCCGTCTCCGCCCCTGCCTCAGCACATCCGCTGCTGAAACCCTCATCCATGCCTTTGTTACCTCTAGACTTGACTATTCCAACGCACTCCTGGCTGGCCTCCCACATTCTACTCTACGTAAACTTGAGGTGATCCAAAACTTGGCTGCCCGTGTCCTAACTCGCACCAAGCCCCGTTCACCCATCACCCGTGTGCTCGTTGACCTACATTGGCTCTCGATTAAGCAACGCCCCAATTTCAAAATTCTCATCCTTGTTTTCAAATCCCTCCATGGCCTTGCCCCTCCCTATCTTTGTAATCTCCTTCAGCCCCACAACCCCCCGAGATATCTGCGCTCCTCTAATTCTGCCCTCTTGAGCATCCCTGATTATAATCGCTTAACCATTGGTGGCCGTGCCGTCTGTTGCCTCGGCTCTAAGTTCTGGAATTCCCTGCCTAAACCTGCCCGCCTCTCTACCTCTCTTTCCTTCTTTAAGATGCTCCTTAAAACCTACCTCTTTGACCAAGCTTTTGATCACCTGCCCTAATTTCTCCTTATGTGGCTCAGTTCAAATTTTTTGTCTTATAATACGCCTGTGAAGTGCCTTGGGACGTTTTACTACGTTACAGGCGCTATATAAATACAACTTGTTGTTGTTGTTGACCGGGCGCGGCGAATTCACTGACGCCCGCGAACTTACCTGGCGGATTTGCACTGGCGCTAAGACTTACCGCCTTGCTCTCTTATGCCCCGATGATCGTGACGTCATCCGGTGCGCAGCGTCCCGGAAGTGATATTCGCTCCCGCCTCCTGCAGCATCGCCGGGCGTCAACAACGGCAGCTGCAGGTGGCGACGTCACCTCTGCTGGCTGCTTGGGGAGCGCTATTTAAAGGCAGTGGTGGTCAGGTAGGCCAAAATTTATTTATGTCCCCATTCTGGTGCCTCCTGCTTTCCTTTGCCCCCACGATTGCTCAGCCCCGCACTCTGAGTGCTTGGGGCTGCTATGCACATTGCGCAGGTCGCCCGACAGACACAGCCTGAAGATTCATTCAATGCAGCATTGGCCCTTCCCTTTAAGGGAGGGAAGGAGCCTATAAAGAAGGCAGCGCTGCCCTGGACGTTGCTCAGCACTCTGCCGATACCACCCCCTCACTTCCTTTAGTGCTCTGAGGGAAGTGGTAGCGCTTGATTTAGCGCTCCACTTCCCTCTTGGAGCGCTAAAGCGGAAGTTCCCGGCAGCAGCAAATCTTTTTCGCCAGGCGATATTTTTGCGCTCCCTGAAAGGTTATCATCCTAAAAGGGGTGCTGTGCAATTTCTAGACCCCACATTTTTATATATGTATATGTATGGTTCTTAAAACTAAGATTGCAGTATTGAACCGTAATGTTTTGATTAGTTATGCCATCTGGTAGTCTTAGGAGATCCAGAATTAAATTTAAGTAAGAGTAATGGTGCAAATCGCAATAATTGTCAAATAAGAAACATCTTCAAGGTACAGTGAACATAGAAAAATTGGACCAGTTGTGATTGTTGCTTTCAATTGTGCTTGGTTCACATTTATCTGAACTGCTCCATTGAACCACACAGCCAAACAATCTCCAAACAACTCAACAGAAACCAATCTCATTTTACTATTTTCACTGCATCTTGAAAATGTTCATTTTGAAGCTCTTGATTACCTTTTTTTCTTTTTAGCCTTTTTTACCTTTGGAATATCATTATTTACTCTACATTTCCTATCTTTTTATTTTTCTGGACCAGAACAATGTGATTGTTCAAAACTTTTGCAAACTTTGAAATCTGAATTTCCTCAAGGAAATAAAATAGAATGCTCGTTATTTTTGAAGAAAGCTGCACCTAGGATTTGCAGATTTCAGATGACTGGGTTCATCTCCACTGAGGCAGGATTTCTGCCTACCATGAAGATGCCCCCTGACCCCAGCTGCCTTTTCAGCGCTAAGATCATTAGCACGCTGGGGTAGGCTCCCGGTGTCTGCTGGATAATCGCACCGAGCTGGGGCTATAAACTTGTTGGTGGGACTTGGATGCCTGTCAAGGGGAAGGGAGAAGGCAGCCTCTTAACTGCCTGAAAAAAAAATCTCAAATGTTTTGCTGGTGCTATGGGGCCTTTGCACAATGATGTGCTGAGAATGATTGCAGAAGTCTGTCTGTGAAGAAATCTTTGAAGCTCTCTCTGCCGATTGGTTGGCCATGGCATCCAGTGCTCAAACAGGATAAATGGCTTAGATGAAGGAATAGAGAGCCATATATCCCATATCCCAGTTTGCTGACAACAGTAAGTTAGGTGGCACAGTAAATAGTGCAGATGGGAGCAGAAAATTGCAAAGGGACATTGATAGACTAAATGAGTGGGCAAAACTGTGGCAGATGGAGTTTAATGTGGGGAAGTGTGAGGTCATCCGCTTTGGACCAAAGAAAGATAGATCAGAGTATTTTCTAAATGGCAAGAAGCTGTGGAGGAGCAGAGAGATTTATAGGTCCATGTACAGAAATCACTAAAATCCAGTGGGCAGGCACAAAAAATATTTTTAAAAGCTAATGGAATGTTGGCCTTTATCTCAAGGGGGCTGGAATACAAAGGGGAGGAAGTTATGTTACTCTGGTTAGTTAGAGCTCTGGTTAGACCCCATTTAGAGTACTACGTTCAGTTCTGGGCACCGCATCTCAGGAAGGGTGTATTGGCCTTGGAGGGGGTGTAGTGCAGATTCAGCAGAACAATACTGGGGTTAAAAAGGTTAACTTGTGAGGCCAGGTTGCATAGACTAGGCTTGTATTCCCTTGAGTATCGAAGATTAAGGAGTGATCTAATTAAGGTGTTTAAGATTATTAAAAGAGTTGATAGGGTAGTTAGAGAGAAACTGCTTCCTGTGGTGGGGTAATTCAGAACAAGAGGGCATAACCTTAAAATTAGAGCTAGACCATTCAGGGGTGATGTCAGGAGGCACTTCTTCACACAATGTGTAGTGAAAATCTGGAACTCTCTCCTCCAAAAAGCTGTTGAGGCTAGGCCAATTGAAAATTTCAAAACTGAGATTGATAGATTATTGTTAGGCAAGAGTATTAAGGGTTACAGAACCAAGGCGGGTAGATGGAGTTAAGACACAGATCAGCCATGCTCTAATTGAATGACGGAACAAGCTCGAGGGGGTGAATGGCCTATGCTTGTTCCGATGTTCACTGCTGCTTTGGAGTGTCAGTCTAGACTATGTGCTTGAGTCCTGCAGTGAGACTGGAAGCTACAATCTCTGACTGTGTGGGAGGAGTGCTTCCAACTGAGACAATATTCAGTCAAACCAAGAAACCAGTCATGAAAGAAGGAAATTGCATTTACATATCGCCTTTCACAACCTCAGAACATCCAAATTGCTTCACATCCAATAAAATATTTTTGAAGTACAGTCTCCGTTCTAATGTGGGGAAATGTGGCAGCCAGTTTGTGCACAGCAAAGTCCCACAAACAGCCGGGACAACTAAATGACCAGATCATCTGTTTTTTTTAGGTGGTGTTGGCTGAAGGATATAAATGTTCGACAGGACATTGGGTGAACTCCCTACTCTTCTTCGAATAATGTCAGGCGATCTTCTACATTCACCCAGGAGGGCAGCTGGGCCTTGGTTTAACGGCTCATCCGAAAGACGGCACCTCTGACAATGCAGCACTTCCTCAGTACTGCACTGGAGTCACAGCCGGGATTATGTCCACAAGTCTCTGGAGTGGGACTTGTTCTGACTCCGAGGCGAGAGTGTTATCACTGAGCCACAGCTGACACCTATATACTGATATAATACAGCACGGTTACGATATAAAAGAATTAAAAGATGAAAGCGAGTAGATGAATTTTTAATTTCTGTCCCTTATTCATTCCTGGACATTTTATTTGCTGAAGAATATCCTTTGGGGAAATCTGAAGAGAACATGATGTTCTTATGGATAAGAGTAATGGTACACCTTGCTGCAGCAGTACAATGTGATGCAATAGAACCCAAAATTTCCACTAATGAAAAATTAATGACAGTTCTTAAACTTTCGTTGTTGGACAGAATTCAAGAAGGAAATGGAGTCGAAGGTCAATTGCACAACACAGCTCCGAATTCATGTGCAGCGGGATCCATGGAATCTACCCAGTGGTGTGCACAACCTCATACAGGCCATTACAAGATTTGTAGAAGGTCTGTAACAAGTGCTGACAAATTCTGAAATTTATTATGATTGTTATAAAAGCTAACACATTTTTGGGAAACTGGATGACTTCAAGTCCTGAAGCAAATTATTTGTGGGGAAAAAAGTTGTCTTTACTTTTAAATATGTTATTGCTTCATCCAGTAAAATAAGTCACTTTTATTTGAGTATTTATTTTAGTTTTAACCAACTTCTGCTGCAATTAAATATGTAACAGACAAAATGTACACAATTAAACCAAACCTTAATATTTAAAAATAATTTTGACATTATTTACACATAAGGTAGGTTGATTTTTAACATTAAAAACATTGCTATTTAAGATGAATTTTGCTACAAATGTTGCTTTTTTCAGGCCTCATTCTTCACTATTGGCGTAATGTGCATCATAATACAGCAAGCAACCTATGTCATTTGATTTTATCCTGATTGCAAAGCTTATGTCATGATTCTCAAAACATAAAAAATGGGGGAAAAATTTAAGAAGACAAATAGATTGTCTTAAAATAAAAGTATTAATAGAAGTAATATAAAGTGACACCAGTTTGATAAGAATAATGGCTTTTGATGCTATATTTTGGCTCCTAACAGTCTTCTGCTTTGTTTACTCAAATCTTTTGTAACATGGGAAATACAATTAATCAGACCTTCTCATGAAACAAATGAAGTAATCTTGAAGTAGAAGGCCAGAGTTATTTACTTCCACATTCCAGCAGAAGGTATTCATGATAAAGAGGGAAGGAAAATGAGTAAAGCCAGCAGAGCAGGAAAATGGTGCAACAGTGCTCTCCCATGAGTTTGTAAATATTATTGTTGGCTATTGTTATGCAGATTACTGACACAATATAGTTGGTGCACTCTCTGGGGACTCCTGGATCCTCTGATTATATTCTCAGCCAAAGATGAAGGCCATGAACTAGCTTATTCCAAATTCTAATTATTTCTGTTAAACTGAAAACTTAATGGCCTAGAAATTCGGGTGGTTTGCGCCAGCCGTTAGCACCATGAAATGGCAAAAAAACGGCAGGCCGGCACTCTTCCACCAGCTGGTGGCGGGTGCCGCAGCGGCCGCCATTTTCGGCAGGTCATCAGCGCTGCCGTTACCTGTTATGGCGAGAGTATTTTAATGTGGTGGAGCATGACATCAATCGGTGTGCAACGCCGAGTTGACACCAGCTCATCCATTTTGGAGTTCTCCGCTCGCATTGCCACCCGCAATAATTCACGCCAGTATTTGCTGCCGCTAAAAGGTCTTTCAGCAGCGTTAACAGCCAGGAGGTGTCTGGCAGGACTTATGAGGTTGGACGCCAGAACTTCAAATGCCTCCTTTGCCAAGGTTCTTCTTTTAAACTTTCATTTTTTGCCCATCAATGGCAGGGTGCTGGGGGGGGGGGAGAGAGGGGCGGGGGGGGGGGGGGGGGGGGGGGGGGGTGGGGGGCGGCGGGGGGTGGCTGCATTTTCTGGCAACTTTCCGGGAGACCAACAGTGTTTGTGGGCCAGTAAATCAATGGGTGAATTCCATTGCAACGATTGAAGATGACCTCTGAGAAGATCTCTTTTATCTGCATTCATGTCATAAACAAACAAAAAATTGACAAACATTGGGTGGCAGCTCATATTTTTGGAGCACGTACGGCAACTGTTCGGATCGCTCCTTTCTTCCTTAGTCCCCTACACTGCGAGCAGGAGACAACCTTTGGCCTCCTTCTGAGATTAACGCTGCAAAGAGCGCGTTGCACTAGCAAATCACTGTGAGGCTGATGATAATGAGCAGGCAGGACCAAAATGCCAGTACTGCTTGCGCTCTCTCAGCCAGCGGTCGTTATTCTTGGCCGCCAATGTTGGGTAAATTGGTGTCAAAAATCTAATGGAGCAATGGGCGGCCTTTAAAGAGGAGATGGTTCAGGTTCAGTCTAGGGGCTAGAAATTGGGTACCTTAGTGCCTCCCGTTAGCGCCTCCGGGGGGCGCTAATGACTTTTCGCCCGGGCACGGCACTGCTAATAACACCCGCTAAATTCAGTGGGAGTTTAGCGGCGGCGGTAACCAGTAGCGCCCCGCTCCGCTGCGCAGCTCCCCGTTTTTGCCCCGCCTGCAAAATTGGCCCGCGCCATCTGAATCTACGCCGGGCGATGACAGAAATCGATTCAGGGGTGGGAACAGAGCGGCAGGAGGCTCGCGGGCGCTAAATAAAGGGGAGGTGGCAGGCAGGGAAAGAAAAATTGGCCCACTCACTTGTCGCGGCCTGTTGCATCTTTGAATGCGGAGTCTGTGCCGTGATCTGGCAGCCCAGCACTCCTCTTTTAAACTGGGCTGCTGGCACAGCACCCCGCTTCCCCGATGATCCAGGTAGGGCCCCGTAGAGTTGTGGGCTTGGGCCCTCCCGTTTAATGAGGGGAATAGCCCTTCCACGCGGTAGCGCTACATGGCCCAGTGCGTAGCGCTGCAGAACGCACCGTCCCGATATTTGGGGTTAGCGCTCTAAGAAGGAAGTGGAGCACTTGAATTAGTGCTCCACCTCCCTCTTGGGGTGCTAAAACTGAATTTTGCGGTTGCTGGCGCTAATCAGCGCCAGGTGCTAAAGTTAGCGCCCAGGCGATGTTAGCGCCCCAAAATGGTCTATACCGAATTTTTCCCCCTAGGTGCATTCCTACAAGGGGGAAAGGGAGGGCAACCAAAGCCAGACCTCCCTGGATGACGAAGGAGTTGCAGAGTAGGATGAAGCAGAAAAAGGGGGCGTATGACGGATGTCAGCTTGATAATACAAAGGAGAATCAGGCTGAATATTAAAAGTACAGAGGAGAAGTGAAAAAGGAAATAAGAGGGGCAAAGAAACAGTCGAGAATAGATTGGCGGCTAAATGAATAGATACGTGGGTGAGGTACCAGAAGAAATCTCATACATGGTAAACTGTACCCAGGCATGACTGCCTTCAGGAGAAGAGGAGAGAAAATTTGAAGGGAATAGTATTACATTTTTTTTTAAGTATTTGGCTTACAAAACAGTTTATTCGGCAAAGCCCTTATAAATATTATACCCTTGTCCTATATGCTTTTATTACAATATTAATCCCACAAAGCTGTTCACATAAATAATGTATGATAAAATTACATAAAACCTTTAATAATTTTCCCACATCACATGGGTGAAAGAAGATTGTCTGAAACATCACTCAGTGGATTCAGAAATAATTATTCTTTGGATTATTTTATAATCCTTCTGCTACTTTATGATTCCACTATTGTAATCTTGTACAATATTAAACATAAAATGTTATCATTAAATTAAACTAACTGTAATGAAAGCAATGAAAATAAACGTATTGAATATTTCTATGACCATCATTGTAGTCTAAAAATCAATGACACTGAGTGTAATCATGCTCTTATTTCTGTATAGTAATCCATGTAATTTGAAAATCAGCAAAATTGGGTGTAATTGAATACTATACGAATGGGAAACTGACATTTGAAGCGTTGAATATTTCTGCCGGAGTGAATGCACTCTAAAAATCAACAAAGTTATTTTCAAGAAGAAAATGTTGCTGAATCCATAGATTTTCTGAGTTTTACCAGTAAATCTAAAGGTTTCTGATAAATTGCATGATTCCCATGTATTGTGCAGTTACCAGCCCATGATGTTATAATATGTGTAATAATTTGTGAAGATTGTAGAATTTCTCTCCTAAATACATTTTTTAATAAAGTTGGTTTTTTTCCAGAGGTGAAGATACGAGTATTCCTGGCTCTCCTTGAAAACACTGGTAATGTCAAAACTCATTAAATTGAAACTAATTATTTTCGAGGTGGCGTGTATCATACTAGGTTAATACAGAGTCTGCATCCAGCTGTAAATTGCTCACATTCTTTTTATACATGTTCGAGCTATGGAATATCTTGTTAATATCAGAGTAATTCAGTGATCCTTCACTCTAAGTGGGGATCACATTTGAAGAGAGTGCAGGTCAGCGCAGCACTAGCCTTACTTCCGAATATGGCTCCCCTGAAGCCTGGTTCCATGCTGGGGTGCACTTTGCTGAATTTATTCCATAAAGTAGTAGCTATAACAAAAGCTTCCAATCAAAATTGTTTTTTTTAAATAAAAATTAGAACACTTCTGTCGGATTATTCAAATATAATTAGCACTCAATAAACTACTGGGATTTATAGTTGAATTAATCTTTTCTTGTCATTTTGGGAATTTACTGGCACAGACAGAAACAGAATGGATCACTGAGTACCAAAGGGACAGGAATAATAACGGTCTTATTGCCCAATTGTACTGCAGCTACTGCATCGACATGTAGGTCACAATAATACAAAAACTGCAGGATAATTGGGGAATGTAATCAATGATTTGACGTCATATTGAATTCTGGTAAGTGAGGAGGTGATCTCATACTGCTTGGGCTTCACATTGGCAATTCATGTAAAGCTGCCTTTTAAAATCTTGATTATAAAAAGATTCTCGGTGTTTCACTGGACCATGCTTTATAAGTTTAAAATGCTACTAAAAAAACGACGGGGCAATCCATTCTTGATTAATTTAAGGAATTAACCACATTCTGAGCAGAAGCGTGCATAGCTGCACTTGATGAGAGTGCGGGTCGGAGCTCGTGCTACTGTGTTTTGGAATATGGCTCCCTTCAAGAGAACACAGCGGTTTGGAGCCAGCAGTATAATTCACTACTGCTGGCTTTCACTGCCCTAATGCAGCTACTGGTCTAGATACAAAAAGGCTATTAGTTCCTCAGTAATGCACTCTCTTGCTTTATTTGCAGAAGTGTTGAACCAGCTTATCACATTTTAACAGATTTTTTTTAAGTGACTCTTATGATGTATTCAATTATTGCAAAGCTTTTTGTTCAGAACAAGCAGTGATTTATCTGACTACAGGGTGCCATGAAAAATCCTAGTGTTCTTGACCCTTTTAATAGTTACAGTAATCCAATCTTCCTACCTGATTTTCCCCCCATAAATTTCTTCTAGCTCTTGTCAAAGTGAAATTCAAGGAATGCTGCTGGAAGGGAGGAGGAGGAGGGTGACCTCATCTCCCCTGCAATGTGAAACTAGCCAATTCATACAGTAAGAATAATTAATGCCCATGAGGGTGGAATAGCTCTACTTCTCAACTGTATTCCCTGACGCTAGCTATGACAGCAGGAGTGAGCAAAATTGTATTTTTTTTATTGCAATTGTTCTCAGTTAAAACACACAGTGATACATTCATATGTTATTAGTGTTCTATACAGTATATATGGCTCTTCGATAAAACAGAGATATAGGCCTAGAAACTGGACACAGACAGAAACCTGCTCTACCGGGCAAAAATTCGCGCTGGTGGCTGGAGATTTGTAGCACAGCGCTAACTTACAGTATAACGCCCTCCTGGTGGCGTTAGTGGAGGCATCCGACCCAAAGTTTGCCTCCAGGACCGGCATTGCAGCTTTTTACAGCCTCTGGGAGCGAAGCTGTGGAGTTCGCAATGAATTGTGGGCAATTAAAAGGGCGATGAATTAAAGGGGCAATGCACTCAGAACTAATAAAAATTAAAATGCAATGAAAAAATGCAATTTTAAGCCCTTACCGCCTTTCAAAAAAAAAACATTAAGAAGAAGTCCCAAATGGGAGTCTTCAGCTCTTAAGGCTGAATTCCCTTCCGAACCTCAAAAAATGGGAAAAGTGCTTCAGCACTAACACAAATGGCTCAGCAAGCCAGGGAAGGGACACCCAGGTTTGTGCAGGGGCTCAACACTGCAAGAGAGGTCCTCTACCCACAGGGGCCAGGAGGCCCTCCACAAAGAACAATGTGGGAGTACATCACCAAGGCCGTCACTGCCAGCAGTGTCACCCCCACCACCTGGCTCCAGTACCCAAAGAAGCTTCATGACCTCAGACCACTGGTCAAGGTCAGTGAATGCACCTTCAAAAGCCATCTCCTATTAACTGCATCACGAGCCTCACACATTGCTCAATCCACAACTCCACCCCCCAATCACTCACCTACCAACAATCTGTACAAATCATGAGGCACATCTCCCATTCCTAGCCTCACCTCATCCCATGGGAGGAGACGGTGCAGGCCATTCTTGGCAGGGGCATGGCTGAGTCGTTGGTCAGCGGCGGGGCTGAAAGGATACAAGATGCTGGTATCCTCATACATTATCCTCCTTCTCGCATGCAGCTCTTGCTTTCCTGCCTTCTCCTCACCACAACTCCACCCTTGTGCCTTTCTCATTTCACACACCCAAGAAATGCAGCCTGCCCAGCCAGTGGTTGGCCAAGAAGAGGGAGAGGAAAGTGAAGAAGAACAAGAAGAAGGAGAAGAAGGATTTGTTTTGACACTCCCAGCCACCAGCTCTTCAAGGTCGACCAGCAAGACCATTTGCAGTGTCCCCCACTGAAAGTCAGCAGCCCTTCCACCAGCCATGCTGCAGCCATTGAGGTAGCACTGTGTGATATCAGTAGGATAGGTAAAGGCACACGCAAGACAGTCATTAAGAGAATGCATAAGGGTGATGAGTTGATTTCTTGATATCATATTGAATGAATAGATGTATAAAGTTGGATTGGAAAGTTTGCTTTGTGTAAGTGCTGAAAACTGCATTTTTTCACTTCATTTTAATTTTTATTAGTTCTGAATGTATTGCCCCTTTAATTCATTGCCCTTTTAATTGGCCACAATTCCATGCGAACTCCACAGCCTCGCTCCCAGAGGCTGTAAGAAGCTGGAACGCCGCTCCTGGACGCGAACCTCGGATCGGATGCCTCTGCTAACGCCACCAGGAGGGCGTTACACTGTAAGTTAGCGCTGGGCTAAAAATCTTTAGCCCCCAGCGCTAATTTTTGCCTGGTAGCGCTGCGGCCATTTTCAGCGGCCATAAACCTGAGGCTGCGGTAACACTGGCAGGTTTTTGCCGATGTCCAATTTCTAGGCCCTAATTTCTAAAGGAAGTCAGAAATTTACAGCGGATTAATTTATCCTCAATGCAGAATTTCAGAAAGTTATAAAAGGGAATTTAATATAGTGACAGCCATGTTTGGCCATGCAATTGACTAAAAGGCTCTATCGCTCTGTCAGAGTCAGGTTGAGATAGTACTTTCGATAGCTGGCAACACCCACCCAGATCAGGCAGCTCAGTAAAGCTTACGGCTGAGTTTCTAACCATTTGTCAGAATAGCATGTTGTCATATCACAAATATTACTGGATTCGTTAGTTTGATGAAGATGCTAATCATACAGAAACAAAGCCTGCAAGTGTAACAATCTGAAGTGAGACGGCCCTGAATACGGGGATTGCTGTCGCACTTCCGATGAAGTTACAGCGGTGCAGCATTTGAAAGTCCAAGGAAATTCCGGGCCAATGTGGTGCTTTAATAATAATCATAGTTGTCTCTTGTCTTGTCCTGATGGATCAGGATTGTGCATTGTCAATATTTTAAATTCAAGAATAGAATTTTCTTGCTCTTCAGTGATAACACCTTGATTCATCAAAAAAGCTTACTCGATTGCTGTTCTCTGGATCCCATTCTACGACTGTCTTCAATTCCATCCCACTCTCAGTGCTTGGTTAATTAAGAGCTGATGTTCTATATTGGCCAATTGATCCTAATTATTAATGTTAATGTGGAGTTGAAAACTTATAAATGTATCTTTTCATCTATCATTCATAAGGGCCACTGCATATTACAGAATTATACTATTGAATTTAAAAAAGAATAATGAACATGCTGACTATACACTCTGCCAGTTATATGAATCAATTATGCTTTTGTAATAACTTTCATTTTAGAACATTGTTGTAATGTCCTGGGATATTCTGGAACAGTCTGATATATTGTAGAATCATGTAACAATAGTTATATTATGTTCATTGATTTTTCAACTTTTTGTTATATTTAAATTCTTTGTCAAGGATCATCGCTGGCTATCATAGCATAAATTTATTGTTTGAATTTAAGTTAGTTTACTTTTTGAAGAAAAAAATCTGGGAAGATATTTTATAATCCACTACTTCATCTGCAGTTTATCTTCTCTTTCTTCCCTATTTTTTTCTCACCCTCAGATACTGAGATTCAACTCAGGCAAGACATGGTGTTTTGCCAAAGTCTAGTGGCCACAGTTTGTGCTTTCTCAGAACAGCTATTGGCTGTGTTGCATCAGATGTATGACACCAACAGGGAATATGAAATCGAGACACAGGAGGCCAGCAGAAAGTGGTTGGAGCAAATTGCCAATGCAGGAATCCTCTTTAACTTCCAGTCACTGCTCTCTCCTAACCTGGTAAGATGCTGCAACATGCAGAATTTACTACTAAGTTATGTTCGTCATCTCATTGATGTGATTGGTTTAAGATGTATCTGGCTTAGCAACACCACCTACATTTTCAAAACTGAACACATTATACATTGCAGGTGTGGTATCAGGACATAGCATACAAAATTGTTGAATGAAATATTTAATTCCCAATTAAAAGAGATCTCATAAGCCATGAAGTTGTGAAGTTATACTCTGGATAGTTTAGCCGGCAAGAGGAAGAATTAGGATGTCACCTGTGTTAGCAAAAATATATAGGCATGGGCAGCCTGTCATTGTTCTGTGCTGAAAGTGAATTTTGTGGAACCTACTGTGTCAGATGTGGCTCTGATTAGGAATATAAGCAACAGGAGTAGGCCATTCGGCCGCTCGTATCTGCTCTGCCATTCAATTAGATCATGGCTGATCTGCAACTCAACTCCATTTTTCCACCTTTTCTCCATGTCCCTTGATACCCTGACCGAACAAAAATCTATCATTCTCAGTCTTGAAAATGCCAGTTGCTCAGCATTCAACTTCCTATGACTTGGAACACATCTTTGCATCTTCATTAGTGTTGATGTCTAGGTAAACGTTTGGTAATATGCCCAGGATAATGAACGGAAAAATCTGTCCATTCATTATTTTAGCTACTGGAATTATCCTTTGCTTTCATAGAATCTCTCTCCCATCTTCATTAAGTGGTAGAACATTACAACATCAGACCTAGCGAAACAATTGAGCATATTTATTTCACAAAATATGAACAAGTGAATAAATAGCAATAATACAAATACAATTGTGCTTGTTAAAAAATAGTTTGGCCCATAACTGACAAAACTTGCAACGTATGCTTGTTGAAAAGAAAACAATAAAAGGTCACAATCCAAATAGTTAATTTGAAAGAGGTGTTTACAATTAAAAGGATGGGACAGAGTAGATAGAAACTACTGGAGTTAGTGATTGAAGCAGAGACCATGGCCGGAATTTTTCTTACCTTGGTGGGTCCGGTGCGGACGGTGTCCATGGCGGGTCCCAACCCCGCTGCTGGCTCCATCCCGCTGTAGAAAATGAACTTACCTTAATGGGGCCTATTAAGCCCGCCCAGCGCATTACCCAACACAATGAAAGGGACCCCAGCGTACTACCCAACCCAATGAGAGGGGGGTCTGGTGACGTCATTCATGATGCGTTTTAAGCCGGGATCCTTAAAGGGACCATGGCCACATTAACTTTTAAGTTTAATCTAACATAGTGGGTGTTGAATCCTTACTGTACAATAATATAATAATAAAAGTTATATATGAGTGACAAAGAAATATTTAAATAATATTATCATTAAGTATATGACGCCATCTACAAATACGATCTAGAACATAATTTAAAAAGTACATTAATTGGGAAGTTATTGGTGCTCTAGTCACAAATCTATAGACTTTTGTATCAGTAACTGGTACAAATAAAAGATGTGTATGTATGGGTAATATATAAAATTAAGCAGATTTTAAATGTAATTGTAAAGGGGTGGATTTACAATCTTATGCAAATTCAGCGGAAGAGCAGCGGAATCGCTGACAAACAGTGTAAGTGTTGCTTACAATGTGTTTCTGGGATTTCTGCAGCTCTTCCGTTGAAGTGAACAATGGATGAGTGAGAGAACCTCCGCAGAAATTCACCCTTAAGTCTCAGACTAAAAAATTAAATTAGTCATATTCAGGGACTGAAAGCAAATTGAACCAGTGGAATGAGTGAGGAGAATGAAATTGTTACGGTTGATGACTTGATTTAATGTGTAACTGGACAATCACAGTATACTGTGAGAAAAACCTGACCAGAAACAACACAAAAATTTATTTAAATGGTATATGTCATTTTTTATAGTGCAGATCAATTCACTGCAATTACTGTTGAGTTGGAAGGCAACAGCCGAGAATGGCCAGTGAAAAATGTATTTCCCTTACCATCCAGGGTAGCACTTATATCCCTTCAGGAATTTCTGAATTAACATTTACCAGTAGCTTTTCAAGTAGATCAGAATCTACATCAATCTGTTAGCTGTTGTAATCAACATGTTTTTATTTTGGTTTGTTTTCCATGCTGTCAAGTCATCAGCTGGAGCAATGGCCACGGAACTCATGCCTCAGGTTGACAGACATGGTTCCTGAGCTCTGTGAATCCCGTGGCCATGCAGGGAAATTTAAAAAGTAGGGGGGAATAGGCTCTTAAGTGCCTGTAAAGTACCTCATAATGATTTCATTTGGGTCCCCCGCCGCTGCAGGTCGGGTTGGCTCCACGATGACAGACGCACCTGTGAGAAAGGTGCGTGGGAGCGGGATGACAGCGGGTTTCCGACCCGCTATCAAAAATAACAACTTTCCCACTCGACCCGCCACCCATCTTGCCCACTACCACCCCGGAAAATTCAGCTCCATGTCAATATTTAAGAATAAGTTAGATAGGCGGTTGAAGGATTGGGGAATAAAAGATATGGGAACAGGATGGCCACATGGGATTAGAAGTATTGCTGATGTGGAGGATAAACATCAACACAGACTGATTGGGCTGAATGGACTATTTCCATCTTGTAATTTCTAGGAATGTTAATCTATTCCTTTACATATAACTTTTATATGGGCTGTGTGTCTTTTCTTCTTACACTTATTTTTAATGTGGCAGTTGTGCAGTTCCAAACTCAATCTCAGGGAGCGATCTTGCCAGCCCTGGGGAGGCGGGTATGGAGGCAGGACTGCCGGGAAAATGGCATAATCTGGAGGCGGGTGCCCATCCTGCTTCAAACTGCCTCCGTGCCATCTTGCCAGGAGGCGGGTAGCCGACCTGTGCCAGGTCCCGTCTCCTTGGAGGCAGGATGGGGATTACAGCCACTTAACCGCCTGTTAACCAGTAGTTAACAGGTAGATAAGAGGATTATCCCCATTTTACCCACACAAGTGCGGGCTTCCCGAAGGCTGTGAACCCCGCCAGAGTCAGTGAGGCGAGTAGGGGGTCTGTGGGGGTCTGCGGGGTGCAAAAGTGTGCTGTGAAGGTAAGTGATGGGTACAAGTGTGGAGAGGTAAGTATGTGAGGTGAGTGGAAAGTGATAGAAAATGTTTACTTACCTTTGTTTCTTCCTGCAGGCTTCAAACGTTGGGGATGCGGAGAGTCTCGCATCTCACCGGCAGTTATGACAGATAGCTGCTGCATTCTCCAATGCAACAACCATCTAATTTCTGCTCACAAAAGAGGTTTGATGAGTCTTAAATATAAGAACTCATCAAACAACATAGAATGTCAGTGTTTGACAGCTTCACAGAGATGTCAAACGATGACAATTCATCTGTCAAAAATGTTTTGACTGATGAAACGTCATACGCTGACATTCACTGTAACCGGCTTCCCCTTAATTGGCCTGCTGGGTGGGCTTAACAAGGTCAATCAAGGGAAAATAGCATGGGTTGGCCAGAAGTCGATGGAGGTGGGACTAAAACCCAACGGGCTCGATTTTATCATTGGGGTGGGCTGGGGTCGTGTCATCCGCTTTTCGTGTTAGCCACCCGACTCCAATTGGATGTGGGAGAATTATTCGATTTTCCCCTAATTGGGCAATTGAGTTCCAGCATGTGGGAACCCATGAACCAATTAGTTTTTTCAGTCTGAAAGTTGCCTCTGATGATGTCATCATTGCTGCTGCATTTAAGGTCTGCAAAGACTGGGAAGCTTTTGGCCTTTGCTGTGAGAGGGACCTGGAGGCAAAATGAGCAGCAGGTGACCTATGTCTGCTCCCAGATTTTTTTTGCACCACCACCACCACCACCACCACCACCCTCTTGCTCCAGGCTCCAAAGTTCCACAACAATGGTTATGACTGCTAAAAGTTCCCCCAGAATGATGATTGATCAAATCTCCTTCTTAATGGTGGACCTGCAGCTGATAGTCAGCAGTCCAAGTGTGCTACCGCCAGGTTTCACCGTCGTGTTTCAGAGGAGGCGTGCATCACGTCGGAAAAGTTAAAATCAGAAAGGCCTCTTAAAATGGGATTATAGAGGCAATTAAGTGGTTGTTAAGGGCCTTAAGGGCCTATCCCGCCTCTTGGAGGCGGGACGGAGACGGGATCAGAAACCACACATTTGGGAAAATTGCTCGGAGGCGGGATGGAGGCGGGGTCGGGCCCGCCCGCCATTTTTTGCGATTTTAACACCCCACACGCCTCCATTCCCGCCTCCTCGGGCCTGGCAAAATCGAGCCCAACAAGTGGGAGTTCCACCCCCAAAAGCTCCCCATTGGCAAAATCCAGCCCTCAGATTCTAATAGCTCCTTAAGTATCCCCAAAACAGTTACTGAGACTTCTTGGATTTGAATAACTGATGATCACGTGGAAGTAACGGTCAGTTGAAGACAAAGCGAAACAAATCACACAGTTATGTTTGTTCAAAAGTAGTTTGCCTTCTCCCTCAAGCTTTGCACATAACTGACAAAACTTGCAACATTTATATTGATTTAAGTTTGGGACAAGATTCTAACAGTAGCTAGTTTTTTTTTAAAGCTCCTTATGAGTACTGACTGACTCAAAGGAACATCTACAAAGCTAAAACAAAGAACTGCTTTGCTTTTGATACAAAGGATGCATCAATATGTTAGTGTGAAATGCTGGCTGTGATTTTACCTGTTACCGAAAATGTGTAATATTTATAGCACCAGTTCGAATAATTTCATGACATCACCTTTGGACTCCTTTGTACGTGGAATGGGTCCTTGAGGACTTCTATTATTTGCATAACATCTTCAGTAAACATCAAAAAATTCGGTACCTTAGCACCTCCTGTTAGCTCCAGCAGATGGCACTAACGGGGCACTAGAGCATTATCCAGCGCCGCACGGCAAATCCTGCAGTGCTGCCGCTAACAGTTATCACTGGGAGCCTCAACGCCAGGTGGATCAGGACGTCAGTGAGTTTTTTGTTTTTTTTATTCACCTATAGGATGTGGGCGTCACTGGCAAGGCCAGCATTTATTGCCCATCCCTAATTGCCCTCGAGTAGGTGGTGGTGAGCCGCCTTCTTGAACCGCTGCAGTCCGTGTGGTGAAGGTACTCCCACAGTGCTGTTAGGTAGGGAGTTCCAGGATCTTGACCCAGCAACGATGACGATGTGCAATGCTCGCTGGCTGCCTGATCTGCAAAATTGATTGTCGCCACCTACCTTAGCGCCTGGAGTAAACAGCGACAGGGAGAGTTGGCATGAAGCACCAGGAAGCCGGCTCCAGGAACGTTATTTAAAGGGATCATCAGTAATGAGTCGCAGCTGCAGGTTAGGGGAGTTTCAGTGCTTTCTTGTCAGTTTCACATAGTCCAACAGTCTCATTCTGTAATTTCAAGGTTATTTAGTATCAGGAGTGTTGTGGCAACTAAAAAGTAGTTACATTTATTCTTTAAAAAATCAAAGTGCTACACTTGGTTACATTAATGGGGGCTGTACTGGCAGTCGACCTCGCCCTCCAGGATCTACGGCGGAGGGAGCGGAGGCAGCGAGAAAGACTGGAACATGTGGCCAGAGGGAGGAGGAGGGCCATCTGGGCTGTCAACAGGAGACCTTACCCTCCGAGGGTATTCCGACAGCAATTCTCCTACCTCCAATTAAGCGAGGAGCAGTGTATTAGAAGGCTCCGCTTCACCAAGGAGGTGGTCACAGAACTCTGCCACCTCCTGCAACCAGACCTCCAGCCTCAGATCAGGGTGACCACGGCTCTCCCAGTGGCAGTCAAGGTCACCGTCGCCCTTAATTTCTTCACCAGCGGATCCTTCCAGTCTGCAACAGGAGACATAGCTAACATCTCGCAGTTCACCGTCCATCGCTGCATCCGGGAGGTCACAGAAGCTCTCTACAGTTGGAGAAGGGATTATATTTCCTTCCCCATCACCAGAGTGAAGCAGGACGAGCTCACATGTGGCTTTGCCAGGTTAGCGGGATTCCCCAATGGCACAGGGCACCATTGACTGCACCCACGTGGATTTGCTGAGATCTTCCGTAACCGCAAAGGCTACCACTCATTTAATGCGCAGTTGGTGTGTGACCGCAGAGAGCTAATCCTCAATGTCAGTGCCCACTATCCTGGCATCATCCATGATGCCTTCATCCTGCGCCAGACCGGTGTGCCAACACTCTTCCAGCCACCACATCAAGCTCGCGGTTGGCTGGTCGGAGACAAGGTCTATCCACTCTGCATCTGGCTGATGACTCCCCTCCGCAACCCCAACACTCCTGCCCAGCACTCATATAATGAGAGCCGTGCTTCCACCAGGAACATCATCGAGCAGACCATCGACTCGTTGAAGCAACAGTTCCGCTGCCTTGACTGCTCGGTAGGAGCCCTCCAGTACTCGGCTGAGCGGTTGTTCCATTTCGTCGTGGTCTGCTGCATGCTCCATAACTTGGCCATCATGAAGGCCCAGCCCTTGCCACCAGGGATTGTGGGACAACCTCAGCAGGAGGAAGAGGAAGATGAGGAGGATGAGGAGGAAGAGGAAGATGAGGAGGACGAGGAGGAGGAGGAACAGGAGCGAGGGAGGAGGCAGCCACTCAATCAGCCTTCCGGAAGGGCGGTCCGTGACTGCCTCATCAGACTGCGGTTCGAATGAATTAAACCCCAGATCCTCGTTGCTCACCACATCCCCATCATTCCATCCCTGTTGCAGGCCATATCAAGGCGCAAAGCTGAAATGAGACACACCACAAAAGAATCCAAACTGAATTCATAAATTTATTAAAAATCAGTGAAAACATATTTACAACAAAAATATTAACTATTCACCCTTAGTGCCTGTCGTTACTGTGCCTTTGCCTACTCTAGTGCTCCTACGAAGTGTTGGCCCAGTGGCTGCAGCAGGGCTGGAGGAAGGCTGCTGAGTGTCCGTGCGGGAGACTTCAGATGGCCTTGCAGGACGCCCTTGACCAGCTCTGGGCCTGGAAGACCTGGCTGTAGACTGCACCACCTCAGTATGGGCGGCAGCAGTCTGGGCTGGCCGGATGATGGGCAGCGACAAAGACAATGGCGGAGTGGCAGTGGTGGGAGCAGGAATGCTGTCATCCTGAGAGGACAGCAGGTTCCTGCTCCAATGACCCACTGCCACTCCCCAGGGCAGCACCTCAGCATCCCTAGCAATCTGTTGGAGCACAGATTGCTGGCCTGCTGCGACACCGTGAAAACCCCAGTCGACGGTGGTAGACCCAGCCACGATGGCAGCAGTCAGAGCTTGCGTGGCATCAAGCTGAAACTGCATGAGAGCAGTCTGAAATTGGATGCCACTAAGCATAGACTGCATTACAGCACTAGGACGTTGCGTCGCTTCCGCCTGTGCTGCAATGGAAGCTGCCAGATCGCCCATCACACGCGGCATCAGGTCTGGGTCACCATGGTCTCTAGGAGTCTACCATCCTTTGCAGACTGGCAATGATGGGCTCCATGGTGTGCATAGAGCCTTGTGCAATTTTGGAGGCGGACTCCTCCACGCTCCTTACCATTGCCGAGAGGCTCTCAGGCACCCTTGCCATTGCACCTATCATCACCCTTCTTCTAAACGC